>CM021101.1:378501605-379101605 GCA_007115665.2 Sequoiadendron giganteum
AAGAGATTATGTAGTAAGTTACATAATACTATGGCAAGAAAAGATAAGTAAAAGTAATACCACTATTTACATGTAGATTACATCGCATATCACATTATACATGAATTAGAGAAACTTGCAGTATATTATATTTCTTATATATCATGATATATACATCTAGGATGTAATATTTACTTATATCTTAGTCCTTCTATTACATTCAAATGCTATTATATTATGTTCTATTTATGTCATATCACATATTCCACTACATATTTAAATATTTTGAGCCTATACTGATACCTAAGTATAAGCATCTGAGGGAGTATATTTTTTATATTTATTGTACCCTTCTGATGTGTCAGTGGTTAACTAGAGAGGTTGCATCTCCTTTTTTGTAGACAAATATTGTGCTAACATTATCTCTACCTTTCTAACATCATCCTCCTTCAAAATAATATCTTATCCTCAAAACATCATGGGTCTAGCCTACTAAAACTTGACAAAATTATGGTTCCCCTATTTTTAAATTTTTATGAAAGAAATGTTTACTTGTTATGGCTCTTTCTATATGTAAATACCCTTGAATTGATTGAAGTTAACTTACCATTATTGAAGTAGTTAGATTTGACCCTTAAATTTTATGAGAATGTTTTCCCTTAAACATTTGTGGATAAAATCTGAATGTATTTGACCACTTTTGAGGCTTCAATCAATAGCCCATGCTAATTTGAGGCTTAACACTTCACACAATTGCTTGATTTTCCATCCAAGTCCTCATTGATATTGATTTTTTTGGTATGAGTTATGAAACGTTTAAAATTTACCTCACATTTCCCTATAGGTCCTTCATTAGATCATGTGTAGATGAAGGTTATAGTATTTGGATTTCAATGTTATCCATTTGTATCCTTGAGTTATATACATAATTGTTGTCCAATTGAGGAAAAACTAATATAATATATATTAATACTAGTAGTTATGATGATTAAATCTTGTTGTTTTCTATGTCCAAACTAGTGTGTGGGTGGCACACATTTTTTATCTCATCCCCATATTTCTTTTAAGTTTTTGTTAGTATTTTTTCATTCTTTCTTCCTCTTCATTCTATATTTGCTACAGTTTATCATTAATAAATTATTTTATCTATTGTCCTAATGGAGTTAGAGGATCCATAATAAATTGTGGTGATGTTTATTTAGAGTATTCAAGACATCCCCTACACTATCTCCTATTTTTACTTATTTTTAATATATACTCTCTTGTGGTTGTGTGTAACACATCTCCTAAATTAGGGTTATGACACTGAGTCAAGCTCGCCTGAGGATGTCAAGGGTTCGGACCCGGACTGGGTGGAAGAGATTACTCCTCCGCCTAGCAAAAAAAGAAAGAATACTCCAATTGCTAAGCCTTCAAACAAAAAAGAGTGTTCTCAGAAACTTCCTCCTAAATAATCTGTGTCGAAGGAAAAAAGTAGGGAAGAACTGTGAATAAATTGGTGGCCTACTCGAAGGACTCTCCGGATGATAACATTGCGGAACCTGTTAAAAAAGATTTCTCATCTGCCTCTTTCCATTCTATTGGTAGAGAAGAAAGGTCTGTCCCTCATGCGGACCTAAACCCTAATGACCCAGCTTTTGAACCTGATAGGGACTTTCATGGCGATATTTTGTCTTTGGCTAGAAATGGAGAAATTGAAATTTTCAAAATTTTGAAGTGGGCCTTTCACGAAATTAAGGACCTAAACTTGAAAAATATAGCCCTAACTAGCAAATTGGAAATTCTGGAAACCAAGATGGCGGAGCAGAACCCGGCTGAGCCTTTGTGGACAGCGGAAGAGAAGATGGCCATGGTGGACTACATCTAGGAAGAGGTGGAATTTACCAAAAGCCTTAAGAAGGATGGGGAGATCCTGGGAAGAGAGGTTGAGAAAATCAAGGAAGCTCTGAAGGCCACTGTTGAACACAATCATAGAATTGTTAAGAAAAACTCTATTGCCCTAAGAGCTTTGGTGGAAAAAAATGGACATCACTCAGTCGGTACTCTTAATTGTGGATCTAGATGCTGAGAAGAACAAAAACAAAGCTGGGGATTTGGGCCCTTCAAAGAGAACTAGGGCCAACATGAAGAAAAGACAAGACGATGCGCCTTTGGAGCCCCAGGATCTTAGGATGGTGGTCTAGGATATGGACATCCTAGAAATGGAATTGGTTGAGACCTTGAAGTCTCTGGGTTAGTCTTGGTTCTGTTTTCGTTGGTCTTTTGCTGTCCTTTTAATGGTTTTTGCTGCTGGTTGCTGGTCTTTTATGTTTATCTATTATTTGCAACCTTTCTTGTCTGAGATTTTCTTTTGATCTATCTTTTCATGGCTTGTAAACTTTGTGGTTTCGGGTCCCTGTAAAACCCGTTTTTTCCTCTATCAAAAACACATCTCCTAAATTAAACTTCTTTAATTAGGATATGCGTGTTAAGTTTGTGATTTGAAACTACAATGTAGGGTATAACAACCCCTAATCTATCTTTAGGATGAATATAAATATGTACTTGGGAGTAATATAAGGTTTAAATTGGATTCAAGTTCAATTCCTTTATTAACACTGTAACATATTTGGGGATTGATTGAACCTTGTAACTTATTTGTTATGGTTAGTCATATATATGTGTGTGTTATCTTTGAAGAGAATGGTGTTTCCTAATTGAATCATTATGGCATTGTTGTAATTTTTTATCATATTATATAAGAATTTAAACACCTGTGGTTTGAATCTAATCACTTAAGTACATGATATAAATTTATGTTTATTTCAAAAATTTATATTTAGCCAACTATAAGGCTATGGTTAAAATGCTAGATTTTTGTACATGTAGGCCTAGTTAGGAACTCAAATTTTATATACTATGACTACACATAATTATGAGAAAGTGGTATCATATCTTGAAAACATATAGATTTTTTCCATTCGTATGAAATATAGTTGATATTCCGCTTAAGTGGGAATTTATCATTATAATTACTCGGGATATTTTAGAGATTATAATATGTTGTTTTGAGTTATATCTTATTTTCTTGGGGTCTTGTGATTATTTTATTCTCTTTTATTTCTTTATTGGATGTTATTAATATATTTTAATTTTATTTATTTATCATAATCTTGTATTTAACAATGAGTTAGTAAGACCAAGGCAAGGTAGGTTGGGTGTTGGATTGGGTCATGGGGTTACCCCTAAGTCAACAAAAAAATAATGAGTTAATTAGAAAATATAACACGATGATTATGTTGTCATATGGAGTGTAACGACCCCATGGATATAATCAACAATACATATAAACATAAATATGCATAAATATAAATATGTCTTGAATAAAGATCAAAATGTGATGATATTTGAATTCCTTTTTAATTGACCATCGTGGATGGAGTGACTAGTCCTAAGCTTAGAAATATCCTTAATCATGGAAGGGGAGGCACAATAAGTGCACCTCGTTCCTTGTTCTTTTAAAATGAAAAGGTTTTTGACAGGAGAGAAAGAAAAGAGGGATAGGAAAGTGAAAAAATGTGTTAGATTTACTAGTAAAATGTGCAACATAATCAAGAGATTTATTTAGGTAATAATTAGATGTGGATTCCATAGTTACATTCTTGTTTTTGTAGTGCCTACCTATTCCTAGCATGGGATGTTAGTGGGAGAATTTTAATTCATATATGTTGAGATTTTAAATGATTATGGTTTGACATTATTATTTTATGTCCCGATTTGTGTTTACTCTATGGTTATTTTATTGTTATGAAGTGTTGTCAATGGAACTGAAATGTATATGTGTGATTTGATTCCAATGCCTTCTAACAAGACTCATCCTAATGAAATCTAGTACTTTTCTTGAGGGGATAGGATAATGGATAAAATTTATTGGCTAGCTGCAATGAACCTAGATGGATAGCCTAAATATTTCCTCAGAGGATATGGAGTACTTAATGTTTCTCAATTGAGAGATTTCAATTATTATTACAAATTTAGTGGGATCCATCTCTATGTTATGCCTAGAGACAATGAATCCCACTATCTTACCTAATGTGGCCCCAAAGACTCGTTTATTTGAGTTGAGGCATAACTTGTATTCATGTAGACACCAAAAGATTCTCTGGAGGAGATGTAGGTGTTCATCCCTTCTTTTTTATTTACTCAAGATGGCATAGATACATAATATTGCATGATTTAATGTAGCATTTCATGGAATATTACTATCATAACTCTTTGATAGGTAGCCCCAACATTTTTCAACCCAAATGACATGACCTAATGGAAAAAGGCACCCAAAGGAGTACTAAAATTTATTTTAAGCTAATATTAAGTAGAAATATATATCTAGTTGTAACTAGCAAAGAAATCCATGGCTATCAAAATATGCCCTTTATTGGTCTATTTTGTGACTAAAGTTGAGGATTTTATCATGGATATCAAAAGACACTTTTTTGTAATCATATTGGATAGATGGAACTATAAATCTTGGTGATATTTAACATTGACACATTGCAAGTGGATTCATCTTTTGTGCTATTTGTATGGACTAGTTCTTAAACCTACATCATCATATTGGAAGAAACTTATAGTGTGGGATATTAAGACTAGCCATATCATAGGACCACACCTAGATGGTCACTATTGGCATTGGATGTATTTGTGACATTTGGACCACACTCTAGGAGGTGTAATTCTATGTCTCACCTTGGTCTATATAACAAAGAAGTTCTCTTTTTTTCTTAACTCATTCTCATTGTATACTTGTATCCTTTGGTATAATAGCATTATTCTCTCATATTTGATCCCTCTTGTGCTTTCCTGTAACTCCTAGATTTTTGGCGGCTACATCTTCAACCAAATATTTCATGGTATAGATAATTTTATACCAACTCATACATTAAACAATCATGAAAAAGATAATCCTAATAATATTATAAAATTATGGTTGTCAAGACTTGTGAACACATATTTTCTTTAGTATTGTTCATTTAAAGATATTTGTGCATTCCTATCAATATGTCATGAGATTTTCCTTCCAAGTGTTATTCTTCCAAATAAAATTATAAATAAATAATCTTTAAGGTATGTTTATTGACCATTTCTAAAATGTTTCACATTTTTGTATGTATCATTCATAATATAATAAAATATTTCTTATTTAGTAAGAAATGTGTAACAATTTTGTCTATGGTATTTTCAATTGTTGAGAGATGGTTCACTTCTCCTAACAATTTGAGTAATACAATAATTTAATCAAGGAAATTATACTCCCTTACAAGTACTAACCAGCTCATCAAATATTTCATGTATCATGAAATCAATTTAAATATATGAGCTATCAATATAAAAGGTACATAATCCTAATCTATCATATGTGTTAAAATCACAACCATCATAAATATTCAATATTGCACTAGTTGTTTATTAGTGCACGTTGGAACAAACCAATTAGGGATGAAGTACCTAAAAATGTTTGGAGTCATTGATTAAACATACAATTCATAATTTTAATAAATCTAAATTTATACTATGAAATATGATAGATAAGTACCTAAAAATCTTTGGATTCATCGATTAATTGACAAACCAAGGCTACACTACTTTCAAACTTATTAACTTTCTTCAAAATATCATCTAGGAGATAGGTGTCAATTAAAATCAAGGGAAATAATGTAGCCACATGAACTCTAGAAGATATCAAGGAATTTTGTAAATAATTGTAACATAAAGTTGGATGATAGTCATTAGTGATCCATTTAGCATCTTAGAATTTTTCCCAAATTAGTGTCTTCCACTACAATATGAGATATGAAATGAAACTTAAAATTAATAACATTAAATATTTTTTTGGAGAATCATAATGCATAAAATTAATATGTATAGATTTATAAACATCAACTTGTTAATAAATCACAACCCATAACTTAAATAATCTCTCATCCATTGTTGAACACAAGGACCATGTATCGTTTTAGCCTTAATAGCTATAATCATATATGTTTTATGAGAAAATTGAAGAATAATTTGCATATAGTATGGAATTTGATCCATCATTGGCATATCCCAATTACATATTGAAGTTAGAATAAAGAACTTCATATGCAAGTAAACTCAAAATAAAATGATAAGATGTATATTATTATTCAATTTTTAAAAAATATTTTATTTTCAAATTAGGTTATGATAGTAATAAACTCTATGATAAATAACTTACTTGATTAAAGCCTCCCTAAAGGGTATGAGCTCATCAATTGTATAACTTCATATAACAAGTAAACTATAAATAAAAAGATAATACATACATTATTATGATTTAAATTTTTTGTTTTTTGAAGAGGGTACAAGTTGGAGAAAACTTTTATATTACTAATACCTAATTAAGGTATAATTCACCTTTATAGCTCTTAGCCCTCCAAAAATTTCTTTATGGATACCTAAGATATAAATTCCAATTTATTGTTCATTTAATTTCCTACATAATAATATGTTTGCATGGGATTTGGATATATAATTTAATGAATGGTTGCAACCTATTTTTAATCATGTTCATGTGTAGAAAACTACTAGATTCCCAAAGGAATTGGAGAAAGGAATAAAATAAATAGTAGGAAGGTGGTTATTCCCTAATCACGCTTGAATTTGAGTTAAAGAAGGAGATGCATTGATGTCTTGATTCTTCCATGGTATGTTTCTTCATATCACCTAATTGAACTACATGTAAGTGCATTTTTGTAAATCTTGCTCTTCACTTGAAAATTTGAAGACAAACACATTTTCTAACTCTCCTTATAAAAATGTGGAAACTAATATATAACACTTAATTGCTATCTCCTTTAAATTTTTTCCAACATTTTTGTTGGAAACCAAATCTTGCTGACCTTATATTCAAAGAAATGAATAAATGTATATTTAAAAACCAGACTCTTATCACTAATGCTATTGTCTTTCCAATAAATGAAAATAATGTTTTAAAGGTAGCAATCTTCAATATGTTGAAAAGTATAACACAACATGTAAATATAATGTATAGATTATCATTTCAATAATTCAAAATACCTCTTTTGATGCAAATTGAGAAAAAAAAAATACAATTTGTATTCAAAAGGTCAATGCCATCTCCAAACTGGCAATGATCTTCATCATGGAAGGTTGAATATATTAAAAAAGTTTTTTATATCACTTGTCAGTGAAGTTTCTCAAAGGAAGCTGGAGCAACAATGGTGTGCTTAAATATAACTAATGAAAACAAACAAACTATTAAAATAAAACCAAGTCAAGCAAACCAAATTTATATGAAAACCAGGTCAACAAGCTCATCGTGTTGAATAGAAATTTGAAGTTTGAATTTTTTTGAGTGGATAGAAACTTCTTCCTACTACCATCTCGGTATCTTACAGATAAATGCAAGGTAGAAGAAGCACCCAATGGGTCTACCTCTACGTGCATTGACCCACTTTTTAAAATAAGTTCTTTTGTCCTCTTCCAATTCATAAATCAACGTTTTCCTATTTTCTACTGTAGCTTCTCAAGCAAATAATTTGTATCTTTGGAAAAAGAAAAGGGAAAAACTTTCAGGCAAAGAAATCAAGGAGAAATGGAGAGCCAAAGCTCTGAGATGGCAGGATTCTTGCTTTCTAGATTCAGGGTCATGTGGGTCATTAATGATGTACTCATACAGATGACTGTCTATCTTAGAATACTATCTCAGGAAAGAATCTTTGGGTTTGGTATGTTGAAGATTTGTGGAGGCATTACCCTATTTTATGTTGTGGGGATGGCTTTGTTTCATGTGTTTGCAAAGTCAAAAATTAGTGAAAATGCCATAATTTTTCATTCATCTGTGGGTCGGCAAGGCAAGGCAATTTGCTAGCATGTTTTGCCATCTTCACAAGAAAATGTGTGATTTCGAAGCAAGCTTTTTGCTCCAAAAATTTTTTAATCTAATCACATTTCTACAAGGCATTCTACGAGACCACATTTATTTGAGGCATTTTTTCGAACAGTTCATGTGCCTTTGTCTATACTTTCACTTTTTGCATACACGTTTACTAGAGCAGTAGCAACTACATCGTCTAACAAAATTCATCTAGCCTTTATTCTTTGATGGATGCCCATATGCTGCTCCAAAGCTCTGATTTTGGCGCAGGCTGAGAGGGTGCCGCTAAAGGTTGTAGGGGCTAGCTTCGCACTTGCTAATTTTTTCATGAAATGAACGTTTCTAAAGCCTCTTTTTTTAAATCCATTTTGTGCATATCTTGCAATCATGGCATTCCATGAAACTGCATTTCTTTGACGCATTTGCTTAAACAGCTCACTAACATTGTCTATGCCTCTACATTTTGAAAGCATTCCTACAAGACTCTTTCCAACTACATCTGATAAAAGCCCCCTAAGGATACGTGAACCCTGTTCCAAGGCCTCCCAATTTGGCACAGGCTGGGAATACGCTGGCATATGTATAATGATCAGGTTACAGACCTATTTGTTGCATACGGTGAAACAGTGTGGCTCCCTCAAGACACTTTATGGCATCCACTGAACTTCTGCAGCTGCGCGGGAACTGTTTGAAATTTGAGTTTGAATTTCTTCACGTGCGGGAATAGTGTTTGAGATTTCAATTTGGTTTTCTTCATGCGCGGGAACTGTTGGCTGCTAGCTACAACAATGAGTGTCTACATAGTAACGGTGAGTTTTTATTGGAATGGAAATTTTAAGGGAACGGAACATATCAGGCAGGCCCACCAGAACACTCTCAGCAGTCAACACTTAGAGTGTGCTGGTGAAGCCAACCCTCACTATATCTCATTTGGATCCGTGCAAACTGCAATAAAACCTAACCAAACACCTTCGTCTTTTGGTTTCTCACCAAAAAGTTGGTTTAACATATTTGTGTTAGCGTAAACATATTTGGTGACTTGGTAGCCTCCTTCAGACATGCCCATCTTATTAAACAGTTCTCTTTCACTATGATAACATGTGTCGTAGTTTCTGGATATAGCAGCATAAATATATCTAAGAGCTTCGGCTTTGAGAATGGGATTCATGGGATCAAGAAAACCATTCCAATTATCTTCCCTTTAGCAGAGATACTGAAATGACAAAAAAATATTTACTCTCATTTTAGCACAAGCTAACCTACCAATAAAGTACTACGTTGTCACTTTGTCATAAATAACAGATCCCTTAAGAAGCTGGAAATTAGGAAGGACATGAGCCGAAATGCAACTAAGTGAGTGACCGTACTGAATATTGACAAATAATTTATGACATCAAACAGATTAATATTATTAAATACAGGTCCCATTAGTCATTTATGTGTAAGAAACCAATATTTTCTTTTAAGCTGTAAAGCACCAAATCCAATGTTGACCCTGTTACATGGCATGTTTGTGTAGTTTGAAGTAGTTCGTGGCATGAAAGGGCACATTCAAGATAGCACAATTTAATCACATGTATATGGCTTGGGATAGCAAGAGGCTTAACTAGCTTAGGTTAAGCATCAGCTTTAATAAAGCTTCGATACTTGCGAGAAGTTGGGCACGGCTTCAAATGGGCCTTTAGCCTACCAAAAATGCTTGGATACACCACGCAACTAACAATTTTTTTTCTTTTTATCACTCAGTGGACCCACCAAAAGGCCTATTCAATTGTGCAGTAGCAGTACTTGTCAGAATGTAGCAATTTTTTCAACCTGCACAAATACAACACATGGCATACTATAGAGGTGATCAATTAAAGAAATGAGACAATACTATTTTTTTTTGGTTGTGTGCGGTGTTGCCACATGGCACAAAATCACTCTGCACTATGCACTAAGACTTCTCGAGTGGAATTTGTGTGATTAACGATACCAACCAATCACGTGATTGTTCTTGTTTGTGATTCTTGAGGCCTTCTTCGAGTTGCACTAGTATGACACCTAGAATTTATATAGGGGTGGACGCTTAGGATATTCCAAAAATGTCCAACACCTGAGGACACCACATGTCCCCACAATGCATTATGATTTGGGATTAAGCCCCTTGGCTTAGAAGCAGTTGTGAAACTTTAGCCATTGTGATTGAACCAACAAGGATTTGTAGGTTAAAGCGAATGACTATCCAGGGGTCCACACAGATTTGGGAATGGGCACAGAAATTCAAAAATTAGCAACTCATGATCAACATATTTTAAGTGTTGGTAAGTTTCAGGGTGGTGATAAGCTAGGAAGCTTAAGCATAAAGTAGAACTCCACGAATGACACACTAGGATGTTTTAGGATAGTGGAAAGTAGACCTCCACTAAAGATGGGCCACAAGTGGAAGTAAGAGATCAACATCGAGAGGGATCAATCATCCCCCTACACAGTAGGAGGTGGATGTGATTTTTGGGGACTACGCCAGACTGCACTAGTGTGACACTTGACGAAGAAAGATAGGACCAGATTTATGAGGACACCACCAAACACCTTAGCACTTTCATTTTATAATTAGACCTATAGGCACAAAAGAGACTATAATTTTAGCCAATGCTAACTTGACCATGAAGAGCTCATGGGTAGAAAGATGCCCACCCAAGGGACCACACAGCTTGGAGGTGGTTATTTCCAACTGTACTCAACAACACGTGATCTATGCAAGATATTTTGGGAACTCAATTCCCTTATATTGGGTGTAGTTCATTATTGGATATGTGTGCCAAGGTAGGATAGTTATCAATATCTTCTTATTTGATTTGTAATGGCCCATCAACTAGGTCACGTGCACCATATTTGCAAGCATGACTACTACTTTATTACCCTCTCTAAAACAATGTGAGCTGCTAGGAATCAAAATTTTACAACATTTTGAAACCTTGGGTTATGATGGTCCACCTAACATCCAATTAACTAATCTTTTTTGCTTACATGTGTTGATTATTATCGTGGAATCCCCTTCAATCTATATACATTTGATTCCTATTGATTTAGCCAATTTATCCCTACTAGTAATTCCTAATCCTTAACCTTATTATTTGTACCATCTGGCAATTTTAGAGCAAGGGCTCCAATAATCAAGCCTACCTAGTCCCTTAATACACAGCTAGCCCTCAAGGAACTTGGGTTCCCTCGAGGGTCCCCATTGAAATAAGTCTTACCACACCCATTGGTGGTAGAGTCCATACTACACTTTTGTGATTGGGTTTAGTTTTTTGAAACCATGTACCTAGATTTAGAGAATGGATCAACTCCCACTAGGAAGATATTTGTACATCCCAATTTGAGTAGATTTTGCTTCAGGTGCTTGATTTGTACAAATTAGACATTACTAGCTGTAGTGTAGTAATATGCATACCCTTGCATTTTCACACTTGTTTGGGCTTGCCTTGCTTTATTTATCCTTATTTAGGTCTTAATTGGTCCTATTTTGTATCCACAAGCCTAATAAATTATATCATTTTTTGGCTAATCCTAACAAACATCAATAGATAAATGATAATTTAATGATTCTCTCTAAGTGTCCCTAATTTTTGGGTTGGGACTAAGACACCACCTAGGGCATCTTTGTCCCCTCGAGGTCTTGGGACCCTAATTTCAAAGGCACCTTAAATGGGCCCTTTTTTGGAGTTTGTGCCCCAAGTTTTAGGACTTGGGACTAAGACGCCACCTAGGGCGTCTTAGTCCCCCTTAAGGATTTTTCAAGATTAATTTCAAATTTTGGCAAGATTTAGCCTTCTTTAATTAATGAATTCATATGTTGGCTTGTTGTGGTGTAATTTCAGGATATTAAGCATGAATAAGTATAAATACAAGGTTCATTCACTCATTTCTCATCTAGCAACTTGAGCATTCATTCATGAGGCAAGTTTATGGGATCAAGAGAAATTCATCAAGCATTTGGAGCCATCATCAAGATTCAAGCATCATATCAAGGAAATTGTTGCATCATGTGTGTTTTTGAGATAACATTTGTGATGTAGGGTTTTGATTCAAGCAAGCAATTCAAGTCAAAATCTATCAAGCATTCATTGGATTCAAGATCTATATCCAAGCTAGTCATTTCACACAAGTTTGTAGATTTCATAGCAAGGGTTTGGTGAGTTGTAACATTGCATGTTATCCATTCATCATTTCCCTCCTTTATTCCATTTCATTTTAAGGTTTAATTACCAACAAGGGGTTTGACCAAGACAAACCCCCATTTACTAAGAATTAACAAGTTTTTCCCCTCTTGTGTGTTTGTGATTATAGATTTAGTTTGAAGACTTTAATATCATTTGAAGTGAAAAGTTTCAAAGTTGCATTGTAAAGTTGTCATCTTCACTGAAACTCACCTACAGGCCAAATCCGGAAGTTTCATAACGTGAAATCAGAGAAGAAGGAAGTGCAGACTTTGGACCTCGAAACCACATTTAGAGATTTCGAAAATTCTAGATGGGACTAAGTCACCACCTAGGGTATCTTAGTCCTCCCGAGGGTATTTTCTAGATATTCTTTTAGATTCGGTTCCAGCATCTGAAGATTTAGCATATGCCTTGAAAAATAGCAGAGGGACTAAGTCAACAGTAAGGGCATCTTAGTCCTCCATAGCACTTTTTGACAATTTCTTTGCATTTCCATAATCCTCATTACATTTCCAGAACTCCTAGGTACACATATCCTAACTTTTTGTTGCATAATTTCATCATTTTCATCATTCATTTAGCTTGCATTGTTAGGTTTTGTAAGTTGAATGCTAAGTTATCTTTTCCAAGCTTTTTCTTGGTGGTGAACCCTTCAAAGCCCAAAAGAACCCTTCCTAGGTCTTCCTTGTTGAGAATTGACTCACCCTTGAGATTGATAGTCAATCTAATAAGGATTCTTAGTACCTTATTGAATGACCATAGGAGAAAGGTGGTAGCACAACCATTTTCCCCACGGTTCATTTTGGTGAACCCAACATCTTTGAGCATTCATTTTTTGATTTAGTCCATTAAAGTCCTCGATCTAGGTTGCATTCATTATTGCATTGCATCTTGCATTAGTGAAATTGCATCTAGGGTTTCTCATACTTAGTGAAATTCCATCTAGGGTTTCTCATATTTGCATTAGTGAAAGTGCATATAGGTTGCATTTTTGCTTTCTAGCATCATCTTATCTCATTGAAAAACTCAAAAGTTATTTTTTCATGATCCTAATTGCATTTAGAAACATTCTTATTACATTCAAAATTGAAAAAATTCTATTCAACTTTGTATTCAAATGCTTGTCACTAGTTACCTTTTCTTGCATTCATTTAAATAATTTTATGTTTCCAAACACCAAGTCCCTGAATAGGCAACCTATGAACATTGTAGATAATCCAAAATTTTCTATTTTTTTGTAAAAAACCTTTGCTAGGACTAAAACACCCTTCCTGGCATCTTAGTCTCTCTCAAGGTTTCTGGCTCAAAATCCTCTCTCTATTGTTCATTGTTTGTTCCAGTCCCTGGAACCTCAAAATCACACCAATAGGACCAAGACACCCTTACTAGCATCTTAGTCCCTGTTGACTTTGACTTTCCAATTTTCAGGGTTTGCAAGTGCTTTTTTGTGCTTCTGTTGGTGTCTTTAGTTTTTTGTTTCAATTTGCAAAATTATTGTTATTCCAATATCTTTCATTTCAAGTGTAATTGAAAGAATAGGATATTGTGTTCATTGCACTTTATTTGGTTTATCCCTTGCATGAGTTGTACTACTTGGTGTCCTACTTATAATACTTTTGTTAGATGAAGTGTGAGACTCATGGCATCCCACGATAAAACACTTGTTGTGGATCTTGGGTTATCAATCTCTCTTACTCCTAGTGTTGGTATTATTTCACTAGGTATGGACCATACCTTTGATACCTCTTTTTCTATGCCTACCTTACCTACAAGTTCTATGCCAAGTGTTCAAACAATGGTCGATCATATCTCTCAAGAAAACATAATGAAAACGCATGAATACTTAGCCCATTTACAAGATAGCATGAGTACTAAAAACATTTCAAACATTGTTATACCTCTCATAGATAGTATTCACCGCATGATGGAAAGTGATGAAGGACTCGAATTTGTGCTCAACATAGCTCAAATATTTGGAAAACACCTTCCTTCCACCACTAGTGGTGCTCAAGATTCAAATAATGTGAAAAGACAAGGAGGAAATCAAAATTTTCCCTCTTTAACCATAACCTCAATTCCCACCTATACCAATCCTCAAGTGACCACAACGATGCAACCAACTAGCAATATCCTTCCTACCTCGAACATTTCCACTAGTTCTCCTTATACTTATGTGGCATCTAATCTTATATATCCTCCCGTAAGCAATCCATTCATTGGTCCTTTCAACACATACACACCATCACCATATTCACCTCTGTCTCAAACCACAAGCAATGATCCTATCAAACCACCAAGCAAAAGCTTGGAAAAGATAACTTAGTATTCAACTTACAAAACCTAACAATGCAAGCTAAATGAATGATGTAAATGATGAATTTATGCAACAACAAGTTAGGGTCTGTGTACCTAGGAGTCCTAGAAATGTAATGAGGATTCTGGAAATGCAAAGAAGTTGTCAAAAAGTGTTATGGAGGACTAAGACGCCCTTAATATTGACTTAGTCCCACTATTATTTTTCAAGGCAAATGCGGAATCTTCAGATGTTGAAATCATATCTGAAATAATCTCTGCAAAATACCTTCAAGAGGACTAAGATTCCCTAGGTGGCGACTTAGTCCCATCTTGAATTTCTTGAATTTTTGAATGTGGTCTTGAGATCCAGGGTCTGCACTCCCTTCTTCATCAAGTCTACATATTTGAACCTGTTAAATAACCTGCAAACAATGGAAATTTGCTTCATTGTTTATGGGGGTTTGCCCTGGTCAAACCCCTTGTTTGGTAATTAAACCTTGATGAAAAAGCATAGATTTGAAAATGAAATGTGTGTGTGCCCTAATCTTAAGTGTGTCTAAGATTATGCAAGCTAGAACATGGAGAAACCTTATTCAAATGTGTTAGAATAGAATCCCTAAGATGCAAATGAAAGTGACCTACAAAGGAGATCTCTAATCACCCTAATAAGTAATAAACATGAAATATACCTTCCTTAGGAAGAAAATAAAACAACAATGGAAGATGGAATCAATCAAGAAACAAGTCCTCGAGCTTGGAAGAATGACTAGTTGCATCTCCAACCAAGAATCTCTCATGATTCTCCATAGGAATTCATCATTAGTCTTTGGCAATGCTAGATCTTGACTTAAAAATAGACTTGAAAAACCTGCAAAAACACAATAGAAGGTTGATCCAAGACTTCAATTCCTTGCTTCTTGAAACTCTTCTTCAAATTTGCTTCAAATTTCTTCAACTTTCTTACTTTTACTTGGCTTGCTTAAGTGAAAATGGGGTGTGAATCTTACTTTTATAGGCATTCCTATCTAATAACCCGGTTATTAGATCCCAAAGGTCGACAAAATGCTAATTTGAATCAAATATTTTCATTTCCTACTCTTAATTCTTGAAAATAAAGCCCTCGAGACTAAGATTCCCTAGGTGGCATCTTGGTCCCACAAGGCTTAATTTGCAATTTAAAAAGGTGGGTTACCACGATTAATGGTTGTTTATGGATTTTGATCAGGTTTACGGATGAAATATGCCACGAGATACACAAAAAGGGGTCTTAGGGCCTATAATAAGTGACCTAAAGGGAATTTAATGCAAGGAGTGATAAAATAGGTCCAAATTAAGTGTGAAAATGCAAAGTTATTTTATAGAGATTCTTTCAAATCCAATTTCAGCATTCGAAGATTCTGCATCTGCCCCGAAAAAATAGCAGTGGGACTAAGTCAATAGTAAGGGCTTATTAGTCCTCCATATCACTTTTTGACAGCTTCTTTGCATTTCCAAAATCCTCATTACATTTCCAGAACTCCTAGGCACACATATCCTAGCTTGTTGTTTCATAATTTCATCATTTGCATCATTCATTTAGCTTGCATTGTTAGGTTTTGTAAGTTGAATGCTAAGTTGTCTTTTCTAAGATTTTGCTTGGTGGTGAACCCTTCAAAGCCCAAAAGAACCCTTCCTAGGTCTTCCTTGTTGAGAATTGACTCACCCTTGAGGTTGATATTCAATCCAATTAGGATTCCTAAGACCTTATTGAATGATCATAGGAGAAATATGGTAGCACAACTATTTTTCATACAATTCATTTTGGTGAACCTAATGTGAATCGAACATGCAACCTTCTGATCTGGAGTCAAATGCACTACCATTGCACCTTCTTGGTGTCTGATCATCTCCAACACAAAAACGACTAGCACCTTCTATGGATATTATCATTCGTCCTCCTGTTGTGGTTAGCTTGGATGACGATGAAGAAACAACTAAAATCGATAAGCAAATGCATAAAGAGTTGAATTTGTTATTTACCTCTTCCATGAGCTTAAACAATAACAACCATGATGATCCTCCTAGACCGAGTGATGCACCATGTGTTGATCCTAGTGATTCTCCTAGTGCAAAACTTGATTTTTTCCCTCTCGCTAGTGATCTGTATTCTACATATATTAAACAAGACTAGGATGCGGATGACCTGCTGGATGGTTGACTCGCATGTGCTTTACTAGTATTTTTTATTTTCTTTTTTGTGATTTCCTATGTGTAATGTGATTCCCCATGACGTTATGTTTGATGTTCTCTCTCTCTTTGTGATTTCCTCTATTTATACCTTCACTCTTATATATGTCGTAAGCTTTGGCCTTTTCATTGATCTTTTCTTTTCATTTTCATGTTTTTCTTGTGTTTTCCTTTTGGGGATGACACAAGGCATCAAGACACCCTATGTCTCTTCCATGTTGACCCAAAATATTTTTTATTATCTTTTCTTTTCTTGTCATGTTTTTCTTGTGTTTTCATTTTGGGGATGACGCAAGGCGTTGAGACACCCTATGTCTCTTCCATGTTGACCCAAAAGGTTTTTCATTTTATGTTCACTCTCTTTGTGTCATTCTTCTAGTTCTATGTGTAATTTTGGAATGATGATATTTCTAAGATCTCTAATATCATTGCAGCAAAGACAGATACTGACCTCGAACCCATAGATCCCTTATGTGTTTCTAGGGGGCAACCCTCTTTTCCTTTTCTTTTTCATGTTTGTCTACTTTAAAGTAATTTCTCATAGCATGGTGTTTAGCAATTTCTTTAAAGTGGGGGCATATATTGGCATTATTTCAAAATGATTTCATTTGCATTTTTTTTTCATGTTCCTTTATGTGATTTTCTTACTTCATGCAATGTGTTTTTCTCTTTGTGGTGACATTGGGAGTAATGTCCTTCAAGATTTTGATATATCTTAGCATATTGCATTCCTCTTAGTGGTGATGCAACGCACTGCATTCCCTAAGTTTTGAATCTTTTATCCTTTGATTGGTCCTCTCTTGGAGACATTAGGAACAATGTCCCCTAAGATTAAGACCTTGCACAACTAAGCAAAATCCCTTTGAACATCCCTCTTTCTTGTTGTGTTGCATTTTTGTACCTTATTAAATTCATGGAGGTATGGCTTTGATATGGTCCCCTGAGGCTCACCTAGTGAGCAACTAGCTTCACTAGCCCTTGTGAGCATGCATTTTTGTACCTTATTAAATTCATGGAGGTATGGATTTGATATGGTCCCATGGGGCTCACCTAGTGAAAAACTAGCTTCACTAGCCCTTGTGAGCATGCATTTTCTTTTTCTCCTTATCATATTCATGGGGTTATGACTTTGATATAGACCTCTTGTGGCTCACTTATTGAGCAAATAGTTTCACTAGCCCTTGTGAGCATGTGTTTTCTTTGTGTCCTTATCATAGTCATAGGGGTATGACTTTGATATGGACCTCTTGGGGCTCACCTAGTGAACAACTAGCTTCACTAGCCCTTGTGAGCATGTGCTTTTGTTTACATAGTAGACAACATGTTCCACTTGTAAAAAAAAATTGACAAACACCTAGACCCAGTCCACAATGCTTTGGACGGCCAGTCGAAGCTTGATTCGTTGCATTTTTCCTTTTTTGTTTTTGTTTTTCCTTTTTCCTTTCTTTGATGGTGGATGTTTGTGATATGTTTATGGGTTCATATATCATCCACAAGTGTGTGCCTATGTTGGTTTTCCATAGGATCTTGATCCTCATGGATTGGACACCCTCTTAGTCATTGTCATCATATATTACTAGCATTTATACATTTGAACCCCTCTTGATTGTGTGGTTGGATACTTTAGTGTGATTTTAAAGTAAGTTCATCCTCTCACTAAAGTGGAGGCTAAATGTCATCTACTAAAATGCACACCCTTGCATTTTCACACTTGTTTGGGCCGACCTTGCTTTATTTATCCTTATTTAGGTCTTAATGGGTCCTATTTTTCATCCACAAGCCTAATAAACTATATCATTTTTCAGTTGATCCCAACAAACATCAATGAATAAATGATAATTTAATGATTATGTCTGAGTGTCCCTAATTTTTGGTTTGAGACTAAGATGCCACCTAGGGCATCTTTGTCCCCCTGAGGGCTTGGGACCCTGATTTCAAAGGCACCTTAAATGGGCCCCTTTTTGAAGTTTGTGCCCCAAGTTTCAGGACTTGGGACTACAATGCTACCTAGGGCGTCATAGTCCCCCTTAAGATTTTTTTGGGATTTAATTTCAAATTCTAGCGAGATTTAGCCTCCTTTAATTAATGAATTCATATATCAGCTTGTTGCGGTGTAATTTCGAGATATTAAGCATGAATAAGTTTAAATACAAGGTTCATTCACTCATTTCTCATCTAACAACTTGAGCATTCATTCCTAAGGAAATTTTATGAGATCAAGAGAAATTCATCAAGCATTTGGAGCCATCATCAAGATTCAAGCATCATATCAAGGAAATTATTGCATCATATGTATTTTTGAGCTAACATTTGTGATGTAGGGTTTTGATTCAAGTAAGCAATTCAAGTCAAGATCTATCAAGCATTCATTTAATTCGAATTCTATATCCAAGCTAGCCATTTCACACAAGTTTTTAGATTTCATAGCAAGGGTTTGGTGAGTTGTAACACTGCATGTTGTTCATTCATCATTTCCCTCCTTTATTTCATTTCATTTTAACGTTTAATTACCAACAAGGGGTTTGACCAAGGAAAACCCCCATTTACTAAAAATCAACAAGTTTTTACCCTCTTGTGTGTTTGTGATTGCAGATTTAAGTTGAAGACTTGAAGATAATTTGAAGTGCAAAGTTTTCATCTTCACAGAAACTCACCTACGAGCCAAATCTAGAAGTTTCAGAACCTGAGATTAGAGAAAAAGGAAGTGTGGAATTTTAACCTCAGGACCACATTCGGAGATTTCAGAAATTCCAGATGAGACTTCAAGTCACCACCTAGGTAATCTTAGTCCTCCCAAGGGTATTTTGCAGAGATTCTTTCAGATCCAATTTCGGCATCTAAAGATTCCGCATCTACCCCAAAAAGTAGCAGCGGGACTAAGTCAATAGTAAGGGAATCTTAGTCCTCCATAACACTTTTTGACAACTTCTTTGCATTTCCAGAATCCTCATTACATTTCCAGAACTCCCAAGTACATATTCCTAACTTTTTGTTGCATAATTTCATCATTTGCATCATTCATTTAGCTTGCATTGTTGGGTTTTGTAAGTTGAATGCTAAGTTGTCTTTTCCAAGCTTTTGCTTGGTGGTGAACCCTTCAAATCCCAAAAGAACCCTTTCTAGGTCTTCCTTTTTGATAATTTACTCACCCTTGTGGTTGATAGTCAATCCAATTAGGATTCCTAGGACCTTATTGAATGACCATAGGAGAAAGGTGGTAGCACAACCATTTTTCATACGGTTCACTAGCTTAGAGATTAAACTTTCTATGTTGCATATTACTTCTTCAGATGAGTGGTGCTCCTTCTAAAATGTTAGTTTGTTTCTTTCCCACCATAAACACCATATTAGTGTTTAATTTGAATAAATTGATGAGAATAAGGAATCTTTATACATTGTTGGCCACTAGGAAAAAACTGCTAGAAGAGATTCTTGGAGAGGTATGAACCAATTAAGTTTGTTTTGAAGCCATGTCTAGCACCATTGTGAGAATTTGAAAGTTATGAGAAGATGGTTTGCATCCTCTTCTTTTTGGCCACACGATATGCAATTGAAGGGGGTAGATCTACCTAGCTTGACCAATCTCTCACAAGTAAGAATATGCTTATTCAATGCTAACCAAGCAACCTTCTTTTGGAAGAATTGTAGAGTCCTAGAATAATTTGTAGGGCTAGTTTGCTAAGTTAGTATTTTCTTGTTGGATAATTAATGAGTAGCCTAGGTTGACTTTATAGTTGCCTAACTTGGAAGAGGCCCAAATGAGCCTGTCAGGGTCCCTAGAAATTTTTTTTGTCTTTGTTGGAGAATTTTTGACAAGTGATCCTTTTGGTTTATTGGAAAATTGCAGCCACCAAGGTTTTTCCATTTTTCATTTGAAAGGGGGTTCTCTTCTAGCTTAAGGTAGTCTTTTACTTTTACACCCCCATGGTTTTTCAAAAATGTTCTCATTTCTTCTAATCCTTCAATTTTGGCCAGTCATTGGAATTCATTCCAAGAGTCTTCCCAAAATAGTGTTTTTTCTCTATTATATATAGACCAAGTTAAATATGGCATGATAACTTATTTTGTGTGGGATCACCCTCTTTGGTATTGGGCATATTTAAATAGTCAACCTTTTTTCCCTTCTTTGATATTTCAACTTCATGAAAATCCTCCTGAACCCTCTTACCATAGCGATTATGTAGCTCCTGCTGGAGCACCTAAATGGTGATTGTAGTATTTTTCATCATTTCATTGATGTAATCAGCAATATCATATAAGAACTTTATATTTTTTCCCTAATTGTTATGCATAGTAGCCACCTCTTCCTGTAACTTTTCTCTCACCTCTAAATCCCCAACCACAGACTTAATCTCCTCTACATCGGATTCCAAATTAGCCCAATTCTTAAAATACTTAGCTAGAGAAGACAAGAGGTTCCAATATCTCTCATCATTAATTTCACTTGGCTAGGCCTCCTTATGGTTGACCACCTTCATTTCCAAATTTTGAATCTTATCTTTTACCATAATTAATTGAGTGAGCAACCATTTCATAATATTATTTTTGGTGTTCGATTCTTCACTCAAATCATTCATTTTTCAATCTTAGAGGGGTGAAACTAGTACACGCAACTATTTCCATATGAGAGTCTTCAGGGATATTATTCAGGTTAACACAAAGGGTAGGGGAATCCAAAGGACTAGTAGGGTTGGTATGCAAGGGAGATTTGGAGGCTTAAGAATAGTCTTTCTGATTGGGAGAACTAGAGTGGGAGCCCTTAGGGAGGGGTACCAAGAATTGTCAAAATTATCTGAAATGGATATTTGGGTGGATTCAAAAAAATGACACATTTTTTTCTTGGAAGTCAGGGTGGGTACCTCAAAAATAGGGGTTTTTCCTTTAGAGGCTCGAGGGTTAGATATAGTGACTCCTTAAAAGGTTGTGGGAGGCAGTGTCTCAAGGCTTAGGGTAAATGGAAGACCCTCCAAAGTCTTAATAGTATTCCTAATATCCAAGGTAATTTTTCAAGGAACAAAGGCCAAAGAAGGGGAAATGGTTGCCTTGAAATGGTACAACCTAAAAATCTAACCCTCGTGAAGGGATAAAGGTTTACCCTTCTCCTGAACAACCCTAATAGATTGCTCAAGAGAGGACATAATCCAAAATCCAAAATTCATTTTTACATTATAGTAGAAGTGATTAAAGGCATAAGAAAAATGTTGGCATGGAAGTGTTCGAACCTACCTTCAAGCATGACATATCTCATTAGCACTTCCACCATAATTTTCCTGACACCGAGGAGATCATCCATATTTTTTTGATAAAAGGAAAAAGCTTAAATATTATTAGTATTATAAAATTCAAAATTACATGTACATTGGGGGCCAAAATAGGACATAATGCCCTAAATACCAGTAGCTTTTCGAGAAGAGGCCAAAATGGAATGTAAGCAATGAACCAAAGAGTGTGAGAAAGCTAGAGAGAGGACATTTCTTATGCAAGGGGTAGGTTAAACTACTCATACCACTAGAGGTGTGGCATCAAAATCAATAATCCATTGGGGGTCTAACATAGGTTACAAATTGTTTACCTTTTTTAGGAAGCAACCGCCCATACATGCCAAAGCTCGATGTTGAGTTGTTGAGACTGTGCAAAAGTTTTTGAAAGGAAGCCATTTGACAATAGCACACTCCTCACTCATGTAATGAATGTTCCATGCCTCAAAATTCCAAAACCCAAGCATGCTAAGTCGAGAGTAGCCTCGAGCCCACCTAGATTAGATTTTTTGAATAATTGTACCATCAAAACCCCCACCAACACCTTTTATTCTCCTTAGTCTAAGAGGGAAGCCACAAAACCTTAAGTGATGTCTGATTTTACCCTATAACACTTTGCTCCCCTTCGGAACTCAGTACCCAATATCATCTTTACCACTTTTAGATCTCTTCTTGTGGGGTGTTTCATGCTCAATTTCAAACGTCGGTCTTTAAAAACACTAGCAAAAGCTATATGGTGCCTTGAACATGTGAGAAATATCAGGGCGTCCATTCTCAACCTCATACCAGCCAATTGAGGGGAAAGAATATTTATGAGGGTATTGCCCTACCACTTTAAATACAGTAGGCTACTATAATTTCCCATGCTCCAAGTGGGGGGAATTTATTTCCACATTTATTTCCCATGAGAAGAGATATTTTTATAGCTTCAATGCACTTTATTACCCTTTTGGAGCATGCTAGCTCACCATAGAAGTACAACACAACCACTTGGCAAAAATTACAACTCTCCACAAAAGTACAACATAGCCACCTAGCAAAAAATATTTCTAGATTATCTTCCCTTTACCAGAGATACTAAAATGACTAAAAAATGCTTTACTCTCATTTTAGCATAGGCCAACCTACCAATAAAGTACTATGCTATCACTTTGTCATAAATAACAGATCCCTTAAGAAGCTGTCAATTAGGAAGGACATGAGTTGAAATGCAACCAAGTGAGCAACTGTACCGAAGATTGACAAATGACTTATGACATCAAACAGATCAGCATTATTAAATACAATTCCCATTAGTCATTTTTGTGTAAGAAACCAATGTTTGTTTTTAAGTTGTAAAGCACCAAATCTAATGTTGATGTTGCTGCATGGCATGTTTGTGTAGTTTGAAGTAGTTTTTGGTATGATAGGGAACTTGATATAGTACAATTTTATCACATTTATAAGGCCTAGGATGGCGAGAGCATTAACTAGGTTAAGTTAAGCACCAATTTTAATAAAGCTTTGATACTTGTGAGCGATTGGGCATGGATTCAAATGGGCCTTTAGCCTAAGAAAAATACTTGGATACACCATGCAACCAACAGTTTTTTTTCTTTTTACCACTCAATGGACCCACCAAAAGGCCTAGCCAATCGTGCAGTAGTAGTACTTGTTAGAATGTAGCAATTTTCACAACCTGCACAACTAGAACATGTGGCACGTTGCAGAGGTGATCAATTGAAGAAAGGAGACAATACTAACTTTTGTTTGGTGGTGTGAAGGGTCACCACTTGGCATAAAACACTCCCCACTATACACTAAGACTTCCTGGGTGGAAGTTGTGTGATTAACAATACCAACCAATCATGTGATTGTTTTTGTTTGTGATACTTGAGGCCTTTACCGAGTTGTGCCAGTATGACACCTAGCATTTATGCAAGGGTGGGCGCTTAGGATATTCCAACAACACCCAACACCCGGGGATACCACATGTCCCCATAATGCATTATGATTTGAGATTAAGCCCTTGGGCTTAGAAGGAGTTGCAAAAATTTAGCCATTGTGATTGAACCAACAAGGATTTGTAGGTCTTGAAGTGAATGACTATCCAAGGGTCCACGCAGATTTAGAGATGGGCATAACAATTCACAAATTAGCAACTCATGATCAACATATTTTAAGAGTGTTGGTAAGTTTCAAGGTGTTGACAAGCTAGAAAGCTAAAGTGGAAATCAGACCTCCATGAATGACACACTAGGATGTTTTAGGGTAGTGGCAAGTTCTAGTACTTTAGTGGAAAGTAGACCTCCACTAAAGGATGGCCAAAAGTGGAAGTAAGAGCTCAACACCAAGAGAGATGAATTATCCCCCTACACAGCAAGAGGTGGATGTGATGCTTGGGGACTACATCGAACTATGCTAATGTGACACTTGATGAACAAAGATAGGACTAGACGTCTGAGGCTACCACCAGATGCCTCAACACTTTCATTTTACAATTAGGCCTATAGGCATAAAAGAGACTACATAATTTTAGCCAGTTCTAACTTGACCATCAAGGGCTCATGTGCAAAAATATGCCCACCCAAGGGGCCACACAACTTGGAGGTGGTTATTTCCAATGAGACTCAACAACACATGACCTATGCAAGATATTTTAGGAACTCGATTCCCTTATATTGGGTGTGATTCATTATTGGCTATGTGTGCCAGGGTAGGATAGTTATCAATATCTTCTTGGTTGATTTGTAATGGCCCATCAACTAGGTCACACGTCATATTTGCAAGCATGGTTGCTACTTTATTACCCTCTCTAAAACAATGTGAGAGTTTTTAGGAATCAAAATCTTGCAACATTTTGAATCCTTGGGTTAGGATGACACCTAACATCCAATTAACTGAATTTTTTCTGCTTACATGTGTTGATTATTATCATGGAATCCCCTTCAATCTATATACATTTGATGCCTATTGATTTAGCCAATTTTATCCTTGCTAGTAATTCCTAAGCCTTAACCTTATTATTTGTACCATCTAGTAATTTTAGAGCAAGGGCTCCAATAATCAAGCCTACCTAGTCCCTCAATACACAACTAGCCCTCAAGGAACTTGGGTTCCCTCAAGAGGCCCCATTGAAATATGTTTCACCACATCCATTGGTGGTAGAGTCCATACTACACTCTTGCAGTTGGGTTTAGTTTTTGGAAACCATGTACCTAGATTTAGAGAATGGGTCAACTCCCACTGGGAAGATATTTGTACATGCCAATTTGAGTAGATTTTTCTTCAAGCGTTTGATTTGTATGCATTCGACATTACTAGCTTAGAGATTAAACTTTCTATTTTGCATATTACTTTAGCCGAGTGGTGCTCCTTCTGAATTTTTTTTTTCTTTCCCACCATAAACACCATATTAGTGTTGAATTTGACCAAATTAAGGAGAATAAGGAATCTTTATACATTGTTGGCCACTAGGACAAAGCTGCTAGTAGAGATTCCTAAAGGGGAGTGAACCAATTAAGTTTGTTTTGAATCCATGTACAACACCATTGTGAGAATTTTCAAGTTAGGAGAAGATGTTATGCATCCTCTTCTTGTTGGCCACACAATACACAATTGAAGGGGGCAGATATACCCATCTTGACCAATCTCTCACAAGTAAGGATCTACTTATTCAAATCCAACCAATCAAAAGGCCCTGCTTTTGGTAGAATTGTAGTCCCAACATAATTTATAGGGCCAAATTGCTAAGTTAGTATTTCCTTGTTGGATAATTGATGAGTAGCCTAGGCTGAATTTATAGTTACCTGACTTGGAAGGAGCCCAAATGAGCCTATCAGGGTCCCTGGAATTTTTTTTTGTCTTTGCTGGAGTATTTTTGACAAGTGATCCTTTTGGTCTATTGGAAAATTACAGCCACCAAGGTTTCTCCATTTTTTGTTTGAAAGGAGGTTCTCTTCCAGCTTAAGCTATTCTTTTACTTTTACATCCCAGTGGTTTTTCAAGTATGTTCTCACTTCTTCTAATCCTTCAATTTTTTCCAATCGTGGGAAGTCATTCCAGAAGTCTTCCTGAAATAGTATTTTTTCTCTATTATATATAGACCAAGTTAAATGTTGCATGATAACTTCTCTACATGTTATGATAAAATTCCACATTTTAGAGTCATTTAGTAGGTTTTCTATTGTAAAGATACATTTACGCATTGTAGAGTCTATGTATTTTATTTGCATGATTATGGTCCATTTGGAAGAAGGTTTTGCAAAAAAAATCCATGCTAGTTTGGCCCCCAAGGCCAAATTCTTTTCTTTTAGATTATGTAAGTGAAAAACTCCATTTTTTCTTCTTCACAAATTTTACTCCATGAAACTAGTGGTATCTTACGCTTTTTCTTTTTATCAAGATTATCATGCCAAAGAAACTTTCTGATGCATTGCTCTATATTCAGTTGTACTACTTTTGGTAGCTTAAGAACTAACATAACATAATTGGGGATAGCTAAAAGGACTGCTCTAGTTAGTTTGATATTTCTAGCCATTGTTAGGCATCTACCTTTCCATGATTCTATTCTATTTTGAATTTGAGTCACAATTTTATTCCAAAAATCGGGTATTTTTGGCCCTTCAAAGAATGGGATACCCAAGTATTGGCTTGGTAGTTCATCATATTTGAAATCAAGAATAGATAGAATTTGTGTTGATATTGTTGGGGAGGTGTTTAGAAAGAAAAATGCTTGATTTTTTTTATTAACTTTTTGACCTAAAGCCTTGCAATAATTCTCTAAAACCTTTTTAATGTCTCTTGCTTCTTGAACTGTAGATTTGGGAAATAGAAGAGTATCATCTATAAATAATGAGTGGGTCAAGTTGATGGTTGAGTTTGAGATGCTTATACCTTGCCATGCACCTTGAGCGCTTGCCCCTGCTATTACCAATTTACTGATTCTATCATTAAATTGGAAAGGAAGGGCGGTAGTGAATTACCTTGTTTGACCCCTTGTGAGGAATTGAAGAAGCTTGTTGGATTTTCATTTATTAGGACAAAAACTTGGTCTGCAATATATATGAACAAACCCATCAACACCATTTGTGAGAAAAGCTGAGTTTTTTTAGCACTTTTAAAAGGAAATCCCAATTTAATCTTCCATAGGCCTTCATCATGTCAAGTTTGATAATCATTGTTGGTATTTTTCCTTCCTTTATGGAATTCAATGTTTCATGGGAAATTGCGACCCCTTCTATTGTATCCTTTCCTAGCACAAAGTCACCTTGTTCATCCAAGATAATTCTTGGAATTATCTTGGTGATTCTAATAAATATTTCTTTAAAAAGAATTATAAATGGTGTTGCACAATGATATGGGCCTAAAATCACGGAAGGTAGAAGGGTTTTTCTTTTTAGGGAGATCATCCATGTTGAAGCTATTTTGCAAACGATTTATCTTCTCCCCTTTTTTGAGAAATTTTTCCATTTATTTTTTATAGTGGACTTTAGGCTTTCTAGGGAGATAGGCCCCATCAAGAGGAAGCCTAGTGACCTTGATGATAAGTTCCAAGTTGATAGAGAATGAGTATCCCCTGACAACCATATTATCATCCTTCCATGAGTTATTAAATTTCATGGAGATGTTGGGATCATCACCTATCATACCCTTGATATAATTAACCAACTTACCCCTTTGAAGGATTATCCATAAATCCTTATCCTTCTTCTAAAGCTTGTAGGAGGTGGGCTCTTCATGAACCAGGTCACCACCCATCATAATAGGAACTTCAGAAAAAGGAAAGTTGAGATGAATTCTTTGGAAACACTAGTTATGATGCCTATTGAAGACAAAGATAGCATGTGAATAGGCAAGACAAGGTGAGAATATTGCTTAATACACAACTCATGCCAATTGGCAATAGGAATCGAAGAGAAGCTCAAATTAATCACAAATTTAGAGTACTTTTTAATCATTATTTATGAGCTCACACATGTTATTTGGGATCATTAAATGATCATCGGGAAAATTGTGATATTCTCCACAAAAGCCCCAAGATTTTCTATTGCATCCACCACTTTATTCTCAAAGAGAAACATGTGAGAGAATTTACAATTCCCAAGGTTCATGATGAGCCTTCAAGATGGGATCCTGCAAGGTCCAACGAGGGTTTTCCATCCTATTCAACATCATGATTGTGTTTCTCAAATCACCTTCAATCGCCAAGTTGGACACTCCAGGTTTCTTAGCAATTTGAATCCCATGGTAGGCAACCACCACTTTCGCATAACTAAAAGTTTGCAAACCTAGATTCATAGTGCATAAGTGAGAAACGCCTTCCCTTTGTGATCTTGGATTATGTCAACCCCACCTACCTGACCCAGGTTCCCTTTAGTCAACCCATCAAAGTTAAGCTTCAAGGTCAACCGATCTCGGGAGGGGTAGACCTAAAAAAATTAATATTTAATTTCCGTTTTGCTTAAGAGTTATTTTACTTTACTTTAAACTATTTTTTAATTATTTTACTTTTATTTATATATATTTTATTTTATAATTATTTACTTTTATTTTAATACAAATTAATTAATGGTTCTTAATTTATTTTTTAATTTTAAGAGTTATTTTATTTCACTTTAAACTATTTTAAAATTATTTATTCTTATTTAGAATTTCATATAAGATATCCCTTTGGGATTTCAACTTGATTCTCCATATTGGAAATTCAATGCTTTACCTAATTATTCTCAACCCCTAATACTATTTTTAATTTATTTAACAAATAAAAATAATCTATCTTATATGTACATAAGTATTTGATATAAAAATATTCCTCATACTTTATAGTACATTTTTAATAGCTAATATTTTACCATTATACATAACCTAAGCTAGAAATTAAAAAACTCACAGTATTTAACAATGATTTATTAACAATTGTATATAGGACACACATTATTTTTTTGACCTTTTTATTTGTTACTTATTTTAAATAAGAGTATTATAATTTGTAAGCATTTTCTATACTACCCAAATTATTATTTTTCAATGAAGGATACTAATATATTCACTTGTCTTACTTATCTAATTTTCTATATTATTTTCTATCTTTATTCTCTATAATAAACATTCATCGATTATAAAACATAAAATAAATATAATAAAAAAGTAAAATATATTAAATCTATATGTTTCAGAAAGCTTTTGCTATGACTATATTAATGCAAAATTTGTCATGTTTGTTCATTTGATCATAAAAAATGTGATTGTAATTTTTTTATTAAATAAAATCCCAAAATATATTTTGGATGGAATGAAAAACCATCTAGATGCCACATAGACATCTTCAATTAAAGGGTAAGAGAAAAAAAATGGGTCCACATTAAAGAGGGAATGTGTTTTTATTCATAATGACTTTATTTTCAATAAACAATTATGAAATTATCACCCATTATATATAAGAATGTCTAGTTTTCAAATATTTATTTTTGATGACTATTAATCATAGTTTCCCATTAATTTATTATTTTTTAAGCATAATGTTTAATAATCCTAAAATGAAATATATTTCTATTTTTGGATAAATATTTATATTCAAATTTACTTTATAAAATAATTATATCAAACTAATATAGGCATCATTTTATACTGTTATGTGGAAAAAGAGATCATAGACCTAGTGAATAGATTACTTGGATTAGTCTTTCTTTGCATCAACATTAGAAGCCAAGCCCTTTTGGGAGAAATATTCCTCATTTTAAAAATTATCCTCTCTTAAGAGCACAAAAAGGGAAGGCATAGTAGGAGAATTATTACTCATTTTTAAAAACTTCCTCCATTAAAATCACAACAAGGGGAGGTAGAGAAAAAGGTGAGATGAATTTACTAGATATAAGATAATGTCCCATAGTAGAACCACCAATATCACTCTTCTTGGTAGAGAAACCACCATGTCAAGTATTTGGATATGCATCACCAAAATGGGAAAGTGAGTTATGCAAGAGGAGTAAGTATCCCCTTTGCAACCCTCAAATGCAAAATGCAAAATGGAACTCATACCACAACCCCATGACTCAAATTAATAGAAAAATATTGATTGTATTGATTCAAAACATAATTACGTTACAATAGATGGTCATTCATGGCCTTATCCTTCTTGGCATCCAACCTATTCCTTTACCCATTCGAGAACAAAAACTTCTAACCTCTTTCCTTCCACACAGGGAATCTTCTACTCGATCACTGCCAATTCCCCATTTATATTATTCTTGAGTTCACTCCTCATTATTTTGTTTGATCCTTTCCTTCTTCCTCTTTCTCTCCCTACCTTCCCCCCCTTTGTCTCTCTATTTCCTCTGCTAAATTTCAATCTTGTATGACTGTTGGCATTACGTTATGTCTACTTGAATGTCGGCCCTTGATCCCAGAGAAGATCTATGGCTGCAATATTACACCGCAATCCTGCCACACTAGTTACTAACATCCACAAGGTGGTGGTTAACCTATACCAATCACACCAACTACCCATCACAATATCATAGGTGACCTAATCCCTATCCACAAGGCAATGGTAACCTCTAGTTCATCTCGCAACACCGCAGGTGATTTATGCATTCACCGCGGGGTTGCGGTTTAATAAATTCCCGTAACACTGGCCATCTCCAAACATTGTAGTATGGGATAGCATTTATCCTGCAAAACCATAAGCCTACTAGATGACCACCAAGGAGGTGTGATTCTTAGCAATACCACAAGCTTATCAAATGACCACTACATGGGTGTGGCTTCCCAGCAATGTCGTGAGCCTACCAGATGACCACCGCGGGGTGCGATAAAGACACTTTTTGATCTGTCGTGATAATTGATGTTGACGAAAGTTGATTATTTCCATAGTTGATTGACATATAAGTTCTATGAGGCTAATAAATTCCTATGAACACCAAAACAAAACAAACCAAAACTGAAAACTAAACCTGAAAATGTTTTTGGGTGATATCGATTGCCAGTCCACCCGGATGCTCTTGCATCAGACACACCGGGTAAAAGATTGTGAGCATAGGCTCACAATGGTGGAGTTGAGTGATAGAACCATCCTTTGAGATTGTAAACAATCTTCACTGAACTCCATCACTATCCAAGTTCTAAAAATAAATTTTTCTTTCACCTATTCCAGCATCGTGCTAGAACATGCACCACCTCTCTCCAATAACACAACACTCTCTTCCTTCTTTCCCTTGTGGAATCATGTCCACCAAAGCTCAACCTCCTCCACCAAATGCTTTCCAAACTTCTCTCATCTTTCATGGGTTCAAACCCACCTCTGACTGACCACCTCCACCAAACACAACCTATAACATCTTCAACCATCTCTACACACAACCACACATCATCTGCAACATCTACTACATGCCCTAGTTTTCTATCCATCTCTTCTTCTATCATTGCATCTTAAAATGAAATAACATCACAAAGTTGGTTTACCTCATTTGCATCCACATCTACAACATAAAACTTCACTACGATGTCTTATGCGTCCTCATCAACTGCAACTTTTTTCTCTTTGCCTTTTGTTGTGACATCTTCGCATATCACTTCAATTCTTTCTTCTCCACTCTTCATGCCTTCCTCATGGTATGTCTTAATTGCAATTTCTTCCACATGGGTTGCTCTCTCATCCTTCTCCATCCAACTCAAGTTGCAATGTTCTTTTTTTGTCCTCTTTCTTTATCTCCCTCCTCTTCATGAATTTTCTCTATCTTTCCAACACACTTCCCTACTTCTTCTTGAACCATCTTTCCCACTTCTTCACAAACTATATGTCTAAACTTCTCAAACATTTTGTCCTCCAATTTCTCCCAATACTGCTCCCAAAGCAATATCTGCATGGGTCTCCTCATGACCCAACCCATCTTGCTTGTTGCAATCTTCCACAACTCACACTCTTTATTTGCAACCACCAACAAATTAGCACTCACTACCTTTATAGGTTCCCCCTGCAACAAACTCTCACCACTATCCTCTACCCAATAGGATTTTGGAAGATATTTGCACACCTTAGTGGAAGATATTTGCACACCTTATACCCAACCTCATCTCTATTGGAGGACAATCAACATGATTCACATGGAACCAATGGCCTCTCAAGGATTCTTCAGTCTTCACAAACTCTTCACTCACAATCTTGGTGGATACTATCCATGCTCAAGATTGCCTGCTCGAATACCAATTGATGCAAGAGGGGTACTCCCCTCTACAACACTTAAACATAAAATGTAAAATGGAACTCAAGACATAGCCCCATGACTCAACTTAATAGAAAATATTGATTTTATTAATTCAAAACATAATTACATTACAATGGAAGGTCATCATGGCCTTATCCTTCTTGGCATCCAACATGTTCCTTTACCCATTCAGGAACAATAAATTCTAACATCTTTCCTTTCACATAGGAAATCTTCTACTCGATCACTGTTAATTCTTCACCTCTATTCTACTTGATTTCACTCCTCACCATTCTATTTGGCCGACTCCTTCTTCCTCTTTCTCTCCCTACCTTCCCCCCTTAGTCTCTTTGTTTCCTTTGCTAAATTCCAATCTTGTATGACCATTGACATTCTATTATGTCTACTTGAATGTTTTCCCTTGATCACAGAGAAGATCTATGGCTACAACATTACACCATAGTCCCACAACACCAGTTACTAATTTTTGCAAGGTGGTGGTTAACCTGTACTGGTCACACCAACTACCCACCGCAATGTTGCAAGTGACCTAATCCCTATTCGTAGGGTGATGGTAACCTCTAGTTCATCCCACAAAACCATAGGCGGTTTATGTGTTGACCACACAAGGTTGCGGTTTAGTAAATTATCGCAATAGCACCCGCCTCCAAACATTGTATTGTGGGATAGCGGTTATCCCGCAACACTGCAAGCCTACCAGATGACCACCGCAGGAGTGCAGTTTTATGCAATACTGCAAGCTTATCAAATGACCACTATGGGGATATAGTTTCCCAAAATGTGGAAATCCTACCAGATGACCATCATAGGGGTGTGGTTCTTTGCAATACCACAAGCTTATCAAATGACCACCGCGGGGGTATGGTTTCCCTGCAATGTTGTGAGCCTACCAGATGACCACCACGGGGGTGCAGTAAAGACACTTTTTTATCTCTCATGATAATTGATGTTGGTGAAGGTTGATTCTTTCCATACTTGATTGACATCGAAGTTCTATGAGGCTAAGAAATTCCTATGAACACTAAACCATAACAAACCAAAACTAAAAATTAAACCTGAAAATGTTTTTGGGTGATGTCGATTTCTAGTTTTCCTGGATGCTCCTGCATCAGTGAGCCACCATCAAAAATTATCATGTCCCAAGAAAGTACTCACATTTCATAGAAAATATAAGCCTTCACAACTATGGTAGGCCCAAAAAAATCAAAACCTTTCATCTTAGAAGTGGCAACCTTTATAGACAATATTATTGTATGTTAGTGTAGAACATACAATATTACATTGTTAGTAAGGGTTGGTAGTTGGTTTGGTTATTGAAATTATTACAACTAAATATTCCTTGTATAAATGTGATTAATAAATATCAAATGGTATCTTGAATTCTCCCTTCATATGGTATCAAAGTAGCAATGGTTTTATCCCTGTTCATGATTTGTCCCTATGTGTGATGGATAAAGGCACCCATGGTTTTATCCATGTGCATGATATGTGCCTATGACTAGTGGTGGAAGGAGTGCAATAAGAGATGATAATGTAGGAATAAATACTAGGTGTGAAGCTACATTAAAATCTATAAATTAATTGTTGGTTGCCAATTGAAATCAAAGAAAATGGGTTAGGGGGTGCTTTCGTATGGTTTAGGATATATAGCTTACCCACTTTCCAATTTCATTCAAGGATAACCCTAGAGATATCAATGCAAAGGAGAAAGAGATCTTGCAATAGGGTTGTCTAAGGGGCTATTATTAAACTAATGAGGGGTTCACTGCCAAGCTAGGGCTTGTAAAGACAAATGCAATGTAAGTCAAAATGCTTAACCCTAATATGATGCAATGCTTCACTAAATGGCCTAGAAAAGTATGTAAAACAAAATAGAAAGCTACAAGGTGGAATGTATGAACCTAGAAATCTGAAGATGATTGAATGCGGCTCTAAAATGTTAGAAATTATAACTTTATTGATGACTGGGACTCATACGCCAAGTTGGGCGAATCAGTCCCAAATTTGGGTTTTTGTGTAGAAACAAGAATCTAGCAAATGGGTATCTGAATCTGTAAAAATCTGAATTTTGACCTAAATTGGGACTCATACACCAGAATGGATGAATCGGTCCAGTTAGGATTTTCTAAAGCTTCAAGATTTGAATTTGGTCTTAAAGTTCTACTATGTGCTTCCCAATTGATTTCCGGATCTGAAACCCCGATTTGCAACCTATAAAAGTTCTTCAAGTTTCTCCAATGGAAGGTGACAAATTTGACAACTTTGAACACTTTAAAAACTTTCTCCAACTTGCTCCTCATTTTTTCTTCAATCTAATCGAGCAAATCACACACTAAAGAGAGGGGAAAATGTTGTTTTGTTAGTGGATAGGGGTTTTCCTCGATCAAACTGTGTTTTGGTAATCAAACCTTGAAATGAAATGAAATAGGAATGGCGAATGATGAATGAACAAAATATGATGTTGCAACTCACCAAACCCTAGAAATGAAAGGTTGAAAACATGTACGAGATGGATCCAATGGATGTAGATCTTGAATTTTTCTTGAATTTGATAGATCTTGAATGAAATGCTAGCTTGAATCACAAAACCCTGCATCACAATTACTAGCTCAAAAAAAACATGATGCATGAAATCTTTGACATGATGCTTGATGCTTGAATAATGCTCTTGAATGCTTGATAATCTACTCTTGAAGGCTCTTGAATTCTCTTGTGAACTTAAACTTTCTATAAGGATGCTCATTCAATTTGCTAGGTGATCTCTTGAAAGCTTGTTAGGATGAAAATGAGTGAAAGAAACTTGTATTTATACTTAAATATGCAATAATTCTTGAAATTATCACTCTACAAGCCAACACCAGATCTAGGAGGATAAAATCCCACCAAAATTTTGAATTTATTTTAATTTTGGGCCACACGGGACTCATTCACCCAAGGTGGCGAATGAGTCCCATTAGGCATAATTTATGGGACCAAATTCAAAAATGCTTAGAAAGGTGTAAAACCAGGATCAGGACCCAAAACCCTAGGTGGGACTCATACGCCCAAGGTAGAGAATGAGTCCTAGACCACCAAATCTAGGCCACACAACTTGACAATACTTTAATTATGATTGGATGTTGATTTGTGTCGAGATTATCCTTGAAAAGATGCATTAAATGAGGCTTGTGGATGCAAAATAAGGCCAATTAAAGCATAAATAAGCCTAATTATTAATGATAACCCTATAAAAGTGTGAAAGTGTGTTACAACACTTTACAACACTCTAAATAATGAATGATTAGGTTTATTTAGTTTAAAAATCCCCAATACCTAATGTGAGTGTGTTAAACACATTACAACACTAAGTCGAGGCATCATTAAGCTAAATTTAATGAGGTTCCAAACAAGTTTGAAAATGTCACCGGTGACATTTTTCGACACTAAATTTAGCCCCCACTTTAGTGAGAGGGTGGACTTGCTTCAAACTCACACTACAATAGAGGAAACTCACATCAAGAGGGGTCCAAATGCACTAATTCTAGTAAGATGGGATGACAATTACCAAGAGGGGTGATCAAGCCCCCAAGATCAAGATCCCATGACAAGCCATCATAAGCACAAGAGAACACACATAAAAATGATAAAGAACATCATAAAGGCACAAACATTCACTGCCAAAGACGAAAAGAAAAGTAAAATAAAATTAAAAGGGGTGGATCAAGCTTTGACCGTTTGTCCATTGCGATGTGGATTAGATCTAGGCTATTTGTCCAAAAAATGCAAGCTCACTTTAATGCAATGAAACTTCAAGTTGTCCATTGGGTGAGGGTCTAAAAGAGGTGAGACACATACACACATGATCGGTACGCACTCACACTCACAAGTGAGTGGCTATGGGAATTCATGCCTCGGTCAGGCTTCCCATCAAACCATACCAAAGCTATACCTCCTGATAACTTTAATAAGGCACCACACAAAAATGATTTTTGAGCTTCATAAGGCAAGAAAAACTTTGTATGCTTGGAGCTCATGAACAATGAACTTCAAGCTTCATGAGGCAAGCAAAACTTTGTATACTTGGAACTCATGAACAAAAAAAATGGCTCCACAGGCATGCAAGGTGTATTATGCAAGGTGCCAAATAACTAAAAATTCAAATGCAACAATAAGGAATGTTTAAGGGATTCTTGCTTAGTTCATGCGAGGTCTTTAACTTAGGGAGCATTGTGCCTAATGTCTCCAAGAGAGGACTAGTCAAAGAATAGAAGATTGAGAACTTAGGGGATGCAGTGTGTCACATCAAGCCACTAAGAGGAATGTAATATGCTAAGAGAGATCACACTCTTGAATGACATCACACCCAATTTCATCCACAAAGCGAAAAATGCATCACATAAAACAAGAAGGCTACACCATGAACCATGAAAAATAATAATGCTAATGTATGCCCCACTTTAAATAAATTTCTAAACACCATGCTATGAGCAATTACTTGAAAGTAGCAAATGATAAATGAAAACAACAAACATGAGAGCTTACTTGGAAAGCCCTATGCCAAGTCATATGTTTCCAAATAAAGCTACATCATGAAAAGAAATGAAAAGAGAGGGGTTGCCCCCAAAATGAAAATCTAAACACATAAGGGATCTATGGATTTGGGGTCAGTATGTTCTTGCTACAATGTTTTTAGAGAGCTCAGAACTATCATCATTCCCCAAATACACATAGAACTGGAAGAATGACACAAAGAGAATGGAAACAAAGAAAAAACTTTCACATCAACGTTGAAGAGACATGAATGTCTCGACACCTTGCGTCATTCCCAAAAGGAAAACACAAGACAAAGAAATAAAGAATAAAGGAAAAGCTTTTGGGTCAACATAGAAGAGACATGAATGTCTCGATGCCTTGTGTCATCCCCAAAAGGAAAACACAAGACAAATGAAAAAGATAAAAGGAAAAGAAAAAATATGTACAACATAGAGAAGAATGAAGGTACAAATAGAGGAATGCCACAAAGAGAGAGAGATACATCAAATAGAACAACACGGGGGATCACATTACGCACATGCAATCACACAAAAGTAAAAGAAAAAGAAATAATGCAAAACACTAGTAAGGCACATGCAAGTCAACCTATAAGAATTTTGTCCACATCCCAATCATGTTCATCATATATAGAAGGTGAAAAACTAGCCAAAGGGACAATAGCAAGTGTCAAACTAGGGTCATCACCAAGTTCAACACTCTTTTTTGGAGAATTTTTCATTTAAGCTCATAGAAGAGGAAAACAATGAATTCAATTCATTATGCACCTCTTCGTCAATTTAAGTAAATTTCTCATTGTCATCTAAATTAATCACAATACAAAGTCAAATGATAATGTCTAAGGGAGGGTTCAGCTATTGTTGTGGTTGCACTATAGGGTCTTTTTGTTTTGGGGAAGGGGTAGACTCATCATGCATTGCTTTAGTCAAGTTTGGATCTTGATTTTCTTTGTTGTTTGCTTCATTTAACTTTTGAGCAAGGGCACGATGTCTACGCCTACACTCTCTAGCACCTCTATTTCTTTTAGTTCTATTTTCAAGTTGTGTTTGTGTAGGAGCAGGTTGGTCAACCATAGGTTTCTTTTCTTCCCTAAGGGGAGGAACGAAAGGAACCACAGGAGGTTGTTCGACCACTTTCTCTTTAACTTTTTGAACTTGTTTTATTCTAGGAGGCGTGATGAGGTTTTTTTCATTGTTTCTTGGTCTTTTGTATGAAGGATGTGAAGGTTCCATCTTAGGTTGGTCTTGGTTGTTTGGAATTTATTTAGGTTCAATCATGGTTTCATCTAGGATGGTAGGCTCAGTGGTAGGTGAAGGCATGTTTCGAAGGGATAATTTTGTTATTTTCTTTATCTTGAACTTTTGATAGGATTTGAAAAATAAGTCTTCTCATGGTTTGATAGGTTCTATAGGCTCGAGCCAAAATAAATCTAAGGAAAAGTTTCCACGAGAGGACAATGGGTGTAAGCCACTATGATGGATGGTCAAGATTTCATTTTTAAAGGGAAACTTTAAGCATTTATGTACAACTGAAGGGACTACATTCATGGAGAGAAGCCATGGATAGCCTAGCTTCACGTGAAATTGGTCAGACTATGGGATGATGGAGAATGAGATATCTAATGTTTTCATTCCTATTTGTAAAGGAAGAGTGATTGATCCCATCCTAGGGCGATTGAAACCATTATGCATCTTGATCCATGCTTTTAGTTTATCATATATATCTTGATAGAGTTCATGCAGAAGTAATAATTCTTCACTGATCACATTCTCTCCACAGATGGGATCTATTAATATCCCATTAGTGGGTTTATCATAGATTCAGTCGGCTATGTAAAGAGGACCATCGATGTACGTTTAAGTATATCTTGTGAGGAGAAATCAATATCAAGAGGCTTTTTAGTTTGGCCCTTATGATGTTGAGTTTTGAATAATGCAACAAAACCATCAATAAGATTTTGTTGATCAATATCTATAGGACTTTGTTGAATTGTATCTATGTTTTCATCATTCATATCAACATTCATCACATCATTTTTTGTAGTTTCACTAGCTTTGACAAATGAAATATTATGTTTTGGCATGGGGTTGGTAAAAATTTGTATGTTTTGGTTAGGAGGGCCAACAAATTATTTCCTTGGTCATTAACACCTCCAAGGGAACGTCAACCGGAATCAATGAGGTCTTGCACAAGATGTTTAAGATGCTTACAATGTTCTGTATCGTGTCCATTTTTTCAATGATAATGAAAATAAGAATTTGATCTAAAGTTTGGAGGTAAAGGCTTATTAGGATCGGTTATTTTAATGGGAAGCAACGTAATCATTTGTTGTTCTAAAAGTTGGTACATTGTGTTGTGAAGGGTATCAGGTAAGGGAGTGAATTGTATTTTCGAGTCCCCATAGCTAAAGGGTATCATTGCTTTTACAGAAACTACTTGGGTATTGACATGTTGAGTTGTTTGTTGAGGGGGATTCAGTTGGAGGAAACCTTTATTCTGCTTTGTAAAAGGTTGATAATTGTTTTGGTTTGAAAGTTCAGACTTCTTATTTCAACTAGAAGTGGACTTTGCATCATGACTACTAACCAAATTTTGATAATCACGGAGGGAAGTACAAAAAGCATGAAGGGCAGGAATCTCATCATGGTAAGCTTATATTGTATCTTACTTTACAAATTTTCTATGAACATATTTTAAAGGTGAGGGTCGGGAACCTTGACATCAATTTGGGGATAAAGCAATTGGTAGTGTGAGATAAAGTCAGATATCTTTTTGTCTTCTTTTTGCTTACATCTCATCAAATTGGCCAAGGTCGTCTTATGAGTCATATGCACTTGGAAATGGTTGCCAAATTCCTCAAAAAATTCATTGAATAAATGAATTGAGTTGTTCGGCAATGAAGAAAACCATTCTAAGGTAGTATCTTTCAAGGACCTAGGGAAAATCTTAGCCAAGATTTTATCATCAAGGACAAAGTCACTACATAAGGTGGTATAAGCATTAACATGGTTAGAAGGATCTCCCTTCCCCCAATATTTCTTGAATATAGGCACCTCTACACCTTGTGGCATCGATGTTCGCAATATATCCAAGGACAATGGGTTGCTTTTGACATAATATGTAGGTGGTCCATTTTGATTTAGGTTGATGGTGGAAAAAAAAAAATTGAAGGGATAAAACAATTTGGAAGAGTTAATTTATGAGAGATTCATTGTTTGTGTTATGACATGGAGGTGAAAAAGGTGGAGGGGTGTACATTTTTGAGGGACAAGTGAATGGAATTCTTATAGGTGGTAAGGTAGTAGGAGATATGGCATGTGATGCCACAAAGGTACTAGGGATGCTAGCGGAAATACCCAAGGAAGAAATGACATTACTACTTGGTTGCATTGTTGTTGTGACTTGAGGGTTGGTATAGGTAGGTATTGAGGCAATTGTTGTGGGAGGAGGAATTTTAATTCCTCCTTGGCTTGTGACATTGCTTGTAGGTAAAGGACAACTAGTGGTTGAGGTGAGGTGTTTCCCAAAGATTTGAACTATGTTTTTCACAAGGTCAAGTCCATCTTCACTTTCAAGCATGTGATGAATGTTATCTATAGTAAGGATGACAGTAGTTGAAATGGTGTCATTTTGCACTTAATGTTGTAGGTTCGCTAAGATTTCATGAATTTGAATTATGTTTTCTTGTGGAACACTATCAATCCTTCTTTCAGCATGCATCACACTACTTGAAGGCAAGGAGTTGTTAAGGGTATGGTCCATACCTTGTGTACTAGTGTCAATGCTAGGAGTGAAAGAGATAGACAACCCAAGATCCATGACGATTGTGCTATCATAGGATGACATGAGTATCGAACTTTGTCTCACTAAACTATTAGCAATAGGACACCAAATACTCGTGCAAGGGATTCTAAATGCAAGATGAATGAAAATGCAATATAATCTAAGAACAATGAAATGACTATAACAAAAACTCTTTAAATTGAAACAGAAAGCTATAAACAAAAAACAAGAGCACAGAAACAGAGCTTTGAATTCTAAAAAATGCAGTGCAAAATCTGCTTTTGGACTGATTCGCCCAGAGGAGCGTATGAGTCCCAATGAGGGTTTTTTTTTTAAAATAGAAAATTTTAATTGATTTTTATGATTTTTATGTTGTATGATTTGTAACCTAAGTGAAAATGCATATTTTGTATGATTTGAGATGCAAAACTACAACCTATATGCACTTTCACTAATGAAAAATTAGAAACCCTACAATTTCAATTAACTAATGCAAACCATAGTGCAATGTTAATGCAAGCAAGATCTAGGATGATGATGCACTCCAAATCAGAATTATGATGTACTAAATGAAAGTTCACTAAAATAGAATAAAATAAAATGGGTTAGGGGAGTTCTTTCTTATGGTTTAGGACATAGAGCACACCCACTTTCCAATTTCATTCAAGGATAACCCTAGAGATCTCAATGCAAAGGAGAAAGAGATCTTGCAATAGGGTTGTCCTAGGGGTTGATTGTAAACTAATGAGGGGTTCACCACCAAGCTAGGGATTGGAAAGACAAATGAAATGTAATTCAAAATTCTTAACCCTAGGGTAAGTGCAAGAAGTTGAGTCCACTTCTAGTGGAAGTGTCATTTTTCAGCTTTAAAATAGGTACCCAATCATTTTTTAGAATACATACCCATTTTAAAGTGGTTACTCATTCTAAAAGGTTTGAAAAGAAAAATCCATGTTTATAATTTGGATTTAGGCTTAGAAAAGGAATGGTATCCCAACCCTTAGCCTTGGACCTACAAGTACAAGGTCCTGACAATAACGAGAGAAAAAATGGATTATGTCAAATGGCTGACGGGTTTTTTTTTCAGAATTATTTTATGAAATTCAAACCCATTCTAGATAAGATTGTGTAGATTCTAAATATTTAATATTTTTTCCAATTGGATTATTTTTTTCTATTTTTCAAATATTTTTTGATGAAATTGGTCAATAAACCTAAAATATCAAGTTTTTTTATTATTTTTTGAAATAAAAATTGTACATGAACAATATTGAAACAATTCTTTTCAATTTCAAAAAGAAAAAAGAAAAAAAAATGATATGTTTAGGTCATCTTATGTGTTACGTACACGTGGGATTTTCAAAACAACAATTATAGCCAATAAAAAATTAACAAAAATATATATATTCAAAAAAAAATATTACAAAAAAATATCATGAACATTCTTCAATGTGTTAGAGATCATTTCCTAAAAGGATTCAAAAAAATACAATTATTTAGGTCAAAATATGGATGACATACACGTGCATGGTATGGTAAAAAAAAATTACTTTTAAATAGTGGTTTTTGGACATGCTTATTGAAAATCAATTTGTGTCATCTTGGTATTAAAATAAATTACATATTTGGAAACTAGACTCTGAATACTACATTTCATATTAGTATTTTTTTTAAGATTCAATCTTTAAGTGCTTCAAATATTTAGGTCAATTTTGACAAATTTTGAAAATCAGAAGAAAAAAAAAAACACTTCCACTTTTTGGCCAAAAGTGGATTGCACACACCCCCCTAATATGATGCAATGCTTCACTAAATGACCTAGAAAAGTATGTAAAACAAAATAGAAAGTTGCAAGATGGAATGCATGCACCTAGAAATCTAGAGATGATTGAATGAGGCTCTGAAATACTAGAAATTATGACTTTAATGCTGACTGGGACTGATATGCCAAGTTGGGTGAATTAGTCCTAGATCTAAGTTTCTGTGTAGAAATAGGAATTTGGCAAATGGGTATCTGAATCTGTAAAAATTTGAATTTTGACCTAAATTAGGACTCATACGCCAGAATTGGTGAACCAATCCAATTAGGGTTTTCTAAAGCTTCAAGGTTTGGATCTAGTCTTGAAGGTCTACTCTATGCTTCCCAATTGATTTCTGGATCTGAAACCCCAATTTGCAACTTGTAGAAGTTATCCAAGTTTCTCCAATGCAAGGTGACAACTTTCAACACTTTGACAAATTTATCCAACTTTCTCCTCAATGTGTCTCCAATCTAAAACTACAAAGCACACACTAAAGAGAGGGGAAATGTTATTTTGTTAGGGGATAGTAGTTTTCCTTGGTTAAACCCCGTTTTGGTAATCAAACCTTGAAATAAAATGAAATAGGAATGGAGAATGATGAATGAAAAAAATATGATGTTGCAACTCACCAAACCCTAGCAATGAAAGGCTGCAAACATGTATGAAATGGCTCCAATGGATGTAGATCTTGACTCTTGCTTGAATGTAGCATTATTTATTGTTGTGCATGGAGAATAGCATAAGGTATTGACTATAATGTTGCATTATTTATGATCTTTGTGGTCTTTTTAATGGAGACTAATATGGGATATATTACACTTTTATTTTTTCATAGTTGCATGAAAGAGGAGATGATGTAGTTTAGTTAGTTAGATTTATTATTTTTATTTTTAAAGGTGTGAACATTTTTAGATCAGATTATTTAAAGGTGGTGTAAAATCTTTGTGGAAAGGGTGTTTTATATAATTGGATATATAAGGTGATCATATATGAATGTGAAAGGGTACACAAGTAATGCATTAACTTGGTGTTGAATTGTCTGATATAATGCCTCTAACAAATTTAGAGAAAGCATAATATCCAATGTGGAGGACTAAATCCGAAGGTCAGGAAGATGAGGACCCACAAAATGATCCAATCAAGAGTGGTACAATCATTTATTTGCAGCATATGAGGACTCATAAATGGCTACATAATCATTTGCATGCATCTTCTAATAGTGGTAACTTGGATACTTAAGTTACTTTTCAAGAGAAGATGCAACTCAAATTATTTTTATGATTATTGTAAGATTTTAATTATTTGATATATCTTTCTTCATATGTGTCAATCAAGTAATCTATTTTCTTACTACAAATTTTTGGGAAAGTGCATTCCAAAAAATTAAAACAGTTATAAAGTATCTTGTAGATGGGTTTATTAATGTTTCCAATGGATCCTCAAATAGTAATACTTGGAATTTCGGGGCTATCTTTGCTAAACCTCATGAAGCCTTTTAAGACTCGTCCAAGACATCAAATAGATGAAGTATAACAATATCTATTGGACATTAGTGGCATTAGAGTAGGGAGGAATTTTCATCATCTCAAGTCAGCTTCTCACTTTGGGATGGTGCTTTGCATGAGAAGCATTTTTTATTTCTTTCTTGCTTTCCTTGTTGATGCTTATGGATTTCAAGAATAAATATATTGTGAAGTTTGATTTTTGAAGAGAAGTAAGGGATTTTGTGTTGAACTAAATATGGATTGTTATCTAGTGATTTTATGAGACTGTGATCAAGAATTATACCTTTTTAAGGGTCATGAAATAACTTGATGGATCCCTATGTTTGTAGAGCTCAATATGGATTATTGTTGAATAATTCAGTAATTAGTGATTTGGGAGTTCAAGAAAATTATAGTCCAAGAACTCAATAATTTATCTCGAAGCTACACCCTTCCAAGGGTCATGAGGCAACTTGATGGAGTTCTACCTCATTCAGAATTTTTTTCTTCAAGGAATATCTCAATAATGTATATCTCTTTTGTAATCAACATGTGTTGTTATGTAATCCTTAAGAGGGGTGCCTTTGGCAAGGTGTTTTTTTTATTTTTCAAGGATACATTTATAGGAACAATGTAATAAGGGGGGAATGTTAGCATATGTTAATGTAGAACATGCAATATTACATTGTTAGTGAGGTTTGGTGATTGGTTTGGTTATTGCAGTTATTACAACTACATCTTCCTTCTATAAATATGATTGATGAATACAAAATGATCCCTTGACTTCTTCCTTCAGAAAATTAGATAGAAAAACTAACAAAATATAGCAAACCATCCATTATCATGTGTAGGACCCGTGAATAAACTACATAAGAAAAAATGGTAGAAAAAGGGATGTGCATGGATAAAATGACTATTGTAGAAGGCCCTAGATTGACCAAATCCCTCCATGTCAGAGACAAAAAAGGGACAACTATTAAGTTTCATTTGAAATTGAAGAGAGTCCTATAGAGAAAAAGGAATTATCCCTCATCTCCTCTTTTTCCCTTCCCCATTTTTCATTTAATATTGGATTTCAATCTAATTATTCATTTTTATAATCCTAGTGTTAGATAATGTAATAAAATCTAAAATATTTTATATAAAATAATCTCGCATAGTTAACATTTGAAAGAATTATAATAAATAAAAAATATACAAAAAATGTGTTATAGAACAAATAATTATATAAGAACCAAACCAATAAATTCATGGTGCGTTTTCACTCCCATATGGCCACATTATAGTTATGCCACTATTATATTCTAGACCTCTATTGATAGAGACAAACTTAGGTACACCATTCAACAATAAAATAAATGAGTTAATTTAGAATTTAAAAGAAAGTCCTTGAATATTGTGAATGTTTATATATTGTTCCTTTACTTCCTCTTGTAGAAAAAATTTCATGTATTTTTAGTTCCAAAACAATTAATATAAATAATTTAATAGTTAATTTCCTTTTTAGTTGTGATCCCTTAAATGTCTTCCATATTATGAGATGCAAATCTAACTATTAATGCACTAATGGAAGAACACAAAAGGTACACCTCAAGATTAGCCTAAGGAATGATAATGCAAAGAAAGAAGATGAAAAAAAGACAATAAACGATTATACCTTCTTCGTTGTTGAAATCCCTTGGTTGGCCCTTGATATTGTATGCTTTGTATTCTCCTTGGATGGAAAATGAGATTAAAGATGCAAGATGGGATGCAAGATGATTGAGAGTGTGACAATGGTGGATTCGAGTGCTACGATGAAGGAAACAATGTTCAAATGACAAAGTAGCAAGAGTTTGGTATCAAATGCTTAAGGTCCCTAAATGAGAGAAAAGAGGGTATTTATAGAGGGATTTGAATTCTCTAGAGAATTCAATGGTTGAGATTAAACCAACAAGGCCAAGATGAAGGTCTATGGTGAGTTGAAGACTCACAAGCCCTCACCTCTTGACATGTGAAATGTGAGATGGCCTAGGATGAGATGATGTGGAAGTGAGGTGGAAGGAAGGTACATGATGTGGAGGAAGGACAAGTACCTTGAAAAGGGATGATGTGACCTCTTAATGATCACATAGGGAAGAGGAGAATCTTGGGTGAATAAAAGTGAATTGAAAATTCACATGATTGGAAGAATCTAGTGGATAAGACAAGGTTCCCAAAAAGGTGGGAACCTGCCACATGTGAGTGATGTGACAAGTAAAAGATTCTAGAAGACTTTGGCACATGTGAAGTGACAAGTCAAAGGTTCTATAATTTGCATAGGGAAGAGAAGATTCCATGGAGGAATAAAAGTGAATTAAAAATTCACATGGGGAAGAGAGGAGCCTTGGATGGGGAGAGTTGACCAAGGTACTGATTAGGCTTAATTGATCAGTGATTAAAAGATAATTAGTGGTTAAGGAAGATTAGAGGCCAACTTGCAAAAGTTGGAGGATGTGACACATCCTAATCAAGGATTAGGCATGTGCACATCTCTAATGATGAGATTAGAGGATGGATTAAGATTAAGGAAAAGGAAGTGACATGTGAGGAATTAAATAAATTTTATATTTATTTAATTCATTTGGTGAAAAGGAGAATAAAGGGTATTAATTAAATAACAGTGATATTACTTAATTAATGCAAATAAGAGGATATTAGATGAAAAGGGATAAATTTGGATAAATAAAGTGTCCAAATTTAGTTGTACATTTTTCCCCTCTTTCAGATGGTGTTACGAAATAACATCATTTCAAAGAATATTAAAACATAGAACCCGGAAGAAGATTGTTAGCTTGGAAAAGATGCCCCAGTCATTCAAAGGAGTGACTTAGGAAGAAAAAAGAAATGATGAAGATTAGGGATTGAGGATGACCCCTCGAGAGGACATGCAGGTTCAAGAGAACATGGGTGTTCTCTCAAAATGGATGAGAGGATGAAAGGGTAGATGGGGAAGATATTGCAAAATAATGGATGAGAAAGGATGATAAGTGATGGGAGATGATGAGAAGCACAAATGGATTCCAAGACAAATATGATGCTGCCCCTGTCAAGCTACAAGCCAAAATGGGTTGATGATGGATGGAGTGTTGTTGATGAGGGAAGTATACATCCCAAAAAAAAATGAGAGGGAAGGATACATCCCGATTATGATGATGATTATGAAACTATTGTTGATGAGGGAAGGATACCTCCCAAAACAACACGAGGATAGGGAAGAATACATCCCAAAACAATACCAAAGGATGGGGAAGGATACATCCCAATGTTGATGACGATGGTGATGATTGGATCAAGGCTTGTAGCAAGACTAGGAACAAGACGAAGGATGTGATTAGATGATTTGTGCTAGATTGAATGGGTTAGGATTGGATGGAGATGTGAGATGGTTAAAAGGAATGATGATGGAGGGAAAGATGCAATACAATGGAAGATGCAATTTTCCATTTTTGGAGCACTGATTTTTGTTATAGCATAAGACACCAGATACCATGGTATGTGGAACCAAGGCAGATTAGTGTCTAATGCATACACAAAAAAAACAAATAAGAAGGCTATCCCAACACCCCAAAGTCACAATGACTTTGGTCGGGCCAGGTATTGGGATAACCACAAGCACATAAGGATGTCCCAACATAACGCAAGACCATAGGGGTCTTGGTGGGTACTACGTGGGACAACCAAGAAGATAGAAAAAGAAAAACAAGATATGCCCCTATGTTAGCTAGTCAAAACACACCATAATATGATAGATCATGGCGGCCTTGACAAGTGATGAGAGGGATCTCAAATGATAAATGAAATTCAAAGGCATCAAAATATCAGAATCAATTTCAAACATCCTTTGCCATAGGATCAAGAGGATGGATGGGGTTGATGAGGTTTGTTAGGAAGGATGCATCCTATTGAGATCGATGATGGATACTAAACTAAAAGATCAATATGATGTAGGATATTCAAAACCGATTGGATCTGATGATACAAGTGGATCTTTGTTTGTAAGCACCAGCTAGGATAGGGACATACTTGACGACATGAAAAGACAACAGGATGACAAGACACTAGACAACAAAACTCTAAAGACCTAAGGGACACAAGACTGACACACCCTAAAGACCTAGGGGCTCGAGGGTTGATCAAAGATCAGTCTTTCCTACGTGAAAGCACAAATCCCTAGTAGTTCGATAAAAGACCATGGATAAAAGTGGAAAGAGGACAAGGGTGACCAATGATGGATGGCGAAAGACATGAAAAATACCCTAGGGGCAGACAAAATGATTTAGCCTTTCCTACGTGAATGCGCAGGGGCAACGTAGTTCAATACAAGGCCAAAGACAGATGATGGAGGATGACAAGATAGACAAAAGATAGAGCCTTGGGGGTGGATCAAATGATCGACCTTGCCTACGTGAAATTGTAGGGGAAACGTAGTTCAGAACAAGACCAATGAAAAAAAATGGATAGGGATGATGAGATGATCATGATAAATGGATAAAAGGATGGAGCCGATATGGTGAGCCAAGATAGGTTGTGTGGATAGGATGATGGATATGCGTAGGATGTGGATGATGTGAAGCTCAGGGATGGGATAGTTATCCAAATCATTGAAAGATGAAGTGGGAGGATGAGACGATGGATGGATGAGGGATGAAAAGTGAGGAGATAGTAGGATGGATGGCATTGGATTGTGTGGGGGTAACCTGTAGCTCGATACCAATGACAAGGGATTATGAGAGAGGAGAAAAATAGAGATAAATGGATGGATTGATAAAGAGGGGGGAATAGAAAGATGTTAGGATAGGTGGATAGATGGATAAGGATTTGGGAAGATGGATAGGAAGATAAGGATAGGGATATGGGTGGGATGTTTAGATAGAGGAATGGGTAGATAAGGATGGAAGGATGAAAAATGACTAGTGGATGAGAGTGTAGGAAGATAAGGATTTGGTAGATGGAGGAGATAAGGATGGGAGGGATGGGGAGATGGAAATGATTGCATAGAGGGATGGATAGACAATGTATCCAAGAACTCTATCACAAATAAGGAGATGCCCCCACTCTAGACGTGTCATGCAGGATGAGGCAATGGGGATAGCAAGATGGGTGGAAGGGATATGGGGGTTGACATGATGGATGGATGGTGAAGGTAGATGGATGTAGATAATAAACATGGATCAGAAAAGTAGATGGCGAGGATAAGGAATATGATAATGTATGGAGGAGGGGAATATATGCCAAGAGGTGTCCAAAGCATGTATATATATATGTGCCCCTGTCTATATCAAGATCACAAGGAAGATGGAGGGATTGGGGTAAATGGGATATGATGGATAGGATGTAGAGGATAAGCAGATGTAGGAGATGGAGGAAAGGAATGCGTATGTGGATGTTGCCCCCAATCGTGGAAGGATACTAGATGGGGGATTTATGCATGATGCTTGTTTTCCAGGTTTTTATCATGGTACTTATCCCAAGCGCTTGTTTACCAAGTTTTCACCATTGGACAAATTATTTTCACTTTACTATTTTTTTTCACTTTTTTGTTTTTTTTTCTCTTTTTCTCTTTTTCTCTTTTTGGACTAGGATGCGGATGGAGATGGATAAAAATATGGATAAATGGATAAATGGATTCAAAAATATGTGATAAAGGGGATGGAGGAAGGACTCAAGCATCAAGTTCTATATGAGGTAATAAGAGCCCATGTGTAAAGCGACTATTCGGATGTTGGTACAACCTTATGAGAATGGATGGATTATGCAAGAGGATGGGTTAAAGGGATTTGATGGGGGAGATATGGGGGATAATGGATGGGATATTGGAAAGTGTATGGATGGAATGATGGAGTGGATGTGTGATTGGGGAAGGTGTTCAGGATCAACATTGGAACATGTGGTGGATGTGAAATGATAGGAGGGTTGATGGATGGAGAATGTGGCAATAATGGAGGCGTTGGGATAGTGAATTTTCGGACATAAGAACCCAAAACAGATTTAGGAGAAGGAGGATGTGAATGAGAAACTTTGGATGTCTTTAGGGATTTCTCATTTGAAGGAATGACCTCTTTTTTCTTGAGAATCCACATGGTTTTGATTTTTGCTTTAGTAGGCCTTTGTGGCCATTTGGATTGATTTGGATTTAGGATTTGATTTTTCTTGTCTTCAACATGTCTTTTGAAGGGGACATGAGAAGCTTTAGTGTCATGTGGATGTTTGGATTTATACATTTTTTCTTTGGCATCCGAAGTGCTTGTAGTAGCAATAAGATGGGTAGGATGTGATGGATGATGTGGAGAAGACGCGGATGGAGTGGTAGAGATATGCTTTTGATGAGGATGTGTGGATGGAGGATGCAAGATAACATGCATGGAAGGGTGCCTTTGTTGATCTTGATTAGGAATTATGAATTTTGGATTTTTATGGGGAGGGATAGGTGGTGGATGGATGAAAGGATGTGTAGGGTGAGATGGAGGAGGTGAATTTGGGATGTAGGGGCCCAAAAGAGATGCAGTAGAGGGAGGATGAGTGATGGTGGATGGAGGGACATAAGGACCCAAAATGGACTTAGAGGATGAAGGAGGAAGATGGATAGTTGTTTTGAGGTAATATGATGGAGGAGGGGGGATAGCGACAAAGGATTTGGTAGAGCGATGGGAAGTATTTTTCATTCCTTTGGAAGAGGTTTGCTTAGGATGAATGGAGGTTGTATCAACATTTTTGCATTGTGATTTTTGGGAGATATATCCAAGACCTTGTGTACCTGGATGTTCTTTGACTTGGATGGGCTCTAGAATACCTTGTGCATGAAGGCCTAAACCTTTTCCTTGATAGTTCATGTGCATGAGAATTTGTTCTAAGGTAGGATATTTATTCTATTGGAGGCATGATGTAAGTCCGTCAGGAGGTGGAGGAGGAAAGGTGGTGCCTATACTTTGTTTTTATTCCACAAGAAGATCACAATGGATGCATGTAATGTTACCGAGGTGATTAAAAAGTGGTGTTGGGATGGTAGGAAGTGATGGAGGATCATTTGATGGAGATGAAAGGAGACAAGCATCCTGATTGGGAGGAGGAGGTGATAAGGGATCAGGAGAGGAATTAGGGAGTATGATAGGAACTGAATTTAGGGCAGTGGATGATAAGGGCTCATGAGATGGAGTGATTGGATCTTGAATGCAAAGGGGGTCATGGGATGGACTGGATGAGCTAGTGTGATCTTGAAACAGGGTGGATGGGAGGATAGGATCATGACTTGGTTGAGGATATGGATCATGAGATGAAATAGACGGAAGACTATGTTCCTAAGATGGATTAGATGGGATGGAAGGATCTTGATTTGGAGGAGAGTATATGCTCATATGCTTTGATCAAGCTCTTGGCATGACTCATCTTGTGTGGGATGTATGATGGCGGAAGAGTGTTGGAGGGACTCCACAATTGGGGGAGATAGGATGGAAGATTCATGAAGGTCATGGGATTGAATTTTGTGAATATTAGGATTGGGAGGAGGGGATTGGATGTCTTTAATGGATTGGGTAGATCTAGTAGTAGAAGATGGGGATTCAATGGATTAAATGGGTTTGACGAGTTCGACCATTTGGATGGTATCAGGAATGGTAATGGGAGGGATAGGTGTAGGATGGAGGAGGGCCTCGTCACTAGTGACAGTACATGATAGAGTGGGAGGGCATGGTGTCTCTTCTATCATGAGTCCTTGGGAAACATTTTGAAGGGATGTAGGATTAGGTAGGGTGATGGGAATGGATCGAGGATTAGGGATGGATGGAGGACTAGGATTAGGGATTGGTGGATTAGGATTAGATGTGGGCATGGGATTGGATGGAGGACTAAGAGGAGATGGAGGATTAGGGTTATGGATTGGAGGATTAGATGAGTGAATGGGTGGATTAGATGCAGGATTATGATTAGATGAGTGGATGGGATTGGATGGAGGACTAGGAGGAGATGGAGGATTATGATTAGATGAGTGGATGGGTGGATTAGGACTAGGAGGAGATGGAGGATTATTATTATATGAGTGAATGGGACTATATGGAGGACTAGGAGTGGTGGGAGGATTAAGATATAATGCAATGAAAGGGGGAGTGATGTAAGAGGATGCAGATGATGAACTAAGATAGGGGGATGCAGATGTTGGATTAGGTTGGGGAGATTGGGATGGTGGGTGATAGTAGGAAGATGTGGATGATAGATTAGGATGAGAAGATTGGGATGATGGATAATAGGAGGAAATGGATGGAGGATTAGGATGGAAAGATGTGTAATTAATTTAAGGATATTGGGATTGTGATAGGAAGGTGTGGATGCTGGATTAGAACAAGAAGATTGAGGTGGTGAACTACCATAGGAAGACATGTATGGTGGGTTGGTATAGAAGGATATGGATGATGGATTAGGATAGGAAGATTGAGATGGTGGATTAGGATAAAAGGAATATTGGGATGGTAGAGGAACGTAGGAAAATGTGGATGTTGGGTTAGGATGGGATGATTGGGATGATGGATTAGGATAGGAGGATGTGGATGTTGGATTGACATGGGAAGATGTGGATGTGGGATTAGGATAGGGGATGTGAAGGTTGGATTAGGATGGGAAGATTGGGATGGTTGACTAGCATAAAAGGATGTGCGTGGATTTACGTAGGAGTACATAGATGGAGGGTTAGGATAGCAATATGTGGATGTTGGACTTTTTAGATAGGGATATTGTGATGGTTAATGATGATAAGGATATGTCTATGGAGATGGTGGATTTCTATAGGGGGTTGTGGATGTTAAAGGTGGAGAGGGAGGACATGATGAATATGTCGATGGTGAGGATGTTGGATATTCCTTGTCACTGTTAGTAGATGTGGATGAAGGCATGGTGGGATAGTTCAAAGGAGTAGTTGGATTTTGGGAGGTGATTGGAGAGAGCTTACTAGCAATGATAGTGTCAACAGGATCTATATAACACTCTTCGTGATCAACAAGACTTTCATTATCATCATCGGCGTAATTAGGATTTCCCTTGACTACTATTATTGGTCATGCAAGAGGGGGATAAGGATTCGTGATGGATACAAAACGGATATGGATTGAGAAGATGGAGGGGACTAGATGATGGAATGATAAATAGGATGGATTGGAGGAAGATGCAAGTGGACTAAAGCTCAAGTTGGGATATTGGATTAAAGCTCAAATTCAGATGATGGGATGAGGGAACGACACTTGAAATGGGTAGATAGATACTCAGAATGGGTGAATGGATTCCTCAAGTAGGTGAAAGACAATCAAAACAGGAAAACAAGTTGCCGAAATGGGTGAACGGTTTCCTAGAACGGGTGAACAACTAGTCAGAAAGAGGGAATGATTGCTCGGAATGAGCAAATAGATACTCAAAATGGACAGAATGATGTTCAGGATGAGTAAAAGGGTCCCATGAACAAGGGAACAACACTCAGAATGGAAAAACCGGTTGTCGAAATGGGTGAACAACTTCACGGAATGGGTGAACAGCTAGTCGGAAAGAGGGAACGATTGCTTGAAACGAGCAAATGGATACTCGGAATGGACAGAAAAATGGTTGCCTTGGGTAAATGGGTACTTTGAAAAAGGGAACAACACTCAAAACAGGAAAACCGGTTGCCAAAATGGGTGAACAGCTAGTCAGAAAGAGGGAATGAGCAAATGGATACTCGGAATGGACGGACGGATGGTTCACTTGGGTAAACGGGTACTCCTAAAAAGGGAACAACACCCAAAATGGGTGAACGGTTTCCCAAAATGGTTGAATAGCTTCTCGAAGCAAGATCATGTTAAAGCTCAGATTTGGGTTGGATGAAAGCTAAGATTAGGATTAAATTAAAGCTCAGATTAGGATTAGATTAAAGCTCAGATTAGGATTAGATTAAAGCTCAGATTAGGATGATGGGATTAAGGCTTAGATTGGGATTGGATCAGAGGATATGATAGGATTGATTCAAAACCAAGTTCAAGGGTTTTAACTAGAGGACGTAAGGTGTTGACAATCAGATTTTTGCCAGATTTGGCAATTTTCAAAAATTATCAAATTTTGCCATTTCAGGAAACTTCATAGGTATGCCTTTGAGACTCCAATTTTTTCCCAAAAAATACCCAATACTAAGATAGGATGAATTGCCAGCTAACCTCCCAAATCTGAGACATTAATTCTGAGTTATTAACAAAAGAATTTTTCAGAAATTGGAAAAAAAAAACACTAAATTGTGATTTTGAGGGTCAAGATGAAACTTTGAGGCCTCGAAAATGTGTTGAAATGGGGTCCAAGTGACACAAGGTTTATTGGGAATCCACATGCCACCTCAGAATGCAAGCACCCATAAAATTTCAGCCAAACCCCACATTCGAGTCAAAAGTTATGGCCTCTGGGAGTTTCTGCATAAAAATCAAAACCCTCGAAACGAAGTCCAAATGATTGGGATGAATGATTTGATGATAGATATGGACTGAAATTCGGATGATGGGATCATAGCTCTAATTAAAATTGGATCGAAGAATATGATGGGATTGATTCTGCCAGTCGGATTTGAAAGTTGGATCTGTTTATTGTCTATTTGCCAACTTTTTGTTGCAGAGGGGCAAACTTGCCCTTCTGGGGTGGATTTGCCCTCACAAAGGGGCGGATTTTCCCTTCTGCAGGGCATAGAGGGGAAGATTTACCCCTTATGGAGGGAAAGTCTACCCCACTGGAGGGTAGGTCCGCCCCACTGCAGGGCAAGTCCGTCGTTCTGGAGGGCAGGTCCGCCCCACTAGAGGGCAGGTCTGCCCCACTGTAGGGAAAGTTCACCCCACTGCTTTTGGACTCTCCGAGCAGGTAAACGAGTTGTTAGAATGAAGAAATGGATGATTGGAATGGGGTGTTAGATAATCAGATTGGGGAAATAGATGACTGGAGTGGATGAACAAGCACTCAGAACTAGTAAATGTTTGTTTGGAATGGATAAACAACTCATAGGTTGCAGAGATGAAATCTCGAAATCAGTAAATGATTGATCAAACTAGATGAACAACTCTCAAAATGAGGAGATGAATGCTTGGAATGGATAAAAGATTACTCAGAATGAGTAAACCAAGAATCGAGGGGGACGAAAGACTATTCGGAATGTGTAAACAGCTACTCGGAATGGATAAACGACTTTTAGGTTGCAAAGACGAAAGCTTGAAACAAGTAAATGATTGATCAGAATGGATGAAAAAATGTTGGGATGGGGAGCTTGATTCTTAGAATGTATGACAGTTTACTCACAACGGGGAAATGATGGCTTGAAACAGAATGTATGCAAGTTTTCCTTTTGGTGAAAAATGGGGAGAAACAGATGTTTGGATTAAGTAAATAGGTGCTTGAAATGAGGGGATGATTACCTTGAATGAGGGGATGATCACTCAATATGATGACAAGACGTTTGAAATAGGGGGACGATTGTTCAAAACGTGAAAACAAGCAAATGGGTGCTTGGAATGGTTAAATGGAGGCTTGGGATGGTTAAATAGATTCTTGGAGCAGTTAAACGGTTGAATAAAAGACTTAAAATGGTTAAAACGAAGGTTCAAAATGCTCAAATTGAGGCTTGGAATAGTTAAACAATTGAATGGAGGCTTGGGGTGGTTAAACAGAGGCTTCAAATGGTCAAAAAGAGCGAAATTGTCTATCAGGGAGGCGTATCCGCCCCTCTGTAGTCAACAGGAGGGAAAATTCGCACCACTACAATAAAATAGAGGGCGTAGCTGCCTTTCTATAGAAAATAGGGACTTGGTTTGGATGAGAATGACAATGACAAGGACTTGAAATGACAACAAAGGGGCTGACTTATCAAAAATTTATTGGCTTTGCACAAGAAGAAATTTTAAACAAGCACAATCCTATGATTAATGTTAAGGGTATGGCCAAAAGGTCTTAATCTAGGATGTACAAGGCTTCTAGGGATTCCTCAATATACTCTCGGTACGTGAGGCCCAGACCATGAACACTAGCCCATCACAAGTGTGAGTCAAGAACCCCAATGAGATATTGAAGGGCTCAGACCAACTCTTCACGTCTATCTAGGTATCATCCTAGCTTCGACGCTTCTCCAAACACGACGTGATTGGATTGGGGTACAACTTTGGCTCTCCCCCCTTTCTATACCCCGCTAGTATGCGTGGTTGAGATCGTCCCTTGGGGTGATGAAATCCCCAAGCAGGTCCTTCTAAAAAGAAGGCACTAATCGCTTCCCACTACTCCTCGGGATCACACGAAGTGTAAGGGGAAAGCGAAAACAAACTAGTGCCCACTTGGGTGACACAAAAATGACACACCAAGCAATAGATTTTTACTTCTCCCTAATTAATCTATGTGCCTAGATGAAAACAACAAGGAAAGGTTTTAAAATTTGAACAAATGGATGGCCCTGCAAAAAAATGTTAGCTATTTTACCCTTCGTTCTTTGTTAATTATGAAAGCAGGCTGCAAGATATTAGCAAGAAATCTAAATATACCCACAAACAAACAAGGTTAGGGGGTTAGAACCTCAAAACAACAAAAAATTGAGGCAAAAACGAAGCTAAAATTCCTATTTTTACCTTCCAAAACGTGTTGTTTAGGGAAAATCCGCCCCTCTGCAGTAAAAATGTCAAAAAATAGTGAACCAATAGCGAAAATCTGCCCCTGTGTAGTGAAAATTTTAGAAAATAGCGAACCAGTAGGGAAAATCCGCCCCTCTACAATAAAAATGTCAAAAAATAGTGAACCAATAGCAAAAATCTGCCCCTCTGTAGTGAAAATTTTAGAAAATAGCGAACCAGTAGGGAAAATCTGCCCCTCTATAGCATAAAGGTTAGAAAACAGTGAAACAGTAGGGAAAATCCACCCCTCTGTAGCAAAAAGTTTAGAAAAGAGTGAACCAGTAGGGCAAATCCACCCCTCTATAGTAGATATCAGGAAACAGTGGGAACAGGAGGGAAAATTCACCCCTCTACAGCAGACTAGAGGGCAAATTCACCCCTCTACAGCAAACTGGAGGGCAAGTCTGCCCCTCTGCAGGGCAAATCCACCCCTCTGCGACCTGAACCTACAAACAACTCAACAAAAAAAAACGTAAAATAAAGGGACCTGTTTGTGGGTCCCATCGGGCATGCCAAAAATGTGATCCCTTAAATGTCTTCCCTATTATGAGATGCAAATCTAACTATTAATGCACTAATGGAAGAACACAAAAGGTAGACCTCAAGATTAGGCTAAGGAATGATAATGCAAACAAAGAAGATGAAATAAAGACAATAAATGATTATACCTTCTTTGTTGTTGAAATCCCTTGGTTGGCCCTTGATATTGTATGCTTTGTATTCTCCTTGGATGGCAAATGAGATTAAAGATGCAAGATGGGATGCAAGATGATTGAGAGTGTGATAATGGTGGATTCAAGTGCTATGATGAAGGAAAAAATGTTCAAATGACAAAGTAGCAAGAGTTTGGTATCAAATGCATAAGGTCCCTAAATGAGAGAAAAGAGGGGGTATTTATAGAGGGATTTGAATTCTCTAGAGAATTCAATGGTTGAGATTAAACCAACAAGGCCAAGATGAAGGGCTATGGTGAGTTGAGGACTCACAAACCCTCACATCTTGACATGTGAAATGTGAGATGGCCTAGGATGAGATGATGTGGAAGTGAGGTGGAAGGAAAGTACATGATGTGGAGGAAGGACAAGTACCTTGAAAAGGGATTATGTGACCTCTCAATGATCACATAGGGAAGAGGAGAATCTTGGCTGAATAAAAGTGAATTGAAAATTCACATGATTGGAAGAATCTAGTGGATAAGACAAGGTTCCCAAAAAGGTGGGAACTTGCCACATGTGAGTGATGTGACAAGTAAAAGATTCTAGAAGACTTTGGCACATGTGAAGTGACAAGTCAAAGGTTCTATAATTTGCATGGAGAAGAGAAGATTCCATGGAGGAATAAAAGTGAATTAAAAATTCACATGGGGAAGAGAGGAGTCTTGGATGAATAAAAAGGAATTAAAAACTCCTTGGGGGATGGGGAGAGTTGACCAAGGTACTGATTAGGCTTAACTGATCAGTGATTAAAAGATAATTAGTGGTTAAGAAAGATTAGAGGCCAACTTGCAAAAGTTGGAGGATGTGACACATCCTAATCAAAGATTAGGCATGTGCACATCTCTAATGATGAGATTAGAGGATGGATTAAGATGAAGGAAAAGGATGTGACATGTGAGGAATTAAATAAATTTCATATTTATTTAATTCATTTGGTGAAAAGAAGAATAAAGGGTATTAATTAAATAATAGCAATATTACTTAATTAATGCAAATAAGAGGATATTAGATGAAAAGGGATAAATTTGGATAAATAAAGTGTCCAAATTTAGGTGTCTACATTAGTTAAGAGTTATTTTTTTAGATAAAAGGTAAAAATCCTGAAATATTATTAATAATATAAAAGTGTTGAAGTTACATAAGTATAATAGAGAAACTTACAGAATATGTTGGTATGAGGACCAAAACAAAATGTCTCGTATACTAGGGGATTTATGTATGGAGGCCATAGTAGTACATAAGCCTCATAACATAAAGTGGAGGAAAAGCATGGAAATAATAGATTTAATGTAGGAGATTAAGTGGATTTCTCATGCTACATCAAGGGAGTCATCAAAATACAATATCTATTGGAGGTCAGATATAGGCTCCAAGTTGTTTACATTCTTTAAGAAATGAATTCCCATGCATATCGACACTTCGTGTTGTGTCAGTGTCACCATGCAAAAATTTCCTAGGAATGGAAGCCATTCCACCTCAGTGCCCACCTCACACACTCGCTAGATATCCCATGACTTCAAGACACTGACTCCATGCCTTGTAGCCAAGGTTTCCTCTAGCCCTCCAAGGTTATATTTTTTAAACAATTTTAAGGCCAATTCCTACACCATTTCCCTTTTCTCTCCTAAATCCAATAGAGAATCCACAAATCATGATGTAATATATGTGTTTACCCTATATATCTCATGATCCCTTACAAAATAAGCACTAAGGATCATATTAATTTATTTTAAATACCTACCAATGGAATGTTTCATTATAACCTTTAGTCGCTAGTCTGTTATAGCTCCTACAAAGGCCATCTAGCGATGCAAGCTTGTGAGGTGGATAGGAGTGTTCATTTTCATCGTGCATGAAAAACTTGATTGTGTGCAGGATAGCAAGGGTATCTCCCTTTCGTCCTCCCACACTTCAGGCAAGAGGAAATTATTTCCAAGTTTGCTTCCCAACAGGAGAGGTATTGAAATAATTTTTAAAGAGATTTATTATCATTTTTTACATGTGCCAACTCACCTTTGGAGTACTTCATAGCGACCTTATCATTAATGACAAATCTAAAATGACTAACAATCTAGTTTAGCTAAACCATTAGGGAAATGGATGCTTTATAACTTAGGTCATAGAACATGATTCTTCCCCAACAATCATCCATTCAAGGAGGCAGGATGCCCGAGGATCCCAAATTGGATTAACTATCAACACAAAGGTGAGTCAATTCTCAATAAGAAATACCTAAGGGTTCACCACCAAGCAAACGCCTAGAAAAGACAACTTAACATTCAAGTCATAAAATCTAATAATGCAAGCCAAATAATGAATGCAAAAAGAAAAATTAAGTAACAGTAAGTTAGGATGTCTGTACCTGGGAAGTGTGGAAATGTGATGAGGATTCTAGAAATGTAAAAATGTTGTTGAAATATGCTAGGGAGGACTAGGACACCCTTGTTGTCTTATTACCACTTTTTTTGGGGGGTAGATGCGGAATCTTCAGATGTCAAAATAGAATCTGAAAGAATCTCTACAAAATACCCTTGGGAGGACTAAGACACCCTTACTACTGACTTAGTCCCGATCTGACTTTTTAAAATCTCTGAATGTGATCCTAAGGCTCAATGTTTGTACTTCCTTCTTCTCAGGTCTTAGGTCTTGAAACCACCAGATCTAGCCTGTAGGTTACTTTCCGTGAATATGAAAACTTTGCAATGCAACTTTGAAATTTTACAACTTTTCACTTCAAATGATCTTCAACCTAAATCTACAAACATAAACACACAAGAGAGGAAAAACTTAGTGATTGTTAGTAAATGGGGGTTTGCCTTGGTCAAACCCCTTGTTGGTAATTAAACCTTGGAATGAAATGAAATAATGGAGGGAAATGATGAATGAACAAAGTGCTTTGTTGCAACTCACCAAACCCTTGTTATGAAATATAAAAACTTGTATGAAGTGGCTAGCTCTTGAATGTGGATCTTGACTTGAATTGCTTGCTTGAATCAAAACCCTACATCACAAATGTTAGCTCAAAAACACACATGATGCAAGAATATCTTTAACATGATGCTTGAATCTTGATGATGGCTCCAAATTCTTGATGAATTTCTCTTGAATGCTCTTGTGAACTCAAATTTTCTATTATGAATGCTCTCACAAAAGTCTTAGGTGAAAATGAGTGAATGAACCTTGTATTTATACTTATCCATGCTTAATATCCAAAAATTACACCACAACGAGCCGACATATGAAATCATTAATTAAAGGAAGCTAAATCCCACCAAGATTTGAAACTAAATCCCGAGAATAACTTGAGGGGGACTAAGACGCCCTAGGTGGCATCTTAGTTCTGAGGCTTGACGCTCGAGGAACGGACTCCAAAAAGGGGCCTCTATAAGGTGCCTTTGAAATCAGGGTCCCAAGACCTTTGGGGGACAAAGATCCCCTAGGTAGCATCTTAGTCCCAACCCAAAAATCAGGGACACACAACCAGAATCATTAAATTATCATTTATCCTTTGATGTTTATTGGGATTAGCCATAAAAAGATATAATTTATGAGGCTTTTGGATGCAAAATAGGACCAATTAAGACATAAATAAGAATAAACAAATCAAGTTGGGCCCAAACAAGTGTGATAATGCAAGGGTATGCATTTTACTACACTACATCGATATGAACTAATTTGCATTCAAACGATCGATCATAATAAGAGTTGCTAGTTGGTGATGTTGTCAGGTTAAATAGTGTTAGTAAATGCACATCCCATCAACCAAAGTGTGTGTTATGCCAATTTATGCTTCTATATGGGAATCACATAACCAGATGCCAGCACAAACACTTTTTAAGTATTTGCAAATCAAAGCAACAAATGCTTTGGAAAGGCGCTTGAGAGAGAAAAATGATGCCATGTGTTTATGTGCCAAGATAGTGAAAGCATTGTCTAAGTTTTAGCACCAACTTTTAGCAATGCTAAAAACCTACAAGCTATAAGGTTGGCCATTAAGGAGCCTTTCTTATTCGAAGAATGCATGGGTGTGCCTCATAGCCTCCTTTTTTACCTCGCAGTAGACCCACCAAAAGTCTCAGCCAATCACGCAATAGTAATTTCTTGTAGTACATATGAGAATTTTATTTGTACTAGCACAACATGTGGCATGATATGGAAGTGGCCACTAAATCAATCTAAAGACATCGATTACCTTTTTGGTGGCGTGCAAAGCTACCATGTGGCACCTCAACACTTCCCACAATAAGGTATACCCTCTTGGCTAGGTGTGAAACTGCTCATTTTTGGCAAGCTTCAAACTTATATGAAAAGAGGCCCACGAAAAAGTACAGTGTCATAGCCTCCTCCTTTTCTTCCTCGTAGTGGACCCACCAAAAGTCTCGATCAATCACGTAGAAGCAATTATTTGTGATACATAAAAATTTTTTTGGTTTGCACTAGTTTGAAACGTGGCTTGATGCGGAAGCAGTCGCTTTATCAAGAAAAATACATCACTTACCTTTTTAGTGGCACATGAAGCCACCACCTAGCACCTCAACACTTCCTACAATAAAGTAATACTCTTTTGGATATGTGGGGAATTGCTCATTTTTGGAAAGCTTTGAACTTATATGAAATCAGGCCCGTGGGCAAGAGAAAATGACTAGCACCATGCTAGTGGTCCCAGCCAATCACACATCAAATGTTTCTTTCAATACTTAAGAGTGATGCTACCGATTTTCCATGTAGCATTGGTGTGGGGTGGGCGCTTTATGTAGCCAAGCACCACTCACCTTGTACAAAAGATGTGCAATGACACCATGTGGAATCTCAACACATTCCACTATACATTTAGGCTTTCAGACATGGTGGGAACTATGTAGCTTTGAAAAGAATAATATTTACCATAAAAGACCCATGGATGGGTGCAAATAGGGTCAGTGCAGGATCATAGGGGTCCAAACTAGGCCCTTAAGTGGCAATGGAAATTCAGAAGAACAGAGTTAGGCAACTTGACATAAAAAATTGAATAGATTATTAACATAATTTGAAAAATATGTAAGAACATAATTTGTAGAAAATTGAATGTAGTTTCTAAGATACTAGTCCTTTTTTGGAAAGAAGTACATATATTTGGTGAAATTTTAAAATTTCAATGCAGTAGTACTAAATTCTCAAGAAAAAATAAATAGAGGGTATATGTTTGACCAACCTAAGTTCAAGCCAAAAATAATATTTTTGTATAAAAATTTCAATATAAGTAGAGGACACATGCCCAAATGTGCTACATTTTTTTTTTATTTTTTTTGCAAGTAAATAATTAGTTATGTTTTTTTATTAAAATATTTTTAAAATATTACAAACTTATTTGTCTGACCACCATAACTTGGTCAAAAAATTATGAAATTCAATTATTATTTTGTTATCCTATAGTATGGGAAGCATAGAATGTGCTATATCTTTCGGATTCAAAAAATCTGAAATCATTTGAAAATTATAGATTTTTTTCAGTCAGCCTCTCAATCATGAATTTAGTCATAATGCATGTAGAAAATCAATAATAGTTATCTATTAAATTCAAAATAAGGCATATCTTATATTGATGGAAAGCTGAGAAATTTCTCAATAAACCCTTTTTTTCATCAAATACGAATAAACATGGCTTTTTGTCATATCGCCACTTTTTGGACCTCCATGATCCTACACTCACCCAATGCCCATCCAAGACCACACATATCTTGTAGATGAAGGTTGAATTCAAATGTTGAGTATTGGAACTCTGGGGAAACATATTTGTGAGAAGCTTACAAGCATTTATGGGTAGATGGACCTTGAGGCAACAACAATTTATGTAAGGACCTTGTGTTTGCATTGAGGTCCCTTTTGACCAAATTGCTACAAAGGAAAAATAATAGCTAAAAAGTGGCCAATTGATGTTGGTAACCAACATAGTCCATGATGCTTAAGGTATGATGCTTAATCCATGTTGGGGCCAGAGTTATACAAATGTGAAATGATAGCTACAAAGGCAACCTACTAATGATGGTAACCAACATTTCCCACGATGCTTAAATTATGGTGCTTGCATCATGTTGAGAGTAGTGAAGGAAGTTGGAGGGTAAACCCACAAAACTGGTTTACAATTTGAGTGAGGAAGGAAAAGTTGCAAAAAATAACCCCATGCAAAAAAAATTGCTTTTTGGGATTCGAACGAACTAATTGGTTTGAGCAAACCCATTAAATGTTGGCCCTTCATTTCTCGTTCAAAAAGAGAAAATAAAATGGTAAAGGAAAGGGGGTTCACTCGAACCAGGGTTTGAGTGAACCCTGGTTCGAGCAAACCCCCCCTTCTCCCCCTCAGGCACCAGAAAAGTCCAAAATTTTGCGCTTTGAAGCTCAGGTTGAGGATGAAAATGAAGGAGACTTCATAGACCCAACTGGATGATGGTAGTCCTTGGAACGAGCTATCCAACGAATATAATTTTAAAATGTTTTGGTTTTATTGTGTATTTTTTTTTAGTTTTATTAAACATAGGTTTTTCACCGAAAATCAAGCTCTTTGTTTTGCACATGTGGAAAAATAGCAGATTATCAAAAAAAAATTGAAAAATATGAGTGCACGAGATATTGAATTCCTTTATCCAATAATTAAAAAAAATGAATTTCAATACATACAAAAAAAGTTATGTTGCATACGGTCCACCTATGTCTGAATTGTAATTGGTGTGACTTTGAAACTTGATTAAGAAAAAAATATTCAATAAAACACTATGAGACCAATTGGAAGCACTAGATATCATAGTTACAAATCTAAATTCGAAAAAATTAGAATTTTATCCTTCATGGAAATAAATTTATGTTGCATACAATGATCGTCACTCCTTAAAAATGTTGTTTACTGAAAAAAATAGTTTTCGAAGGAGATGGAAAAAGAAGTGCAATTTGATTCCAAACAAATTGAAAATATATATATTTAGAATCTACAGACAAAATTTCACAAATCACTAGTTTGCATCATCTTCAAATTCCTCACGGTTTAGCTGCTATAGGTTCCCTAAAGTGAAGATTTAGTTAGAAAAAATTATTTCAGTGTCCAGTTTGGCCAAAAATTGTAAACTAGCATTGTGGGATCACCCTGGACACAAACTCTATTAATGAAACTCGGTACCACGAGCCCTACACACTTAAAAACTATTAAAATGTTAGTTCAATTCACCCTTTGTGGGATGTAATTCATTTTTGGTTCTAGATGTTCCATGGTAGGATAGTTAGCAAAATCTATTTGGTTAATTTGTAGTTCCCCAATGTCTAGGTCACATGCCATATTGGCCAGCATATTTGCTACTTTATTACCCTCTTTATAACAATAAGTAAGCTAGCAAGAATAAAACTCTTGCAACATTTTGAGTCCTTTTTTTAGTATGACACCTAACAACCAACTGATTGAGTATGTTTGCTTACATGCATTTATTATGATCAAAGAATCCCCCTCAATCCATATATGTTTGATGCCTACTGACTTTACCAATTTTAGACCTATGATTAATGCTTGTGCCTTAGCCTTGTTATTTTTTCCATCTAGAAATTTTAATATGAGGGTACTAATAATGTTTCCTACATGGTTCCTTAGTACACAACCAACACCAGATGCACTTGGATTCCCTCGAGAGGCCTTATCAAAATTGATTTTTATCAAACCCATTAGAGGTGAATTCCATACCACACTATTGCGGTTGTGCTCGATTTTTGGTATCCATGTTCTTGGGTTTGGGGAATAGATCATTTCCCACATAAAAGATATTTTTGCATCCCAATTTGAGTAGATTATTTTTGAGCTATTTGATTTATACACATTAGACATTATTAAATCATAAATTAATCTTTCAATTTTACATATTACTTCTTCCACTGTATGGTGCTCCTTTCAGAATATTATTTTGTTTCTTTCCCACCATAGGCACCATATTAGTATTGAGGGGATTTTATCCAAATTGACAAGAATAAAGAGTCTTTATTCATTAACGGGCACGAGGAAAAGACTCCTAACAAGGATTCTTGGAGGGGTGTGACTCAATTTAGTTTGTTTAGGATCCATAACTAGTATTGTTATGAGAATTTTCAAGTTAATAGAAGATGGTCTACATCCTCTTCTTGTTGGTCATACAATACATAGTCGAAAGGGGTAGATATTCCTAGTTTGACCAATCTCCCACATGTAAGGATATGTTTTTTTAGTGCCAACCATGCAAACGACTTGGCTTTTGGAAGAACTGCAGAGTTCCAACATAATTTATGGGGCCATTTTGTTGATTCAACATTTACTTGTTGAATGATTGATGACTAGCCTAGTTTGACTTTGTAACTGCCTACCTTGGAAGGAGCCCAAATGAGCCTATCAAAGTCCATGGAAAAAAATGTTTCTTTGTTGAAGGATTTTTGTCAGTTGAGACTTTTGGTTTGTTGGGAAGCTACATCCAACAATTTTTTTCCATTTTTCATTTGAGAGAAGGTTATCTTCCAGCTTGAGGTATTCTTTTAATTTTGCTCCCCAATGATGTTTAAGATATATTCTTGCTTCTTCTAATCCTTCAATTTTGGATAGTGGTGGAGAGAAATTCCAAGATTCATCCCAGAACAATGTTTTTTCTCCATTACTTATAGACTAGGTTAAATGTGGAATGATAACTTCTCTACAAGTTATGATAAAGTTCCACATTTTGGAGCCCTCTAGTGGATTTTCCATTGTAAAAAAAAAATTAGGAATTGAGGAGTCCATATATTTGTTTTGTATGATTCTGGCCCATTTGGAAAAAAAAAATTTCAAAAACATTCCATGCTAGTTTGGCTCCCAAAGCTAGATTCCTTGCCTCTAGGTTGTGTAAACTAGATCCTCCATGTTTTCTATCTTCAAAAAATTTATTCCATGAAATTAGCAATATTTTTTTTTATGAATAGACAGATATCTATATTAATTTAAATATAAGAATATATATTCACAAAAAAAGGGTGGGTGGTAAGAAGGAAGACCCCGAGAGTCACATGGGCAACGCCCTAAAAAAAATATATATCAGATCACGTGGGCCGAGCCTAGAAGTATAAAATCATAAATAATTAAAACAAACAAGCCTTTAAGCGGCCAAAGCAGTGCCAGCAGAGCCCGGGGGCTCTCTGTCATCCATGTTTTTCCCCATACATCAACCAGATCTGGAGTGACGTCAAGACGAGCACCCCAACCATCATCATCTTTATCTTTATCCTTATCTTCTTCCTTATGCCGAGGCAACTTTGCAAGCACCAGCCGCGGAAAACTTTTACCATTGGCAGGCCATCCAGAACCAAAAGCAGGTGGAGTATCAGAAGGCCACCCAAAACCACCATTGTCACTCCTAGTCATACCACCAAAAGGCCACCCCTAAGCAACCCGTGGCGGAGGAGAGCGAGCATGCCAATGAGGGCAAGAGTCCCATCGAGCAGGGGGCTAGGATCGGGGGTGAGTGGAGCCACTCTGCTGCCAGCCCCGAGAGGGCGACCAACCGTGAGACGAAGAGGGCGAGTCGAGGACCCGAGCAACAGCACACAAGGAATTCCCCCAGTGGTCTAGGAGGACCTGTAGGTGAGTCACCTCCAATGCAACTTTATTAGCTTGAACTTGAATCTGAAAAAGAACATTAGAACATATAATAGCTTTAGCATAGAGAGAAATATTAACATATAATTGAGAATGAGCAAAGATGCAAGAATTTTTGTCTTTCTAGATGTTGAAGAGGATTTCCACCCTAAAAGTGTGCCAAAGCTGGGTGAATTTAATAGGGATCCCTGGTGGATCTCCAAGAAGAACCATATGCCAAGAAAATGGTTCCGGTCAGAATGATCGAAAAAAATCATGTATCCAGGTCCAAAGTTGTTGAACTTTGGGACAAAACCAAAAAAGATGCTTGAAGCTTTCTGGCTGCCCACAAAAAGGGCAACAAGGGTCCTAGACCCCCAAGTGAATAAGTCGAGATCCCACAGGAAAGCCTTTGAAAAGAATACACCAAGGAAAGTGGGCCAGCTTGGGATTAACACTTGCAAACCAAATGACATCAAATCTCCTCCGCCAGACATGGGCGGATGAATTAAGCAACCACTTTTGGTTTAAACTATTGATCATAGGAAAATGGGGTGAAAGCCGCCTGTAACCAAGTTGTGGCTTCTAGCTACTAAGATGAGTGTCTGGGAACCATTTCCAATCCTTCCACCAAGGTTTGTGCCCATGAATTCTGACTTTATGGAGCATCTCAGCCAAAATGGCGTTCACTAGCTTGTCAAAGGTGGCGCGGTCCTGGTTATGAAGTATGTGTTGGGCTTTAAAATCATCTCACTGCATGATAGGCATAGTTGGCCGGTGAAAGAGCTATTGCAGGGTCTGAATGCCATTTTTGTGAAATCTAAGGGCTTTGAGCCAAGGCGATTTAGCTAGAGGCTAGCCATTTTGAGCAAGAAGGGGAGACCACTAGAGGTTCTGTTGATTAAGAGAAATCCCATCATGAAATCCAGCACTAGCTCATTAGAGCCAAGGCTTGATAGCCTCCTAGGCCCGCCAAATTCTCTTGGCCACAAAAGTTCCAATAATTTGAACAGGCTCTCTCATAACCAGGAGGGTTTGAAAGCCTATTCCTTTCCAGGCAGGTCTGTGAATAGGAAATCTGGACTGAATGAAATGCCTGAGGAGAATCTTTCAGGCTTCATCTCCGGTGAGGGCTTGGATAATTCATTTGACACAAAGAGCAATCCCTTGTCGTTGAGTGGAGAGCAACCCAAGCCCTCCAGAGTCCCTAAGGAGGCAACAGAACTCCCAAGCAACACGATGGAAACCCTTGTGGGTTTTAGAGGAAGCCCATAAGAAATCTCGCAGCAACTTTTCAAGCCTGTTGTAAGCGGCTTTGGAGGGAGCCCAACAGGAGGAATAGTAAACATGAGTGGCTGCCAAAATTTTAGAATACACCTGGAACTTACCAACCAAAGAAAGAGGCTTGGTAATCTAGTAAGCAAGCTTCTGCTCGACTCTAGAGAGCACGGCCTACCAAATCTCTCTAGGGGAAGCCTGGAAGGCAAAGGGAATGCCCAGAAAGTGAAAAATCTCTCCTTGCCCAATCCACTCCCAATTATAGGTTTGAAACCATGCATGGGTGGGTGACACAGATTGCCTATAGCATAAGGTCTTGTGCCATTGGATGGCTAAGCCGGAGGCAAGACAAAAAGTGTTAAGACAATCAAGGGGAGCAGTGATAGATTCCTCTTTCTCCAAGAGAGTGAGAAAGGAGTCATCCACAAAGTGGCCATTAACAAGCTTCTCCTACAAGTTCGGGAGAAGAATCCCTTCAACATGTTGTTGAGATACAACATGGGCTAACAGGTAACCAAATCCTTTAGCTAGAAGCACATACAAAGAAGGGGTGAGAGGACACCCTTGACGAATTGAATGGAAAAGACCAAAGGCAGGAGACTGGTGGCCATTAATGGTAATGCAAGTTGAAGCATCGACAAAAAGCATTCGAACAGACTAAATGAAGATGGGTGCAAACCCCAAGGCTTGCAACATCACAAGAATGATAGGCCATTCAATGCGATCATACGCTTTAGCAAAATCAATTTTAATGAACACAGTTTTCTGGTTGGAGCGTCGGGCCCACTCCATGCCTTCCCAAACAGCAATGATATTATCCAAAATAAACCTGGATTTGATGAAACCAGTCTACTCAGGGCACACAACTTGAGGCAAGAGATGGAGGATTTTCAGATCCAAATCTTTGGCAATGATCTTGTAGGAGACATTGAGAAGCGTGATGGGCCTCCAGTTGCATATTTCCTCTAGATCCCTCAACTTAGGTATGAATTTAATATTGTCTTTATTTATTAAGTTGCCTAGAGAATTGGTTTGAAAAGCTTCAAGATAGACATGATGCAAATTGCTCCCAATATAATCCCAAAGAGCTTTGTAAAATTCACAAGGGAAGCCATCAATCCCAGGAGCCTTATCATCAGCCATAGAAGAAACGACTTCCTTAAGATCCTCAATTGTTAGCAATTGATCACAAAAATTGATCTAGGCTGAAGAAAGCCTATGTGGCACAAAAACAAGGTAGTCCTAAAGGGCTTGATGTCACACAGGCGTGGAATCCTGTGTAGTGAACACTTGTTCATAATGGTGCACAAAAGCCTAGAGAATTTCGGGAAGCTCTGAGAGCACCCGAGTGCCATCCTTAACTTTTTTCATGCCTGGGAATGAGTGCCTGGCACAAAGTGCCAAAAAAAATTCTTTGGAGGCACGATCACTGATTTTAAGCCAATGAAGTCAAGCTTTGATTTGTGCTCCTCTAGCAGCATAATTATCAGCCACTTGCTTCTTATGCCTTAATTTCGCCAACCTAACTTGATGTGATGGGGAAAAGGGACTAGCCGCCAAAGCCTCCATAGTTGTACGCAAGTCAGCAATGGTAGCCTCATAAGATCGTCGGTGAAAGATAGCCAGTTGGCACCCATAAATGCGCAAGAAACAAGCAGTATAAATGATGGCATCATTCCACCAAGTAGTCCAACCTATTTGGCCAATTGGTCTGCACTCCAAATTCCACACTCAACGAATGTGGGCCAGAGTGGACATGTGACAGAGAAGAGACGTGTTCAGAAAGAATTGAGTCTTACATGTGCGAGGCTGGCAAGAAGTCCATTCAATTTGAAAATGAATTGGGAAGTGGTCAGAAAGAGTCACATCCACTAACGGCTTCATAGGCAAGGCAGAGCTAGCAAAAGAAAAGAAAGATTGACCCGAGATCATGGCACGATCAAGACGTTTAAAGACTTTATCAGAATCGGCCTTGTAATTACACCAAGTGTACCAGAGGGAATAAGAATGGCAGCAGCCAGTATTGGGATCAAAAAGCAACAATTTATTACGCATTTAAAACCACGCCTCTCTTTCACCAGTAGCCCAATGGAAGGGAAAAGTGCCATCCTTGTCATACACCATCTCAACCATATTGAAATCCCTAAAGAGAAACCAAGTGACGACTGGCAGAGAATCAGCAAGCCAACGCCAAAGCAAAGAGCACTCCATGGCATCATTGGAGGCGTAAACATTGACAACACCGAAGGAATGGTTATCAATGTTGAGAAGAACCCAGACGACCCATTGGGAAGGATCAGTCCCATGATCCACAAAGCAAGAATGCAACCGGGGGGACAAAAGAGTGGCAACTTCACCATGCCCAGCTTCATGCAAAGTATAAAACATAATACTAGCTGGCCAAATAGAATGACTAGTCGAGGCAAGTAAAAATCCAAAAAATTTAACTTCTTGGAGACAAAGCACTTCAATTCCTGAGTATTTCTATAGAGTATCCCTAACAGAATACTTTCTGGAGAAGTCAATTAAACCTCGAACATTCCATGAAAGAAAATTCATGGATGAAACTCCTCCATGTTTTCGGAACCTAATTCCTCCTCAATCAGGGAAGAGAAACAATTCTTCAAAAAATCCTATGGAACTGAGCCAATATGAATAAGGGGTGAAGGCCTCCGCTTTTCTGGCACATATTCTCCTTCTTCTGGCGGTGGAGACAAACTGTGGGACCATCGTTGAGGCCCCGTTGTGGGAGGAATAGTTGGCAGAGTGCACAGAACAACCACAGGCTGAGGCATTACCTTTGACCTAGGCTATACCGAAATAGAACCAACTCCAGAAAGAGAGGATGTCCCCTTCTCAGAAGGGTTTGAAACATTTTTAGATAGTTCAGGGGCCTTGGGCGCCGACCCAGAACCAGTTGGCTTATTTTTTTGATTTGTAACCGTTGTCCACTATGATTCAGCCTTAGCAAAAGGCTCCATCTAGCAAGGCTTTTTAGCTTCTCGTGACAGAGATGGTGTACGAGGAACTGTCAAAGGGAAGTCCTTGATCTTATGGTCAGCTGACTAGCACCAATAGCATGTGTTGGGTAGATTGAAATACATGACTTTCTGGGTGTGCCTGATAGCACCTATTTAAATGTCGACAAACTCTTTCAAGTCCTTGGATAGATCAACTTCCAAACAAACCCGCTTTTGTGGCCAGGCTTGGAAAAACTTGTCAGGTTCGATACAAACAACCCTCCCCAAGGAAGAAGCAATGTGGTGCAAGAAGAGCACACATGTTAAAGGCAGACCGGGAAACTCAATCCAGACCGAGACCCGCATTTTGGCATCATCTGAGACAACAAAATCCTGGGTCCATGCTTGGAATACCAACAAGGAATACTTAACATACCAGGGCCCATGCCCTAAAATAGCCTGGACATGATTAACTTCCGTGAAGTGGAACAAAAAAAAAACTTTGGTCAAGTTCTAGACCATATCAAGGCGGACCCCATGAGGGACCCAAACCTTGTTGACCCATTCTTTTAGCACACTTTCGGGGGGAGTCCTCCCAACAAAATAACCCACAAGGGTGTGTTGTTCGAGCCATTTGCAAGCAAAGTCAAAATCAGGTAAAGGCAAAATGACAACAACAGGGGCATCAGAATGGTTACCTCGTTGAAGACTTTCAGAACAAATTTCTGAGGATGTTTGTTCGGAGGAGGAGCCATTGAACTGTGTCAACGAACTGTTAACACCAGCATGAATTGTTGGGTTGATGTTGGTTGAAGGCATACTAAACCCCTAAAACCGTAGTAAATGCAGTCGTACTCAATGAGGGAGGATATTTCCTGTGCAGAAAGCGCAGTGTGATGCAAGAGGGGCCAAGGATGACCGCAGAAGACACAAAACCCTAGCAGAGCTCATTCACCACATCAAAAATGAATGATAAAATTTAATTCATCAAATTGTGAATATTTTCAATAAATTAGCAATATTTTACCCTTTTTCTTTTTGTTAAAGTTCCCATGCTAGATAAACTTTATGATGCATTGTTGTAAATTCATTTGCACTATTTTTAGTAGCTTAAGGATTCACATAACATGGTTGGGGATAGTTGAAAGGACTACTTTAGTTAATGTGATCTTTCCTGCCATTGATAGCCATCATCCTTTCCATGATGCTATTCTATTTTGGATTTGATTCAAACTTGTGTTCCAAAAATCAAGCTTATTTGGCCCTGAAAAGAATGGGATTCCTAGATATTGGTTTGGAAATTCATCATATTTAAACTTGCGAATTGATAGGATACATGTTGACACCATTGGGGAGGCGTTTAGAAAGAATATGCTTGATTTTTTATCATTTATTTTTTAACTTGGTACCTTGTAATAATCCTCTAACTTTTTGAGTGCCTCTTTCTTCTTGGACAATAGATTTGGAAAATAATATAGTGTATCATCTACAAATAATGAACAAGTCATGTTGATGTTTGATTTTGGGATATCTATACCTTTTCATGTACCTAGTGCTTGCACCCTTGATACTTCCCAACTCAATTATTTTATCATTAAAATGAAGAGGAAAGGCGACAAAGGATCTCCTTGTCTGACACCTTGTGAGGAGTTGAAAAAAAAATGAGTTGTCATTTATAAATACTAAGAACTTGGTCTGTAATATAAAATAACTAACCTAGTGACACCATTTGTGAGAGAAGTTGATTTTTTTAGCACTTTTAGCAAGAAATCCCAATTTAGTCTGGCATAAGCCTTCAACATGTCAAGTTTGATAATCATTGTCGGGATTAGATATCTTCCTTCATAGAATGAAAAGTTTTATGGGCTATTTAAAGGCCCCTTCAGTTGTGTCCTTTCATGGGATAAAACCTCCTTTCTCATCCTTTATAATTCTTGGAATGATCTTAGAAAGTCTCGCAATGATTGCCTTGGAAAATATTTTGTAAACGGTGTTGCACAGTGATATGTGCTTGAAGTTAGCAAAGGTAGAGGGGTTTCTCTTTTTAGGGATTAGCGTTATAAAGGTATTATTCATTTCCTTTAATAACTTTCTATTTCTCCTTGATTCCTCTAAGGATAGCATAATTTCTCTCACCGTGAACTCCAAACCTTTTTGGAAGAACATGGCAATAAACCCATTCAAACCTAGAGATTTTTTGGGGCATAAAAAAAACTACTTCTTTCACTTCTTCTAGTGTAAATGGTTTTAGCAAGAACATATTTTCTTCCTCAAAAATGCGTGAGGGAATATGCTAAATAATCTCCTTTGAGATGATGTTGTTTGCTTGGGAAGCTTGTTGATCTAGGGTGCTCAATAAGTTTGAGAAGAAATGAACTATTTCTTGGCTGATTAGTTTTTTTGCCTTTAGATTTTTGCTCAAGGGGAGTTGATATAGAATATAGGGTTTTTTTGTTGTCTAATTTTTTATGATAGATGAAATAATTTAGTGTTTTTATCCCCTTCTTTGATCCATAGCTCTCTATATTTCTATCTCCAATATATTTCTTCTCTTTTCAATATTTCTAGTGGCTCTGATTATATTGTTTTATGCAGGCTAAAAGAGGTATGGTTCATTCCACACTTCATGATTTGGTCATTGATCTCAACAAGTTGGCCTTGTAGTGCTATTTTTTGTAAGAATTTTTTTTGAAATGTTACTCATTCTAAGATTTATTTTTTTGTTTTATATAAATTAGCTTTTTTGCTAGTTGGAACATTCTAGAACCAGCAATAAAAGGTGTATTTTCCCACCAACTCTTGAGTTGAGGTAGGAAATGAGGGTCTTTGAACCACATTTTCTAAAACTTAAAGGATGATTTTGGATGAGGTATTTATGAATCCAAGTCCAGATGTATGGGGAAGTGATCTGAGCCCAAGAATGAAAGGATGGACAACTCAAAAGGAGCTCTTTATGTAGACCATTGTGTAGAAATTAAAAAATCTATCCAACCATTCTACAATTAAATAGAATTATTTTCACCTATTTGTCATTTTCTAGTATGAAGTCTTTGAAATCTTCCAAGACCTTTGGGGGGATTACGCCCCCTTTTTTGTTATGGTACAAAATTGCATTAAAATCTCCCCCAAAATAGCTTTCTCCTCTTTTAGGTTTGATAAGACTAGGATATGGTATGCCAAAGAATATTTTTCTCGACTATTGATTGATAGAATTAAATAGGTACAAATCAAAACAAAAATCATATCAAACAGTTAAACACTGACACATAGAAACACAATAATTTGAATGTGCTACTGCACACAAAATGTATTTTATTGATTGATCAAATTCATTACATCATACCTCTTTTATAAAGGAGTTTACAATATACAAGATAATTCTAGAAACATACTAAATCAATTCTTTCACTACTGTGAACTAACATGCAAACTAAAGATTCCTAAATACTTCTTACATGCATGTTTCATGCAAACACTTACTATTGTTGTATGCCTAATTAACTGTAGAATATATAGGAGAAATTGTATGCCAACACTCCCCCTTAATTTTGATGATAAATTTCTTTAAGCTCTCCAACCAAGTCTTCAGACTCACTCATTTTGTTTACTTGTATAATTAATTCAAACCATCTTCAAAATCTTCTTACTATCAACTCTCACCAATTCTTTCCAACTTTGTAGAAGTCCTTCAAACTTTAACTTCAATTTGGAAGTCCTCTAGCTATCCATAGCCTTCCACCTTGGTTGGCTTCTTGCAAGATCATGAAACATATTTTGATTGATATCCTCTTTTCCATATGAACATTTGTATTTGAACAAAAAAATTAGCATACCTGTAAACTTTTGCCAAGCTGGCCCATAATTCCATCCACAATTTATTTTCATGCAACCTAACAAAAATTCACTATTACACTTCCTTTGCCAACACATTTTTTTTTAATGATTTTTCAAACCACAAATAGCACACGGATGTAGATCCCAACATGTATCTTTCATATGGCCTTCCCTTTTACAATTTGAACATTGATGCATTTCTTGAACAAATTTTCTTGATCCTGTAAAATTTCCTTTACCTGTAATATATCCAAGGTCTTCATATTTTGGCCTCACTAATGGTTGAATGGGATCTCTCATTCCTTTCCCATGTTTTCCCAAACCTTTACCTGCATATCCCATTCTCTTCATTGTTTTAAAACCAACAATTTTTTCATGACAATTATCAAAATTTGTAGAAACATTATCTTCATTATTAAACTCTTTATCAGAAACACCTTCAACTCCATCACATAAATCATCTGATTTATCAACTTAACAATATAGATCTTCAGTACCACAAGCAACATCACTCACCAATGGCTTTGTCCTTAAACATTTATTTTCTTCTTTCAACTTTGATAATTCTTCTTTTTATAAACAATTTTCTTCTTCTAACAATTTTAGTTTTTCTTCTAAATCCTCTTTCTTTTTCTTGATTTCATCAAACAACTTTATTTTTTCTTCTAGCTCTTCATTCTTTCTTTTAACATTACCCAATTCCTTTTCAAGATTCAAAATTTCACATAAAGATTCATATTTCTCCTTTATCAACTCCTTTATTCTTTTTATAAATTCAGAATTATCATTTTTAGTTTTAATCAATTCTTCCTCTAAAGCTTCATTTTCTTTCTTAACACGTTTACCAACTTTACCCATTGAAAAAAATTATTTAAACTCACCTTGTATACTTTCACCTTGATTCTTCTACAATGATTTCTCTATTTTTCTTTGGTAGAGCCTCCACTCTTCTTACCACAGTTTCTCCTTTTCCACTGATCTACCTAACAATTGTGACTGTATATTTCAAACCCTTCTTGCAATCTACCTTGGCTCTTAATTAAATCTTCAATTGACATTCGCAATGAACAAAACTATTATTTTTCAATCCTTTAACAAAAAAATGACATTTTAATAGCTACAACTTTAGCATAGAAAACAATAATTTGGTTTACCTTTGATCTAGCTATGAACACCTTTGCAGTATTATATAAATTTTATTTTCTAGTAGGAAAAATATGTCCTTTTTTAATTTCCCGCATCTTCCTTTAGCAAGTTCCAAACCCCTAATTAGCAGCAGCAATAAATATTTTATAATCTAAAAACTAATTTCTTTTTGAATGTTACATTAAATCTGATAGCTACAAACTTCTTTTGGATATCTTCACTAGTGTGGGCTTAGCAACATTTTATTTTTGGCAGTGATTTAAACCTTCAGTCTCCTTTACAGCAATCTCTTTGATCTTGCTACAGCGTGCAAAAAACAAAAAACACTTTGAGCCAAATCTGAATACCTCATTATTGTCCAGATATCCACAGTTTTATTTCTGTGCTCCACTTTGAATAATGATGACGGCTTAAACAACTTCTTTTTATTAAATAATGCAATCGCCATGGTTGCAAATTCTACACATCATGTGATCCACCTTTGATCTTTATTCAAAAGCCTCTTTTGACTATTTAGTGACTTCTCATTCCCTTAATCTATAGCTTCAATCCTTTGTTAACTCTCAACTTCTTTAAGCTAGCTCTGATACCAATTTGATAGAATTAAATAGGTACAGATCAAAACAACAATCATATCAAACAGTTAAACATAGACATATAGAAACATAATGATTTGAATGTGTTGTTGCACACAAAATGTATTTTATTGCTTGATCAAATTCATTACAACATACCCCTTTTATAGAGGATTTTACAATATACAAGATAGTTCTAGAAATATACTAAATCAATTCTTTCACTGTTGTGAACTAACATGCAAACTGAAACTTCCTAAATACTTCTCACATGCACGTTTCATGCAAACACTTACTTATGTTGTACACCTAATTAACTGTAGAATATATAGGAGAAATTATATACCAACATTGATGTGGGTGCATAAGTATTAAACAACCAAAATAATAGGTCAAATGAAGTTACCTTCATGAACATCCAATGTTGCATTGAGAGGATTAATTTTTCCTGAGTACTTTTGTCATTTCATAGCACCATAAGAACTCTTGAAGCTCCTTGTGGTATAAAATATAGAAATTTCCATTTCTTCCATCTACTAAAGACTTCTTGTGCCTGATCATTATTGAATTTTGTTTCTTGTAGCATAATGATGTTTACTTCACTAGAGTCGAGATGACGCTTTATCAAGCATCTTTTGTTAGGGGCATTCAAGCCCCTAACATTCCAAGATAGGAATCTCATTATCCTCGATGAGAGTAGCATTCCCTCCTCGGTCTAATATTTTTATCCAATGTAGAGCACTCTTAGATACCAGCAGCTATTTCCTTTCGGGTTTTCTTACTTTTAGGGGGCCTAACACTAGTTGGGGGTGTTGCAATTGGCATCTGAGAGAATGTTCTTTCTATTTGTGCAATAGAGAGTGTTTGGGAAAAATTATATTCCATATTCTTATTTAATGCTTCCTCTACTAGTTGATCAAATAATTTTGATCCTTCTTGTAGAATGAGGTGATTTACCATTTTTATCATTTACTCTTCTAACATTATCTCTTGGGCTTCTTGAAATCTTATATTATTGTCCTTTGGTAGGTCTTTGTCATGATTGATATCACCTTCTATGGGTGTTTAATGCTAGAAAAGGGCCTTAGAAATTTCTTCCTCCATTGAAGATTGTGACTCTTTTGGTTCATGAGAAGGGGACTTAGAAAGGCCTTTCTCTACTAGATACACTTGTGTATCATTTAAATTTACTATCCCTAGGAAAAATTATACGTATGACTTCATAGTCTTGGTCAATCTACTAATATTTGTGTGTTGTTACTGCCACTTTTTGGAGGAATAAATTCCTCACCAAATTACAAATCTTGCACACCATGTGTGGCTTTGTTTGGAGTAGTGATAGATGATGTTGATTCATTGACTGGAGAATATTGGCTGATGGGACCTTGATTAAAGTTGTGTATGTTTTGTTGCTACCCTTCTTTGTCAAGATATATATCACCTTTAAAACTTTATTTCCATTTGTTGTATTGGCTATAAAAGCTTTCAAAAAAGAACCTGATTCCAAAGAGGAAAAGGGTTGCTTCTTCTTTGTTGGACCAAGCTCTGGATCTAAGCAGAAACCTTTGATGTGGAAGGGAAAAAGTTCCCTACAAGTGCTTAGGTTGCCTTTTTGTTTGATATGCTTATCAAAATCTAACGATTCTTCTAACATCCCAGGTGATTTTTGGCTAGAGGGGTGGGGGTCATTAGGTGTTTGTAAATTTTGGAGAATAGGATATTGTTGAGGCATTTGGATTTTAAGCGTAGCAGAAGTTTCCAAAGCCATTTTTTTGAGAAGAGGACCATTCGATGCATAGTTTTCTTCTAGGGCATCACAAGCCAAGGTTTTGTGGGACATTATGAGGTTGGATGGGCAAAGGAATGGCATGATGAACAACAAGTAGAAGGATTCTCTAGCTCAATCTATTATTTTTGAATCTCACATAGGGAGTGAATGGCTAGGACTTTGGGGAGTGAATTTTTAGCATTTAAAAGGATACAAATTTTGTCAACTTGCAAGAGCATTTGATAAAATCTATATCATTACTCTAGAAGATACCAATGGAGTTACCTAGGGATTTTAGGATTTGGGGCTCCCTATATTCGAGAGGTATATTTTTCAACTGAATCCAGAAAGGTATATATTTAATTGATGTAGAACTAGTGTTGAAGTGGTGGGTCGAAAGTTGGAGGTATAAACCTTGCCCATTGAAAAACCAATATTTTTATTTTTAAGGGATTTATCAATGTTTGCTCTAAAGTTAAAAATAACAACAAAATATCCCATTTCCTCTTACATGTAGAAGACTTCTGAAGTCCCTGACTATTGATCAATAACCCATGATTTGAGAATATTAATGGATGAGATATAGTTAAAAATATTACTCATAAGCGCATGAATTTTGAGGATAGGCATAGAGGGAAGCTACAAGTCTTTAGAGATGTGCACTTTATATTCTAGTTGAGAAGATGAATACGGAAGTGCAGACTACAGAGGGTTCTTTGGGAGCCAGGCTACTTTGGGGACCCCTCTTTTTTGTTGTCGAGGCATGAAGCTAGATGTACATTGGGGGATTATATTATTTCCTTTGTGCTACCCCTAACTAAAGGGTTTTGATCCCAACAATAGAGTGTTCGCAAAAGTGGTGATAGATTTTTTCCGCCAATGCTAAAAGGAAGCTAGAGCAATAAAGGATTGATGGGATAGGGAAGCATGCAAGAAACTCATATCTAAGGCCCACCAAACCATAGGAAAACTATAGACCACCCATGAGTAATCTTCAGATTTTACACTCCCGAGAACTATTTGTTGTGCCAATAGCACACACGCCTTGTTCGGAATGAGGACTCTCCCTTTCTTTCTCTTTACCAGATCATTTTTTCACTACCTCATTTTGTGTTCCCCCCTTTTTGGTGTCCTAGATGATCAACGTCCCTTTAAAGCATCATCGTAGGTTGACTATGTCTTGCCCCTCAAAATTTGTTGTCTTGGGTCCTTTCGGGGTTCTTTGTCACTTTACCTTTGTTGGCATCCGTGGGACACTCCGGGCCTGGCTTGTTGAGTTTCCCTTGTCAAGTTTCCTTGCCTGTTTTACTCTTTCAGACGGCCTTCGGCCTACGTCATTCTGGATTCTGGGTCTCGTCTGTGTCCTTTCCGTTTTGGACTTGCATTGAAATGGGTCGTCCACCGCACCCCCTGAGCCTAGTTCGCCAAGATTCCTATGATGGTTCGCCATTCCAAACGGTTGTTAGCTTGCATCCTTCTAGCCCTCAGACCCCGAAACCCTTTTCACCGTCTGCTTTTCACTTGGCAATTTTTGAATGGTTGTGCACCAATGTCTTTCCAGCTGTCGGGTTCCGATCCTCCCACTACCGTCTTGATTTTTGAATTCACCAACCTCATCGTCCATCGTACCTTCATTTATTAAGTGAATTAGTTGCTCTTAGGGGTATACATATTAGTCCCGACATGTCATTTTCACATGTCAGGAAGATTAGAGAAGTGCAACGCCTCCCCAGCCTTCGCCGCCCTCACGCCCGAGCCTCCACTTCGTCGTTCCTTGCGAATTCATCGTCTTTCTTCATCAAGTCTTTGAGGTATGATTGTTGTCTGAAATCCTACCTCATTTTTTTATAACTTTATGCTTAGGTAACAGACAATAAGGGATAAAATGATAAAAATCTAATAGAGTGGAGATCATGTAACAAAACCCATGAATTGAAATCTTCAAAACATCCCTTAAAAACTTGGAATTTGAACTCAAAACCTTGCTTTCCCATCGTTGTTCTTTGAATTAGGTGGTAGTGTCCTCTTAGCCCGGAACTCCCTACTACTTGAGCCGTTAAAATTGAAATTTGACAAACTTACCTTGTCGGCAAACCTCCTCGCGGGTTCCAAACTCTGGAACTCTGCCTTTGGATTGCCGCCCCTCCTTTGCAATTTTGAAACGGTGTTTTCTCTATATCTTTCTGGGCCTCAGACCCCGTATGACCAATTGATGCAAAACTTATGATGAAAATGAGCACGTCCAAATGACTCTCGGTCCTTGGCCCCCAGACTTCAATTTGCGGGCTGCCGCTGCCAATTCATCGTTTCCAACGGCTATCAAGGGACTGCCTCCCAGCAACTGGACCCTAAGCTCATGAATCCCACTCAAACAAAAACTAGTTAGAAATCAAGAAAATCAAAGTTCCTAGTCTTCATCGAACCTCACCCATAGAAATTCCGCCATCGGGATTCCTTCCCATCTTGGCCATCCTAAACAACGCACCCAAGTTGCCCTTCAGACTTTCGGGCCCTGACAATCTGATCTCTACAAAGTTTCAACAAATGAAGTAAGAAGTGAAACCTCTCTCCGGGTCCAGTCCTCCGAGTTGTAGGTTTTTGACTTTCGTCCCTGCTTCATCATTTCTCTCAATCGACCTTTAATCGCTTCCCAGCCTTTGAGGCCTGAACGCTCAAATGACTGAATATATTGCAAGGCTTTGACTCTCGTCCTTCTGCCTTCCAAGTTCTGGACCCCGGAACTCCGCCTTCGGAATGTCATTTTTTTGGAGCCATTCCAAATGGCTAACACCTGACAGCTTTCCCTCTTCATGGCTCTAAATGCCCTATTGGTGACCCAAATGACTTCCAATTTGAAAATAAAAGATGACCCACGTGTTGAAATTTGACCTTCTCCCACATGAACACTTCAAATCACTCAAAATAAGGTTGGGAGAAATCATTTGGGTCTCCTTACTCTTTTCGCCCTTCAAAATAGCATTTTAACCAAGGAAGTCTGGCCTCCAAGGCCCGGATCATCAGAATTCCCTCTAGTAAACTACCAATGATAATTTTGATTAAGTGTTAGATTCCTTGAATGATTAATTATTCAATCTAACAATGTTTTGCAGGGATTTTGGTGCCTTCATGCTTGATTGTGCTCACCTTGCCTTCGTGTGCAGCATATATGGAATCAGTTATAGGAACCTTCGAGGCAGCTGCAGAGAAAGACAAAGGCAAGAGAACTGCCAAGGTTCCTCGGGGAAAAGAAGATAAGGATCAAATGAAATATCAGTTCTAGGGGGTACCATTGCACTCCAAAATCACAACCAAGTGGAAGAATATTTCTGACACAAACATCAGACATGTCAAAATTGATGAATTCATACAGAGGGTCAAGGTAAACCCCAAGATAGACAATTCAAAGTTAATCAAGAGCAGTGGCATAGCTAAGGCTTCGGGTTTTCCTCCCACTTTGATCACCCTCGAGCTGGTAATGGCTTGCAGAGAAGCATATCAGCCAGAAGCAAGAACTATTGTTGACAAAGATGGGAACATTCTGGCCGACATGTTACCATCGAGAATCACAAAAACCTTCCATATTCCTCTTTTTGGAATGACGGAGCTACCTACTATCAAGTAATGCAAATAAATGTAGGATGAAGACCCCATAAAATTCAAGAAACTCATAAACTAGTGTTGTCACTAAAGGCTAAAAGAGGGAAGAAGACAAAAGTGTATTTTAAAATATAATATATTTTTGGGGTAGGTGAAACCCTAATGTAAGTGAATATTGGCCACACAATGAGATCAAATTTTGGCCACATGTTTTTCCTTTTGGACACTATAAATAGGGGTCTCCTCCTCTCATTTTGAGAGTTGAGTTGTTGTAAAGACATGTTGCAAGAATTGCAATAGGAATACATTGACTTTGGTGTATTTTTGAGTTTCTTCTCATGTTTCATGATTCTTCTCTCATAGTTAGATGATTTATTTGGATTTACTTTGTTGTTTTAGTTTCCTTTCAGTTAACTTTGGTAGATTTAGTAATGTTGTTCCATGGTTGTGAAGATTTATGTTGTGTAGATGTCTTCCTTATTCATACTTTGGCTATTTGTTGCTGGTAGATGGTTGTGTAAAGTTAGTCTAGAATCAAAATCGAAGTTTCCTTTAAATCTTTATCTTTTTCCATGCATGTATGTGGTGAATGAGTGGTAAAAAAAATCTGCAGTCCTTACAAGATAGCACAAATTTCATGGCACTATGAAACTATTAATTAGTAGTTGCAGGTCTAGGAACTATATCTCTTCCTTGTTTTTTCTCCTTTTTTTTATAAGTAACATGTGCTAAGGTTCATTGCACATTGTAAAGCCAAATCTTAAAACAAAAATGTAGTTCAAGACTGTTGTTTGAACTTGTAGCAAACGTACAGTAACTTCCCCACTTCAGAAACTCTATTTGTAGATTTCATTCCCCTTCCAGCTTAACTCATGTAAGTCTGCCCTATGATTACCAACAAAATCACATCAAATATCAACTAAGATATTCTATGCAAGTCATGACCTAACACCTGAGAGACCTTGGGTGATTTTTAGCAACTTGCAGGATATTTTATTTCAAGAGAGGTGATGCAACTATGAATCTCCTATGTTGAGAAAGTGTGCAAAAACACCCATCAACAGAACTAGCACTAGAAGGAGGGCCTCTTTGGAGCTAAGCTGGATCAGATTGAGTATTTCTCCCTTAAGATATTTTACAGAATACTAAGGTCTACACCAAACAAAGGGGAGTTCCAAGAGCTACCGCCCCCTACCTGAGCTAAGATAGCTAAGAGAGGGGAAGCATCTATCTCCAACAAACCTAACCAGCACACTTCGCTTTCACCATCACCCTCCTCTTCTATCTATTCGCCACTGTCTTCACCTTCATTCTTGGTAGCACATTCTCCTGATCATACACTTCAAACAGCCTTCTAGGTTGTCATTTCTAAGGAGCTAGACTCTGTTATCCAACCCAACGTAGTTCCACTTCTGGGAACTATCTTGTTTGCTACCCCTTTACAGCCACAAGTCAATCTAGCGCAGCCACCTCCATCGCCCCCTCCGATGGCACGGTTCAGCAACAATCTGTCGCCTTTGGCCTTCAACCTCTATCATGACATGCCAAAGAACCCTAAGAGATTTTGCATGAAGTTCAACCCTAGGGATCCGCAAAGAACAGCAGAGGAACATGTCAAGATTTTTGAGATAGTCTTGAAGACTATGCATATCATATATGAGGACGTGGCTTGCCAGATCTTTCCCTACTCCTTGGGTGAAGAGGCCTTTTACTGGTATGTCAACTTTCTGGCAAGAACTATGAACACATTGGACCTCCTGAAGAATGCTTTTCTGCAGAAGTTCAAAACCCCAATCAGCCTTGTCGAATCGTACCAACATTTTATGTCAATCCAAAGGGAGGCCAATGAATCGATCAGCTCTTTTCATGACTGATTCCACTGAGCATATACTCAGTTACAGGATTCGTACATGTTCAATGATGTTGTTTTACCTATTTATTATCTAGCATTGGACAATCTTATTGCAGCATTAGTAAATAAGATGTGACCATCGCCTGCCAGATTGGTACATGCGTACATGGAGGCCATCATTGCCAGCACCGACCTAAGATAGAATATCTTCGGCCTACTACCCTCTTTGGGGTAGGCTACTCATCCTACACAAATTCAAGGGCTTACACAAGCCTTGTAGCACAAGACACCCCTCATGAATCTAGTACCATAGCTTCCCATAGTGCCTCATCTGAGATAGGCAATGAACTAGGCACCTCCATTTATGCACTATTTGTTGCCCCAACAGCAACAGGTCCATTCTCAGCCACCCCAAGTCCTGGCATATCTCAAAACTTCTGAGTTTCTGCCTACTCACCAAAATCAGCCAGTGGTCCAGATGGTGTTCCTTGAAAACGCAACTCCACTGCCGAACAATGCGGAGAAAGATCGAATCAATGAGTTGACAGAGATGATCAAGAAAATTTCTATGGAGATGACGCACTTGAGGAATCAAAACAATCAGTTGTAGGCCTCATAGAGAAACATTCAAGCCAACCTCAATCATGATAGTCGTGATAGTCATGATAACTAGGACAACTGTGATGCTAGCACATCGTTCAGACATAATTTAGAAAGGAATTAGAATTTGGGGTAGAACTTTGACAGAAGGCCCTCCCAAAGGTAGAACCAGATGTGGAACACAAGGCCTAGCAATGGTGGTGTTCCCACACCTCTCGATCAACCCAACAACAACGACAAGACTATAAGCGGAGTCTATTTGGTTGAGGCTGCTCTATCTGGTTGGTGCCGCATACACAAAACAAGTCGACATTCTGAATTGGGTTGTCTAGAATTTCCTACGACTACTGAAATTTTCCAGATCAAATTCCAGAATGTTGTTGATAGCTCGAGATGCAAAGACCTCGTCCCTTCTGAACCTTATGATTCCTCGATGTTGGTGGTCAATCAAGCTCCTTTCCCTAAGGCTGAGAACAATGTGCTCGAGAAGGAGGAGGTCACTACAAGAAACAAGGCGAAAGAGGTAAGTTATGAAAGTCCTTTGGCTCAACTTTTTGATTTAGTAGATAATGGTCTTGTAGATGAGGAAGAGCCTAGGGAAGATGAAGTCCAAATGTTTCACCAAAGGACTACCCCTTATGACCTTAGGAATAGATAGGTTAGTGGGCATGATGGTGGTCCTTTCACTAACTCCACTCCACCCAATAATTTCAGCACCCCTCCTGACCCAAATGCTATCAACAATTTGGGCTATCCCCATGTTCCCATGCGGTACTCTAACAAGAATAGGCAGCAGAATCAAAACCAAAATCAACTCGCTAGCTCCTTCCAAAAAACCACTAGTTCCTCCCGAAATATCGCTTATGATGAAGAAGTTGAACAAATGGGAGAATATATTGCTGAAGAATTTAAAAAGGTTAAGCTAAGTGTGTCTGCCTTTGAGCTACTCAAAGTCCCAACTATTAGGAATGCCTTCTTCAGAATGATAAATGGGACCCCTTCATCCAGATCAACTCAAGAAACTCCCACTAAGAGGGTTTCTTTTGAAGATTCACAAAATGAGTCGGTCACCAGACAGATTTTAAACAAAAAAGTCAATCTTCCTACAAATCAACAAGAAAACAAGCAGCCCACCAAGGAAATGGATCAGACGCAAGCCCAAAACAAGGGCAATGATAAGGATAAGGGACAGGTTGCCCAAGTGGATGTTTTCAGAGGATTATTTCAAGGGAAGTTGGAAACTACTCCCTTCCTGGATACTATTAGAATATTTGGGAAGAACCTCCATAACTGCTTGCTCGACTCAGGATATTTCACCAACATCATGCCCCTAAGCGTGTGCAAGGCTTTGGGGATAGTTCCAACTCCTTCCCAATGCAAGGTGACACAACTTGATAAAATCGAGATCAGCATAGTGGGTGAGATTAACAGAATACCTATGAAGATTTTTGTTGACCCACGGATACAACAAACTATCGAAATCCAAGTTGCGGATATCCTGGACACCTATGGCGTAATTTTAGGCAAGGATTTTACAAGAGCATTGAATAGATACGCTGCAACTAACTATTCTAACTTTTGGTTGCCATGGAAGGGGATGCCAAATCATATTCGAATAGATCGAGAGCCATGCATGAAGTATATGATCACGTAATACAACATGAATGAGGTGTTGTTTGCTGAAATAGAATTGGGAAATTACTATCCCGTGGCATACTTAGATGGGCAGGAATGCTTTGAACAAGAGACAACTAGGGAGGTACTTCTTGTCTTGTGCAGCCCACCTTTTGGTTTGGCCCACAGTCCTCAAAGTACTGAAATGTTGATCGAATCAGATGATGAAGACTCCTACAAGGAAGCTAGCCTTGGATTTCTAGAAGGCTTCCAAGACTTCATGGAAAATGTGTACAGGATCAACTCAGTTTGGGAGCTAGAATGAATTTTCAGGAGCTCCTGCTGCCTAGCTAGTGCAGGGTACACAATTTTGCTCATTCAAAATTTGAATATTGTTTATGTCAAACAACAATTGAACATATCAAGGGGCAGGTTGCCCCTAAGCTGGAAGTCTGGTCACCATCGCCAGATCAAAGCAATGTAGAATCCACGCCACCTCCTAAGGTTGTTGAAATGAGGTCGTTGTCTGAAGAAGTCGGATTTGTCAATTCCAAGGCCAAGGACTCTCCCGAGTTCTGGACATTGTGCTTTGATGGATCCAAGTCCAAGCAAGGAGTTGGGTCTGGCTTTGAGTTGATCAATCCCAGAGGTAAGTCATACTTTTATGCTCACAGACTTCAATTTTACTGCACTAATAATGTAGCAGAGTACGAGGCATTGGTCTTGGGACTCCTTATGGCATTAAGAAAAGGATTCAAAATGCTACAAGTCTTTGGAGACTCAGAGTTAGTCATCAAGAAGGTGAGAAAGCTTTACTCTTGCTATGATCGGAGACTAACTAATTACAGGCATAGGGTGTGGGATCTATTAGAAGGATTAAACACATTCAATAAATAGTTGATCCCTCATGCTCAAAACTACACCGCCAATGCCCTGGCACAAGCAACTAGCACCTTACAGACGCTACCATTTTTTGGCCTCAAGAGATTCGCAGTTGCGGTTACATCCTTTCCGTCTGTGTCAGACAATGTCTCAAATTTCTAGGTATTCAATGATGATAAACACATCCTGGATTTTATTACCAGCTCTGATGTGTTTTTTTCCCAAATAATTGATGAGGTTGAGCCTCAGGAGGCTGAACTAGACATAGAGAGAGTCATCAACCTCAAAACCAACACTATCCCCAGGGGGATGGTCCAACTTGAGCGAATATTCAATCTAGATCATATCAAAGATCAAGATTAGTAGGCAAAGAAGGACTCCATTAGCAACCAGTGTGACACCTACAACCTCAGAACAACTGAGGATGCAAGGAATGTATTTATTAGCAAGGTGTGCACACCAGAAGAAAGGAGGGGCATAGTGGATGCTTTGTGGAGGTACCATGATGTCATTTCATGGAACTACGAGGATCTAAAAACATATGACACCTCAATAATCATGCACACCATTCCCCTTACACCGAAAGTGAGGCCATTCCAATAGTGACAGCACCCTGTCAATGCTTTGTTGGAACCAATTATATACAAGGAAGTGCAGAAACTATTGTCTGCTAGGATTATCTTCCCAGCTCAGCACTCCACGTGGGTGGCCAATTTGGTCTTGGTCAGAAAAAAGAATGGAGAGATTAGATTATGTGTTGACTTATGTAATCTTAATAGAGCTTCAGAAAAGGACAACTATCATGTGTCGTCATTAGACGTCCTTCTTGGATGGGTACTCTGGATACAACTAGGTCATGGTACAGTATGAAGACCAACATAAAACAAAATTCACCACCAAGTAGGGCACATTTGCTTATAGGTGGATGTCATTCGAGCTCATCAATATCAGTGCTACCTTTCAACGCGCCATGGACATTACTTTCAAGGATCTGATTGGAAAGTGTATAATCATCTACATGGATGATTTAACTGTATTCTCAAAACAACAAGGCAGTCATGTAGCTGATTTATGTAAAAAATTTCAAAGGTGTCATGAATTTGGGGTTTCCCTCAATCCGAAGAAATGCATCTTCGGGGTGATCGAGGGAAAGTTGTTAGGGAACGTCTTATCAGAAAAGGGGATATCCATTTATCCTAAGCGTATCCAATCCATCATGAATATTTAGCTGCCAGGCAGTAAGAAAGAGTTAAAATATTTTTTTGGAAAGATCAACTTTGTCTGCAAATTTATCACAAGCTTTGTCGAAATCGTCAAACCGCTCAATGTTATGTTAAAGCAAGAAGCCAAGATCAAGTGGACTCCTGAGGTGAAGCAAGCCTTTGGAGAAATTAAACAAGCAATTGTTGAAGCACCGGTGCTAGTTAGTCTAGACTATCTGAAGCCTTTCTACATCTATTCATTCGCTTTAGATCATTTGTATGCCAACATCCTAAGCTAAAAGGATAACAAGGGGAATGAGCATCTAATCGCCTTCATGAGTGCCCCTTTGAAATATGTTGAGTTATGTTACCACAACATAGAAAAGAAAGTGTATGCTCTTGTTAAGGGAGTGAAGAAGTTCTAGCATTATATTCTATGCAATAAAGTGTTTTACATAGTTCTTGACCCAGCCATAAAGACATTGCTTATGCAGAATGAGTTGGGCAAGCGAAGGGAAAAGTGGATTACATTATTGCAGGAATACAATATGGAAATTCAGCCAATGAGATTGGTAAGAGGATAGGCACTTACCAGAATGATTGCAGAAGCAGTTGTTGAAGTCAGGCCTAAACTCATAGTGCAGTAATACTAGCTGGAGGATGTCTCTCGAAGAGAATGGTATGATGACATAGTTTACTATCTGCTAAATCATAAATGTCTGCCCCACTTTCAGGGGGTCCAAAAGCATGCCCTTAGACTAAAAATTAATAGCTACATGCTGCAGGGAGCCATATTGTACAAAAGAAATTATGAAGGCATATATTTGAGGTGCCTTGGCAAAGGAGAAGCAGATCAAGTCCTGTAGGAGTTTCACGATAAATTTGGCATGGGTCATGGTTTTTTCCTTTCTACTACACATCAAATCGTAAGAGGAGGGTCTTATTGGCCGACAGTCTTCAAGGATGTTCATAGTCACATTCATGCATGTCACGTTTTCCAAACCACGGCTAATAGAGAAAGGAATGTTGTCTCGTTGCAACCAGTCCTGGAGGTAAGACCGTTTGCGCAATGGGGTCAAGACTTCATTGGCCTGGTAAGCCCACCATCATCCATAAGACACAGGTACATTCTAACCACTTCCGATTATTGCACTAGATGGATAGAAGCAATTGCATGTAGGCAATGCACAACAGAGGTGGTAACTAACTTTCTAGAAAGTTTTATTTTGAATCGCTTTGGTTGTCCTTATGCATTGGTATGTGATAATGGCCTCGCCTTTTCTTCATTAAAATTTTCTAGTTGGGCCTTTGATTATGGCATCGCCCTCAAGTTATCATCTAATTACTACCCTCAGAGAAATGGCCTTGCTAAATCTACCAACAAGAATTTGATCGCCGTGATCAAAAAATTGCTTGATAGGAATCCCAAGGACTAGCATACCCAGCTCCATTTTTCCCTTTGGGCAGATCATACACGCCATAAGGCTTCCCTTGGAGATTCCCCTTACCACTTTGTTTATGGCTTAGAGCCTGTCTTTTTGATACACTTGAAAATCCCTACCCTCCAGTTCATTAATGATTTTTATGAAGGAGGGGATCGCAAAGAAGCTTGCCTGGCTGAGCTGTTACATTTAGAAGAAGTACAAGACCATGAAATAGAAAATTTTTCCAAACATCAGGGCGTAGTCAAAAGATGGTTCGACCGTCAAGCCAAAATCAAGGCCTTCTAAATTTTTGATCTAGTCCTATATTGGGACAAGGCCCATGAAAAGAAAGGGGGACATAACAAATTCGACAAGCTTTGACTTGGCCCCTTTTAGATTGCTAAAATTCTTGGAGATAATGCTTTGCTTGTTGCTCAGCTAAAAATTTTATTTTGATGAGAGTCTCTCCTCATTGCTACTATGGTGGTCGTGCCTAGCTTGACGAACAGTTCACTTTGCTGCCCGCCCGTGTATGTTCTCTAGATAAGCCTTCATTCCCCACTACCGATCTCTGAAAACCCTAGGTGTTAGTTTCCTCTTTTGAACTCTAAACTAATCTAGGATTGCATCCTTGTTTGAATCTCCTATACTTATCATGGATCATACATGAAATTCACTTTAAAAGTTTCTAAAGAATTGTGTGGTAATTGCTAGGAAGGTTGGACAAGTGAAAAATCTAAATTTTCCTCCAGTGACCACTGTGATTCCAAACCCATAGTGAGCTTTGGTGCTTAAACGATTGAGTGAAAGAAGGAAAGTACTTCAAAGCAATATCAAAAAGAGAGAAAAGAAAAGAAAATACAAAATTATGCAACCATATGGGTGTATGAATATCTCTACTAGGGCTATGGACGTCTGGCTGGAAGTAGAGCTATGTTCGTGGGGTCACAATGACAACTCTGTCAGGGCTATGGATGCCTAAGTGGCAGCTGAGCAATATCCAGGTTATTTTTGGGGTCAGACGAATTATGTAGCTTGTCCCTCCCAATCAGTAGTTGTCCATGCAGTTTCTGAGGAAAGAAAATGAACTCACCATGCACACACTTCCATGATGACGCTGTGATGCGATTCAATCTAGGCTCCCGTCCTTAACTTGTTCATTAGTCCAACCTCGAAAACTGGCCTCTGGTCTACAAAACCAAAGATTCTAGGTTCAGAATGAATATTTATCTTTGGAGCGTCGAAGCGTTCTCCCCAGCGAAGTCACCATTTTTTGTGCCAATAGCACACACGCCTCATTCGGAAGAGGGACCCTCCCTTTCTTTCCCTTTTTTGGATCATTTTGTCACCACCTCATTTTGCATGCCCCCCATTTTGGTGTCGTAGATGGTCAACATCCCTTTAAAGCATCATCTTAGGTTGACCATTTCTTGCCCCTCAAAATTTGCTAAGTCTTGGCTCCTTTTGGGGTTCCTTTGTCACTTTTCCTTTCCTAGTGTTCATGGGACCCTCTGAGCCTAGCTTTCTAGGTTTCCCTTGTTTGCTTTCCTTGCCTATTTTTCTCTTTCGGATGGCCTTCAGCCTGCGTCATTCTGGCTTCCGGGTCCCAGCTTCGTCCTTTTCATTTTGGACTTGCGTTGAAAATAGTTGTCCACCGCACCCCTAGGCCTGGTTCATCGAGATTCCCTACTCGAGATTCCTATGATGGTTCACCATTCCAAATGGTCATTAGCATGCATCCTTCTAGCCCTCGGACCCTAGAACCCTTTTCGCCGTCAACTTTTCACTTGGCAATTTTTGAACAATCATGCACCAACGTCTTTCTGACCGTTGAGTTCTAGTCCTCCCGCCACCGTCCTGATTTTTGAATTCACCAACCTCACCATCCACCATTCCTGTATTTATTAAGTGCATTAATTACACTTAGGGATATAAATATTAGTCCCAACATGTCATTTTCACGTGTCAGGAAGATTAGAGAAGTGCAACGCCTCCCCAACCTTCGCCGCCCTCGCGCTCGAGCCTCCACTTCGTCGTTCCTTGAGAATTTAGAGTCTTTCTTCATCGGTTCTTCGAGGTATGATTTTTGTCTGATACCCTGCCTCTTTTTTTATAACTTTATGCTTAGGTAATGGACAATAAGGGATAAAATGATCAAAATCTAATAGAGGGGAGATCATGTAACAAAACCCATGAATTGAAATCTTAAAAACATCCCTTAAAAAACTTAGAATTTGAACTCAAAACCTTGCTTTCTCATCGTTGTTCTTTGAATTAGGTGATAGCTCCCTATGGGCCGGGGACTCCCTACTACTTGGGTGGTTAAAATCAAATTTTGAAAAACTTACCCTTGCGGCAACCCTCCTCGCGGGTTCCGGACTCCGAAACTCTACCTCTTGATTGTTGCCCCTCCTTTGCGGTTTTGAAACGACATTTTCTCTACATCTTTCTGGGCCTCGGACCCCGGATGACCAATTGATGTAAAACTTATGATGAAAATGAGCACGTCCAAATGAATCTCGATCCCCGACCCCCGAACTTCCATCCGCAAGCCGCCACTGCCAGTACACCATTTCCAACAGCTATCAAGGGACTGCCTCCCAACACTCGGACCCTGAGCTCATGAATCCCACTCGAACGAAAACTAGTCAGAAATTAGGAAAATCTAAGTTCCCAGTCTTCATCGGACCTTGCCCACCAGACTTCTAGCATCATGATTTCGTCCTGTCTTGGCCATCCTAAACAATGAACCCAAGTCACCCTTCCAACTTCTGGGCCCCGACATTCTGATCTCCGCAAATTTCCAACAGATGAAATAAGAAGTGAAACCTCTCTATGGGTCTGGTCCTCCAGGTTGTAGGTTTCAGACTTCTGTCCCTGCTTCGCCATTTCTCTCGGCCAACCTTTAACTGCTTCCCGGCCTCTACGGCCCGAATGCTCAAAAGATTGAAAATATTGCAAGGCTTTGACTCGTGTCCTTCTGCCTTCCAAATTCCGAACCCCAGAACTCTACCTCCAGAATGTTGTTTCTTCAGAGCCATTCCAAACAGCTAACACCTAACAGCTTTCCCCCTGCATGGGTCTAAATGCCCTATTGGTGACCCAAATGACTTCCAATTTGAAAACGAACGATGACCCACATGTTGAAATTTGACCTTCTCCCACATGAACACTTCAAATCACTCAAATCTAAGGTCGAGAGAAATCATCCGAGTCTCCCTGCTCTGTTCGCCCTTCATAACAACATTTTAACCAAGGAAGTCTGGCCTCCAAGGCCCGGATCATCCAAATTCCCTCCAGTAAACTACCAATGATCATTTTGATTAAGTGTTAGATTCCTTGAATGATTAATTATTCAATCTAACTATGTTTTTCAGGGATTTTGGTGCCTTCATGCTTGATTGTTCTCACCTTTCCTCCATGTGCATAATATATGGAATCAGCTGCAGGAACCTTCGGGGTAGCTGCAGAGAAAGACAAAGGAAATAGAACTGCCAAGGCTCCTCAAGGAAAAGAAGATAAGGATCAAATGAAATATCAGTTCCAGGGGGTACTGTTGCACTCCAAAATCACAACCAAGTGGAAGGATATTTTTGACACAAACATCAAACATGTCAACATTGATGACTTCAGACAGAGGGTCGGGGTCAACCCCAAGACAGACAATGCAAAGTTAATCAGGAGCAGTGGCATAGCTAAGGCTGCAGGTTTCCCTCCTGCTTTGATTGCCCTCGAACAGGTAATGGCTTGCAGAGAAGCATATCATCTAGAAGCAAGAACTATTGTTGACAAAGATGGGAACATTTTGGCCGACATGTCACCATCAGGAATAACAAAAAGCTTCCATATTCCTATCTTCAGAATGATGGAGCTACCTACTATCAATGAATGCAAAGAAATGTGGGATAAAGACCCCATAAAATGCAATAAATTCATAAACCAGTGTTGTCACTAAAGGCCAAAATAGGGAAGAAGACAAAAGTGTATTTTAAAATGTAATATATTTTGGGGTAGGTGAAACCCTAATGTAAGTGAATATTGGCCACACAATGAGATCAAATTTTGGCCAAATATTTTTCCTTTTGGATACTATAAATAGGGGTATCCTCCTCTCATTTTGAGAGTTGAGTTGTTGTAAGACATGAGCTGTAGGAATTGCAATAGGAATACATTGACTTTGGTGCATTTATGAGTTTCTTCTCATGTTTCATGATTCTTCTCTCATAGTTAGATGATTTAGCTGGATTTACTTTGCTATTTTAGTTTCCTTTCAATTAACTTTGGTAGATTTAGTAATGTTGTTCTATGGTTGTGAAGATTTATGATGTGTAGATGCCTTCCTTGTCCATACTTTTGGCTATTTGTTGCTGGTAGATGGCTATGTAAAGTTAGTCTGGACTCAAATTTGAAGCTACCTTTAAATCTTTATCTTTGTTCATGCATGTATGTGGTGAATGAGAGGTAAAAAAAATCTGCAGTCCTTAGAAGATAGCACAAATTTAATGGCACTCTGAAATTTTTATTTAAGTGAGATTTTGTATTTAGGAAGTTGTTCACAACAAAGACCTCCATGATCACTATTCATTAGTAGTTGTATGTCTAGGAATTATCTCTCTTCCTTTCTTTTTTTCATTTTTTTTTATAAGTAACTTGTACTAAGGTTCATTGCACATTGTAAAGCCAAATCTTAAAACAAAAATGGAGTTCAAGACTGTTGTTTGAACCTGCAGCAAATGTACAGTAACTTCCCCACTTCAAAAACTCTGTTTGCAGATCCGATTCCCCTTCCAGCTTAACTCATGTAAGTCTGCCCTTTGATTACCATCAAAATCACACCAAATATCAACTGAGATATTCTATGCAAGTCATGACCTAACACCCAAGAGACCTTGGGGTGATTTTCAGCAACTTGTTAGATATTTCCTTTCAAGAGAGGTGATGCACCTATGCATTGCTTGTGTTGAGAAAGTGTGCAAAAACACCCATCCACACTATTGTAGACTATGATAATGACTTTCTCCTTGGAAAAGTCGCTAACCACCTTTTTTACTTGAATTTTGAGTTCTTTTCTGATCATTCATATCCCACAAACTGCCTTGAAACCGTGGGAAGGAAGTATATATTGATTTCTAGGGTGAAATTTTGAAAAATGCTCACTAAGGGGTCACTCCCTCTCCCGCTCCATGTAAGAAATTTAGTTCATGATTGGAAATTTTTTTCTTGGACCACCATAAGAGTTATTTTATTTTAATTTAAACTATTTTTAAATTACTGTACTTTTATTTATTTAAAAGTTCTTTTAGTTTATTTTATAATTATTAATTTTATTTTAATATAAATGAATTAATAGTTCTTAATTTATTGTTTACTTAAGAGTCATTTTATCTTACTTTAAACTATTTAAAACATATTTATTCTTATTTGGAATTTCATATTAGATATCCTTTGGGATTTGAACTTGGTTCTCCATATTGAAAACTCAATGATTTAACTAATTATTCTCAACCCCTAAGGCCATTTTATATTTATTTTAAAAATTAAAAATTATTTATCTTATATTTATATAGGTATTTGATATAAAATATTTCTCATACTTTATAGTACATTTTTTAACACTAATATTTTCTCAGTATACATAACCTAAGTTAGAAAATAAAAAAATCATAATATTGAACCGTGAGTTATTAAGAATTATATATAGGACACATTATATTTTTGAACATTTTATTTATTACTTATTTTTAAATGAGAGTATTATAATTTGTATACATTTTATCATTACTCATTATTTTTTGTATACTACCCAAATTATAATTTTTCAATGAAGGATATTAATATAGAGGCTTGTCTTACTTATCTAATTTTCTATATTGTTCTCTTTCTTTATTCTTTAAAATAAACCTCTATTGATTAGAAAACATAAAATAAATATAATAAAAAATTAAAATATATTAAAATCTATATTTTTTGGAAAGCTTTTGCAATAACTATATTAATTAAAAAAAAATTATGTTGGTTCATTTGATCATAAAAAAATGTGAATATAATTTTTTTATTAAATAAATCCTAAAACATATTTTAGATAGAATGAACGACCATCTAGATGCCACATAGACATCTTCAATTAAAGGGTAAGAGCAATAAAATGGATCCATATTGAAGAGCACTAACACTTGTAGAACTTCAAATAAAGCATTAAATTCTCTTTGAATTTTATGAGTACATTGAATTCAATCCATCAAGGAATTTAGAATTGAGTGGTAAGATGCAACGTTTTTCAATTTATCATTCAATTATCTATTTGCCTTGCTCAACTAAGGGTAAGAACTCTTTTACATAATCATAGCCATTGTGGAGGTAGAAACACCAAAATAGGGGTTCACTTAGGCAAGCCCCTAGATACAACACAATTATTTCCCTCCTCTCTTTTGTGTAGGTTACAAATCTGAAGCGAATTTGGGAGAGTATTGAAGACCTAATTACTCAATCAAGAATTCAAGTCTTATAGGTAAATGAATTGGGGAAAGTGGAATTAAGTAGTGATAGATGAATTTGCAACACTAAGTCCAAAAAAGAAGATCCAACAGGTAGCCACCAACTAAGCTCTGAATTCTATTTCTGAAGCCTGTATTTTTAGGTGTAGGGAACCAATGCCCTTATCTAGTCAATTTGAGTTCATATTTTTATTTTGAGTTCTTTTGTGTCTGCACTTTGTTGTTCTATTCTTTATTTTTGTTCTTTTATTATGTTATTTCTAAAAATCACAATATTTCAATCAATCAATCAATCCCCCAAAGAAATAACCAAAACCTCGATACACTATTCTAGATCTTCCATAGTGGTTAGTAGACAAGTGGGTGTTTGTGATCATTTTTGGTTCCTTCCATTTTGATGTAGGAGAAAGTATAATTTATACCTTAGATCCCTTTTTACCACATCATATTTTGGTGAACCCAACATTTTTTGCACATTAAAAACCTTCTTAATTAGGTCATGTTAAGGTCTAAAGGCAATCTAAGAGTGTTTGAATTTGTCATTTATGCATCCATTTTTTGGTAAAATAGAATTAAAAGAGTAAAGATTTGCATTATCCTTGTCATTTTAGAAGATACAAAAGTTTCAATTTCTAGATTTTTTAAACTAGGTTTAGTCAATTACTACAATTTACAATCTGAAAATTGCCTTTTGAACATATTACCTTAATTCAAAAATCTAAAATTGTATGCATAATTGTGTATTAAATATTTTTTTAAATTGCTTATGTGCATTTCTAGAAATATATTTTCATCCAAACCCCAACCTCTGCAAGTTTAGATATGTTGTCTAACAAATTGGGCGCCTTGATATATTGTGACTCTTAGCTCGAAAAGGTGCCTTTGTTCCCAACAGCTCTAGATAATTGCTCTCTTTGAGAAAGCAATCACCTTCTAAATTGAAGAGGTAGAGCTTCCTCGTAATGTATTCAATGAATTAAAATAACTTGAAATAAAATTATTGTATGCTTTTAACCTAGAAGAGTAAAGGTAGAACCAACAACTGTGCATAACAATCCAACTGATGCAATTGATAATCTTAAAATAAAGTGAGCAAAGATAAGTGACACACAGATCATCCACCCATACCCACGAATGATAACCAAGAAAAGACAAACAACAGATTTCTTCAATAGGTGAGTTAATTAGAATTCACAGATTCTGAAATAACACCTACACAATCTGATATACAGATAATACATTGAAGAGTGATTGCAAAGGCACACATACATTCACAGTCAAAAAGAAATATTAAACATCTCTCTTATTTTTCATACGTAAAATGTGAGTTCATGGGTAAAACATTTATATACAGAAAACTATGTTGAAAGAAAATAACTCTACTCCCCTATTCCCTTTAGAATTGAGATTGAATTTTTGAAGACTCTCATAGAAGCCTCGATTTGGTAGCCAAGGAAAAAGGTCCCCGTTTACAATGAAAAATTCAATATATAACTACCCCCCTCTAAGTGTTGGGATGTGAAGCCTAGCGGTCACATGACCGTTTGTATTCTCCCATCTCTTCGTATTCGAAGAGCCTTGTATAAATATGTGGTTGATCATGTATTGTATGATGAGTTGATTGTGATTGATTAATACAATGATTCCCTGCTTGAGAGTGGACATAGGCTATTGTCGAACCACTATAAGTTCTGTCTCATATTTTGTTCATCATTTTTATTTTTGTTCTATTTTTCTGCTCATTTTAATATTTACAATTGGTATCAAAGCTATGGAAAAGTGTTGAGTTGTTGGTTAGAACCAAGGAGTAGAAAAGGAAGTTGAAGAAGCCTCTTGGTACTTCCCATATATTTTAATGGGTATAACTAATTTTGTACTTGATGATGATGAGGTTGATTCTGTCATTAAAGAATTTCTTGGAAGTTTGGATTCGACTAAAGAAGAGGGTTTGAAGCAGAGAAAAGGTTTTGTTGGGGCTCCTGAGTATTGGTTTGAGGATAGGGCACCTCAGGTAGATCATTGAGCGACATGGAAGAAAAAAGTGACGTTTGCAGAGACTGTTGATATTGTTTTATTATGAGCAAGAGTATGACAATTTGAAGAAGAGCAAAAAATGTAGAAAAAGGCAACGATCCAAAAGGAGAAAGAAAGCAAGAGAGGAAGAAGTGGCAGAGGAACCAGACGAGGGAAGGTCTGAAAGTGCTCTACGGATTATTTTGGAGGAGAATGAATCCCCATGTGATGGGGAAGTATCATGGGCTCCAAAATAACATCCCATGCCCAAGCCGGTTGTAGATCTAGCATTGGAAGCTGGCATTGCAAAGATTGAGCCGGTCAAGCCATGTGGTGTAAAGGACCTGCTTGTAGGAAATGCCATTGGTAAATTTCTTCACCTTTTGGAATCTGCTCAAAATTTGGCTGCAAGACGAGAAATTTTGTAGGAAAGCGTTGTGTTGGGAGCCAAAACTCGCAGAGACATGCAGAGGATGAGGGTCTATGGAAGGGAGGTAGGCAACTCCGTTTAAATCATGGCAGGAGGAGCATACCATCAGCCTAGCTGCGGGAAGAGGTAGCGGAGGAACTTTTAAGCTGTTGCTCGCACCAGAAGAGCCATGATGGCAACCGACAAAGAGGGCCATAAAGCCTTCGCAGGGGTCTTCTTCTTTGACGGCGATTACTCAAAAGCCAGCAGTCGAGGTCCTAGAGCTTGCCAGAAATGTTGCTAGGGAACTGAAAAGAGACGAAGTTCCTGGCACACCGAACACATAGGTGGTGGTGGAAAAGAAGATAATGCATGAAAGCAGACTAACAAGGCATGATCTTGGATGTGAGAAATTTGTGGCTAAGGTCTGGAAGTGGAAAGATGAATATGGAGGAACAATTTTGAATCAAGAGCGTCGACTTAGAGCCACACTTGATATGATTGCACAGGATTCTTTATCAAACGATGAGGAATTTAAGGGGATGGATTTTGCAAATGGCAAGGGCTTGAACCGATTGAAGAGAAAATGGCTTCAAGACAACAAGGGTTTGGATGTTTGTTTTGAGAGCTCCGAGGAAGAAGGCAACGGTGAGTCCATGGCAGAAGACAAATGGGTTGTGGACTCTATGTTACCGCCCAGAGAAAGCGTCAAGGATTTGAATAGCAGCCATGAAGATTACATTTCCACCAAGTCTTCAGGGGACAGTCACATGGAAGGGGATGGATCTCAATTGGATTTACTGTCTGTAAATGAAACCGTGTAGGAGCCTCAAACAGGTGGTTGGTCTAGCGATGACTTCAACAGCATTGCTATGCCCACCCAAGACTTTGCAAATCTTACGCACTTTGTTAAGGATTTTTATGTGGAAAAACGGAGTGTGGCGACCATGACTAAAGATGAAGTCAAGTCTTATCGTGTTGGATGTGAGAATAAAGATGGATGTGACAAAGCTAAGGAGTTTTTTGGGGCAATTGCTCGGTTGGGGGAGTAGGAAAAATGTGCAGAGGAAGCGCTTGTGCCCATTTTGGCTAATCCAATTTTGGGGGAAGACCATCCTATTGTTGCTCAGAGGGTATTATCTACTTTGGAGTCTCAAAATCTACCACAAGTCAATTCTGGCATTGTTCATACAACTTCTACGAGGGAAGTGGAAGTAACATTAACACTTGAGGATGTTGTCATTGGAGATTTTGTTGGTTCAGAGGGTTCTGAAGTGGGTAATAGTGGCCCAAATGTGGTTAGTGTGTCCAACATTGCAACTGTCAGGCTGAGCACGATGGCGAACATGACTGTGAAGGGAGAAGCACTGGAGAATTTGGACAAAGAAATAATGGATTTGTTTGCAAAGGGGATCAATGCATTGACAATTCCCCCTGATGGCGAAGAAGGGAGCATTACAGACATGTTTGATTGCATTCATGAGAAGGGTAAATTCTTGCACGTTCAAAGATGGACGCTGAGGGTGTTTGGAAATACATTGTTCCTAGAATTTATGCCATCGGTGATGTGATTCTTGGCCTCATGCTTGCACACAGGGCAGAGGAAGATGGTGTAGACATGGAACATGTTGGTGTTGAGAAGGAACGGTTATCCCAATGGCAAGAACAGGCGCATGTCACTACGATGGAACTCATCAGTAGAGCCATTGGTAGAACTGAGACACCATGGCTACAGATACCTGTGATTGATCTAACAGTTGTTGGACAAGGGAAGGAAACCGTGCTCCATCTTAAGCTTGATAGGTTGGAGATCGGTATTGTGTTTCTGATTTGGTGGCATTTGGAAATAGGCAGTGTGTGGAAAGCACAAAATTGAATGAAAAAAATCCTGAGCAAGTTTGTGCCTGAGAAATTAGTAAGAGGAGATGTTAACTCTGATTTGACATGGAGAAGGTTAATCCGCAGTGTTCGTGAACAATACTTGGCGAAGTTGAAAACTTCCAGCCTAGTTGTGATGTGAAGACAAGTGGAAATGTAGGGGATGACAGTGCATGGTTGTACCAATTAGACTTCATGGGGGAGATTGTTGGGATGTGAAGCCCAACGATCACATGATCGTTTGTATTCTCCCGTCTCTTCGTATTCGAAGAGCCTTGTATAAATATGTGGCCGATCATGTACTGTACGATGAGTTGATTGTGATTGATTAATACAATGATTCCCTACTTGAGAGTGGATGTAGGCTATTGCCGAACCACTATAAGTTGTGTCTCATATTTTGTTCATTATTTTCTGTTTTATTCTATTTTTTGCTCGTTTTAATATTTACACGAAGACCTTTCGGTTTCGTAACCGTTTCTTGAAATTCATTTTTCTTAATTTCTAATTTATTGACCTTTTGAATTTCCATAACTTTTCTTTGAAAATCAGTTACAAAACAAGAGAGACTTTTCACCTCCCGTGCATATCACTTAACTCAAAAATGGATAAACAGCTTGAAGTGGACCGACAAATCCTCTGTTTCAGTCTTAGCAAATCTTTTGCATCAATCTTGTATACATAGAACCTCCAGTTCACGTTCTTTAGCTTCTTTGTTTTATCGCATTCCTTGCTCATTCTCGTGAGATTTATCCAAACAGTCTTCTTCCATATTGAAGTGAGGAGTGATTATTATTGTGACCCCATTTATGGCTCTTCTTACGACGCCACGAACGGACTCTTGGGTTAGAGTTAAAATCAACTGTAATTATCTTTATCTCACACCTTTGAAATGGCATAGGCCCTCTTCTGAAAGCACTCAGACCTATGCTTGGCTGACTTTATAGGATCTTCGATGTTGTATTGTCTAATATTCCCATGCAGCCTTTATCATCCACAGGTCCGACTTGATTATTGATATCACATTTGATTTCAAACTGTAGATCCGCGATATTTTGTATTTCATCTGATTTCTTTTATGGCCTAAACTTCCAAGAGACAATGAAATCTTCTCGGTTTTTCTTTCTCTAGCGCATTGACTGCTTGCAGATTACATTGTGTTTTTTTATTATTTGAAGCAAAGATTAGTGTCTTATGTCCCTATATATTTATCCGATGAATTACGAAATAAACAAAATTCCATTTTCCCAAAATCATTCCTATTACATGTCACTGCCCTTCATCATCTCAATACCATCGCAGGAATCCCTTGCATTGACAAAGTCCTTTTAACAAGTGTTGTAACCGCTGCAAAGTGATACATGGGTATTTCTCGTATAACATGTCATCGAGAAGTTCACAGTAACTTGCTCATATATTTTCTTGAGCATCGGTTCTGATACTTAAGTAATTACAGTTAGCTTTAATTAACCTCTCAAAGAACGACATCTCCATATTCGGTGACAGAAGGCCGCAATTGTAAGTGATCTCCCAAGATACTTACGCTGTCAGCGTTGATAGTTTTGCACAGGTGAGGAATACTGGTAGAGTTTGAGGAAGGCAATGATAGACAGGGTCTAGGACGATTACAGAGGAATGCTTAACATAATTACATAAGTTAATTCAAAGCTTTAATTAAACAAATTAACATAATTGAAATGCTTAAATGATCAAAGAATAATAAGGTAATGAACTGAAAGAAAGAAAGTAGAGAGATAGAAGACAAAACACAATTGATAACGGAGTTCGTCCAGCCGGACTACGTCTCCAAGTCCCTCTCCAATAAGGTGACCAATCCGATTATCTCCAAAAAAATCAATTACAAGTGTTTGAAAATCATTCCCTCCAAGCACAATAGCAGCATTATTCTCTAATGTGCAGGAATAATCACAAAGTCTCCAAGAACGTACTCTCCTTCTTATCACCTGGTTGCCTACCAAAAGCCTAATACTCCTTTTTATACATGAAATTAGCCAAAAAGGCTATAACCACTAATTACAAAGATAATCCCTTTCAACTAATTGAATCTTCGTAATAAACCCTTTACTATTTTATGGATTTGATTTTACTCCATAAATAGGGGTTGTTTTAACCATATACCCTTATTTAACTAAGGATAGGCGGATTGAGTATTGGTTAAATTAATATTACCCCGAAAATATCTCAAGCGCTATAAATAGTGCAATGGTTATGTAATATTTTGGGAGGACGATGGTCAAGGTTCAACCCCCGTCAGCCTCCATTCTCTCTTTGGGCAGTTTGTTATTAGCTGAAAGAAACTTCTTTCTAAATAATAGTAAATTGCATGTGTGGTGTAGCGGCAAAGGTGGACGGTTTAGCTATGGAGATCACGGGTTCGATTCGAATCTATACTTGGAAATTTTTTGGTAACTGTTGTAACATTATTTTTGGTGGAAAGCATATCCACCCGGATCAATCCTCCCCATTGGAGAGCTTTTGGACCTCCGAAAGCTTGATTATTTAGTAAGTAGGTGAGGGTATAGTTCCCTCACCTTTCCAATCTCCATCCATCTTGCTTTACCAGGGTGCATCCCTTTACGTCCCACTTTGAGGTATTCAACACCACCTCTTTTAGAAGATCTGACATTTCTGTTGAGGATGACATCCTCTTGTAACACATTCATGTATTCAGGTGCTAGATCATCAACAGAAGGAATCTGAATAGTAGCCTCTTCATCTAATATCAATGGAGGCTCATACAATTTCAGATTCTCTACATTTACAACTGAGTAGATTTGCATATATGGAGGAAGATTAAGGCAGAAGGCATTGGTACCGATCTTCTCTAAGATCTCAAAAGGACCATACCGGATAGGCTTGAGCTTCCTTCCTTCACCTTGCATTCTTTCCTTACTGATATGTAACCAAACTCTATCACCAACTTGGAAATGGTGATCAACGCGATGCTTGTCATGGCGAGCCTTGTATTTTGCTTGGCTCTACTCCAACTGTGCTTCTACTACCTGATGGATTGCTTGGACCTTTTGGATGAACTTTAAAGCCCTTTCTGCATCATAGTGTCCTTCTTCAACATCATCCTTCCCAAAAGCAAAATCCATTGGTGTCTTAGGCAAGTAACCGAAGCAAGTCTCAAAAGGAGACCTTTTTGTAGAAGAGTGTGTCGCATGGTTGTAAGCATGTTGAACATAGTGTATAGCCTCATCCCACAACTTGGGATGTTTACTACAGTATCCTCTGAGTAGGTGCACAACTGTCATGTTCGCTACCTCTGTTTGTCCATCAGTTTGTGGATGGAAATTTGTACTCTTCTTCAATTTAGTGTCCATGAATTCCCACAATGCAGACCAAAATTCCCCTAAGAATCGAGAATCTCGATCCGATACAATAGAAGTAGGAAGCCCAAAATGGACCCATACAAATTGAAAGTACAAATCTGTTGTTTGTTCAGCTGTGACCTATTTTTTACAAGGTATTAAAATACACATTTTGCTAAACCGATCAACTACTACATACAAATAATCATGACCCTTTTGGACATAGGTAAACCCCCCATGAAGTCCATAGACACACTTTCCCATGGACGAGATGGTACAGGTAACGGTGTGTACAAACCCAATTTCCTATTACTTGGTTTACTGGTTGCACACATTACACATCCTTTTATATACTTAGTGACAGTTCCTTGCATACAAGGCCAGTAACAATATTTCTGCAATTGAGCCAATGTTTTACTTACCCCGAAATGTCCTGCAATCAAAGAGGTATGTGCTTCCCGAATTACCTATGCCTGTTCATCTTTAGGAATGCATAGCTTTCCCAAGTGGTACAACAAATTATCTTGCACATAGTAATCTTTCTCTTCTACATGTTTACCTTGGATTAAAGCTGCATAGATATCCTTAAAGCTCTCATCATTAGCATATTGTTCTTAAAAAATTTCATGAACCATTGAACTATTCTTAAGGATTATTAAAGCATTAACAGGAGGCCTAGAGAGCATATCTACTACTTTGTTATGGGTACCTTTCTTATACTTAATTACCAAATGAAAATGTTGCAAAAAACCCATCCACCTAAAATGCCTACTTTGTTGCAGTTTAGACTGTGAGTGAAAATACTGAAGTGGCTGATGATCAGTGTGGATTACAATTTCTTTCCCCATTAAGTAGTGTTTCCATTTCTTAACACTCTGAACTAAAGCATAAAGTTCCTTATCATAGGTGGGATAGTTACTTACTGCTCCTGAAAAAGTTCCAGAGTGGTAGCAAACTGGTTTACCTCCTTGCATTAGTATCGCTCCCATGGCAAACCCACTCACATCTGTCTCGATTTCAAATGGCTGGTGTAAATCTGGTAAAGCCAGAATTAGTGCGATGCTCAACTTTCCCTTCAAAGTGTCAAAATCCTTTTGTTGTGGACCTCCCCACTGAAAAGTTGCTCTCGTACTAGTTAATGCATGCAATGGTGATGCTATATAAGAGAAATTTGCAATAAACTTTCTCCAGTACTGAACTGCACCTAGGAAACTTCTAACCTCTGTGACTGTACTTGGCTTAGGCCAATTTACAATAGCTTCAACCTTCACAGGGTCTACTTTCAATTGACCATTCCCTACGACATAGCCTAAGTACACTAAGGACGTCTTAAAAAATTCACATTTAGACATCTTTACATACAATTTTTCTTTTCTCAGTACATCAAAGACTTTCTTTACATGACTTACATGATCTTCCCAAGTTTGACTGAATACAAGAATATCATCTAGATAGACTATGACAAAATCATCAATAAAAGGACGAAAGACATCATTCATGACTCTCATAAAGGTAGCTGGTGCATTACAAAGCCCAAAAGGCATAACCAACCACTCAAACAATCCCTGTTTTGTCTTAAATGCAGTCTTCCAAATATCATCTTCTGCAATTCTTATCTGATGATAACCACTTCGCAAATCCAACTTAGTGAAATAAACTACATGTTTTAACTGATCAAGTAAATCATCAATTATGGAAAGAGGATACCTGTTCTTTACTGTTATCTTGTTCAAGGCATGGTAGTCGATGCACATCCTCCAAGTTCCATCTTTCTTTGGAACCAAGACAATTGGAGAACCACAAGGAGATGTACTAGGATGAATAACTCCTTTTTCCACCAACTCTTGAACCTGCTTTTTAATTTCCTCATTCTACATAACAGATAAACGGTACATGCCGATATTAGGAAGTGGCACATCCTGCTGTAACTGGATTTCATGTTGTATCTCTCTCTTGGGTGGTAACCCCTTCAGTTCCTAAAACATGTCATCATAAGCGGAAATAATTTTGACCATTTCAGCTTTATGTTTTGGGTCACACCCCTTGAATGCCTCGGATTTATCATCTTCTTTGGCTTTTACAAGCATTAATACAAAGTTCTTACTTGAGTTGACCAACCTCTTCATTTGACCAGCATTAACTAGTGTAAGATTAGTCTTCACCTTATGTGCCCGTACAATGTATTCTACCCCATCTTTAAAAAGATGATACTTATTCTCCCCCCTATAAAAGATTTTTTTTTTGTCATAAAGATAAGGACTCCCTAACACAAGCCCACAAATATCCAAAGGGACCACGTCTACTTCTACCTCATCTACAAAGTTTGCAGTGATAGCAAATTTCAATTTACACTGTTTAGTTACTTGCAATTGTGCATCATTGCAAACCCATCCAAGTGGATATGGCTTTGGATGAGGTGTTGTAGCCAAATTTAGTTTCTTTAGCACTTCCTCAAATATTAAGTTGACTTGGGAACCCGTATCAAACAATGTATCAACCTTAGTGTGTTTTGTTACAACACGAATGTGAAACAATTCATTTCTTTGCTTATCAACCTTAGGAGAAGATTCTTTACTTGTACTTGCACTGACATTAGAAAAACTTGCATCAGATGAGAGAGATATACCTTTCTCTTTACCTTGGATTCTAACAGCAACAATCTTTGTCTCATCTCCGGAGTCAGAACCAAGATCCTGTTGAATCACTGCAGTAGTCTTCTGCTTGCCTTTATTACCTCCATATCTTTTCGGCCTCAACTCAGGATGAAGCTTCCAGCATCTTGAATCATCATGCCCCTCTTTCTTGCAAAAGGAGCATGTGGGTTTCTCACCCTCTTTCTTAGCTGCAGCTGTCTTCTTCACTTTGCCTTTATCTTTGTCTTTTTCTTTCCCTTTGGACTTACCCTCAAACTTAGATGGCTTCTTGGAAAAGTTATCACTAAAAGTGTTCTTACCCCTTGACTCTAAATGAGTAGCTTGAACAGACACCTTGTCTAGATTGTTGGGACTCAGCATCAAAATAGTGTGCCTAAGGTAAGAATGCAAACCACCTATGTACTTAAGTAATGTGTCTTGAGTATACAAGGGAACATTTAAAGCAATAGCCCGTTTTCTAAACTCATGAGTATAATCCTGGACAGACTACCCCTTACCTTGCCTAAAGGTTTTCCAATTCATGGTTAACTGTTGCATGTAACCTAAAGGATAGAATTGTTTCCTAAGGGCAGCAATAAACTCCATCCAGAACATGTTAACATGACCATGGCGAGCAATTTCTTCCTAAGTCTTACTCTCCCACCAGGTGAGAGCTGTACCTCCCAACCGGAGAGTGGATAATTGGATCCTAGAAGCATCTTCTACTAGGCCTTGAATCCTACAGTACACTTCTACTTGTTGGACCCAATCATCTAACTTCTCAGCATTTAACTCCCCACAGTATTTAGGTAACTCAAATTTTACATCAAGCTTAATAACAGGCTTAGACTTGCTCTTAAATGGATTTACATTAGAAGAAGGAGAAGGAGAAGGAGGAGAAGGGGAAGAAGAAGAAGAGGGAGAAGATGGAGGAGAAGGTGTTTCCGAAGTTTTCTCCTTTGTGTCTTTCTGATCTTCCTGCTTCTTGTGCTTTGAAGAACCTCCTTTTTCATGCTTCTTCTTTTCTGCATAAAGTTCTTCCACCATCACCTTCATATCGAGAAATAGCTTCTGGAAATCCTTTGGATCGAGCTCTAAACTTTGTCCACCTTCTTTTCCTTCCATTTGTGATGGTCGATTAGCTCTTCGTCTTCCGATCTCAAGATTATATTCTTCAAGTTCTCCTTCGCCTCGTTGAAACCTGGATCTCATTAGCATTCAATTTCTTCAATACTAGCCACACACAAAGCTCTGATACCAACTTGATCTTATTAGGATCTAGGACGATTACAGAGGAATGGTTAACATAATTACATAAGTTAATTCAAAACTTTAATTAAACAAATTAACATATTTGAAATGCTTAAATGACCAAAGAATAATAAGGTAATGAACTGAAAGAAAGAAAGTAGAGAGATAGAAGACAAAACACAATTGATAACGGAGTTCGTCCAGCCGGACTACGTCTCCGAGTCCCTCTCCAATAAGGTGACCGATCTGATTATCTCCAAAAAAATCAATTACAAGTGTTTGAAAATCATTCCCTCCAAGCACAATAGCAGCATTTTTCTCTAATGTGCAGGAATAATCACAAAGTCTCCAAGAACGTACTCTCCTTCTCATCACCTGGTTGCCTACCAAAAGCCTAATACTCCTTTTTATACATGAAATTAGCCAAAAAGGCTATAACCACTAATTACAAAGATATCCCTTTCAACTAATTGAATCTTCGTAATAAATCCTTTACTATTTTATGGATTTGATTTTACTCCATAAATAGGGGTTGTTTTAACCATATACCCTTATTTAACTAAGGATAGGCGGATTGAGTATTGGTTAAATTAATATTACCCCGAAGATATTTCAAGCGCTATAAATAGCGCAACGGTTATGTAGTATTTTGGGAGGATGATGGTCAAGGTTCAACCCCCGTTGGCCTCCATTCTCTCTTTGGGCAGTTTGTTATTAGCTAAAACAAACTTTTTTCTAAATAACAGTAAATTGCATGTGTGGTGTAGCGGCAAAGGTGGACGGTTTAGCTATGGAGATCACGGGTTCGAATCTATACTTGGAAACCTTTTGGTAACTGTTGTAACATCATTTTTGGTGGAAAGCACATCCACCCGGATCATACATTGTAGTAAAGATCCGATTCTTCTTGCCACTATCACGAGCAATATTTGTGATGCCAAGAATGGGGAATCTCTTTGATACATTTCCATGCTTTCCGATTAAAATGGGTTTGTTCTTCAATAATTAACATAAAATCTATGAATTTAGCTTTCCTCTGCCCGCATTTTTTAAAAAGCATGTTGTATTGATACAACCTCGCATCGACTCCCGTAGTACCCATAGTAGAGGAATATAGTCCACAAAACAAAATCTCAGACGCATCCATGTCAATGTATCAAAAAGCATCGTCTATCAAGAATGCCAAACTTTTTGGTCAAAGTATGAAGTCTCTGTACAGAATTTCAGTTGATCAAATCCTGCAATATAGAGCAGTATTGACTTCATTCTTGGGCCCCCAAATTGGATGTAGTTGCCTGTTCTAGAACATGTGTAAATGTACCTTCTGTTGTTCTCATAACAGAAGCACCCAACTGCCTTATCGATACTTTTTGGACTGTCCATTGGAAGCGTCAAGAAACTTTAAAATTCTTAAGGGTGGCCGAGAACTACTCTTCAATAATTGTGAAATGTCTATTTAACAAACCCATTTATGCATAGCGAGGTTTTTGGTGGTTATCAAAACATATAAAAGAAACATCACACACTAAGCGCTGACTGCTTAGGTGGATGTTTCCTTAAACTCAACCCTTTACTCAGTTGAGTTATGTTTTCCCTGTTAAAGTTTTCAGTTACCGGTTGTTTAAATATTCTGATCATGTCAACAGATTTCAGCAGAGTACGGCAGTTTGGGAGTGGGCTGTGCTGATTTTCATCTCGTGGGCGCTACATTTACTGACTGCCCTGCCAAAAAACTATGCAATATGTGAATGTGGGAAGAGTTTCTAAAACTTTTGAAATATATATTATTATTTTATTTTATTAAATATATATTATTTTTTATTTTTTTTAATATTTAGAATATTATCAAAATTTAATAAAAATGGAGTATTTTATTTTAATGTAAAAAAAAAAAATTAATATAAAAATATTGTTATTTTTGACACTTTCTTTATATTAAATTAATTTAAATATTTTTAATATAAATTAATATTTTAAATTTTGATTAAAAAAGTTATTTATAATTTTATAATTTTTATTTTTTTGATGAATAGGCAGATATCTATATTAATATAAAGATATAATTACAAATTCATAAAAAAGGGGCGAGTGGTGAAAAGGCACACCCGATAAATATATAATTTTTAAATTTTTAAAATAAAATTTTAAATCTTATGTATAAGATTTCATATAATCCTTTAAATTAAAAGAAATTAATAGAAAAGAATATAATTATTTTGAATAAAATGTAAGTTTAGTTTTTATAAATTTCATATTTTAAAAATTGAATGTATTTAATTTTTATAAAGTTTGTATTTTCATAATTGAATACATTCAAAATATTTTATATATTTTTTAAAAAAATTGAATTTAAAAAAATTAAATACATTCATTTGTTAAATATGAAATTTTCTAAAAATTAAACTTACATTTTCACAATTGAATGTATTTTATTTTTATTTTTTTGACAATTGAATGTATTTAATTTTTTACATTCAAAATATTTTAAAATGATTCTTTTAAATATATTATATCTAAAAAATCACATAACAAATAATTCATTTTTTTCAAATTGTATTCATTATATTTTGAATAATTTTTCTTTTTAATATATTAGTTATTTTAATATTCTTAAGAAACTGATATTTGATTTTAATAAAAACTTACCTTTTATGATGTTAGTCATATGTTAAAGACTTTTCGTTATGTTATTTAGGTTGATTAAATCAAATGTACACATAACACTTTTCTTTTTACTTGATTTTTTTCTAAGTCTTTATGTTGTTTTTTATTACCTTGCACACTTTATCCATATTTTTTCGTCTTTGCCATATTTTTTTTCTATTTTTCCTTATTCCTTACTTTTCTAATTTTTATTCATCTATGCTTGATTTTATCATGATAGTTTTCTTATTCTTTAATGCCTATATAACCATGATCACATCCCTTGTAATACCTATATTCTACTTTGATTACTTGATACTTATACTAATGACCTTTTACCATGCTTTGATCATATGTCCATGTCATATCATTGTATTCTATTTATGTGCCTTATCAACTTACCTCATTCCTAGATTACTCTTATGTGCTCATGCCTACTTTTATAACTTATGTAGCCATATTGTGTCTCTATTGCCATATCATCCTATTATTTTTTGAGGCATCATTCTTCCTCCATATTCACTCATATTATTCTATCATGCTTCTAGAGACACCCTTTTAGATTGGGGCCATCTTATTCTATCCATCATGTTGTCCTTTTCTTATAACACACTATCATATTACATTGAATGCAATTTGAATTTCTCCATATCATCTTATGCTTACATGCTTGATTATGTTACTAGAGCTACCTTTACCACATTGGGTGCATCATACATTTCTTATCCTATCATATGTTATCACATGACTACCATGTTGTAAGAGCCACATTGGGGAAACCATGCCTCCTCATACCACTTATATTGCACCTCTAGGGCCATTTTCACGTTACCATTAAATTTCATACTAGGGTTAATCTTATATGCCTAGATTTTTATATAATCCATGTGTTGCAACACCTATCTTTATATATGTCTTATTGACTTGTTACATGATGTATCCATGATAGTGATTTACTTTACACGCTCTATATGATTAGCATACATTTAAATTTTATGTGTTATTTTCCTCTATTCTTTAATTCCTTGCATTCAACAAATGTGAACAATTTAAGGGGGTGCATGTTATCTTTAAGTCTCTTTATAATCAAGCTTGTAAATAGATATAGTTACAAAAATACAAATATTCATTACTATCTCTAAATAGAGTTTTAGAACATGACATGAAAATACCTAATATGCTATATTTTGACTGCATAATGTAGTAGCACCCAATATGTCACACTACTCTTTATACAATATTTTCCTAACCTTATTCCTACTTTTTTTAATTTTCTAACACATTTAAGAAATTTTATGAACCTTGTATTCTACTTGTGAGAAACACACAACTCATTGCATATTTTTTCTTTCTTTTGTAGAATTCTAAGGAGCAAGCATGCCAAATATGAACACTTGGTCCAATTTCTTTATATGGACCATAGTATATTTTTTATGACTAAGTACATTTGTAACTTAATGCATGTTTATGCATTCTCTTTAGATACACAATCAATCATAGATGAATAAAAATTAGAAAAGTAAGAAATAAGGAAAAAATAGAAAAAAATATGGCAAAGATGAAAAAAATATAGATAAGGTGTGTAAGGTAATAAAAAACAACATAAAGACTTAGAAAAAAAATCAAGTAAAAGTAAAAGAGTTATGTGTACATTGGATTTAATCAACCTAAATAACATAACGAAAAGTCCTTAGCATATGACTAACATCATAAAAAGCAATTTTTATTAAAACAAAATATTAGTTTCTTAAAAATATTAAAATGACTAATATATTAAGAAGAAAAATTATTCAAAATATAATGAATACAATTTGAAAAAAATGAATTATTTTTTATGTGATTTTTTATATATAATATATTTAAAAGAATCATTTTAAAATATTTTGAATGTAAAAAATTAAATACATTCAATTGTAAAATATGAAATTGTCAAAAAAAATAAAATTAAATACATTCAATTGTTAAAATGTAAGTTTAATTTTTAGAAAATTTCATATTTAACAATTGAATGTATTTAATTTTTTTTAAATATATAAAATATTTTGAATGTATTCAATTATGAAAATACAAACTTTATAAAAATTAAATACATTCAATTTTTAAAATATGAAATTTTGATCAAAACTAAACTTACATTTTATTCAAAATAATTATATTATTTTCTATTAATTTCTTTTAATTTAAAGGATTATATGAAATCTTATACATAAGATTTAAAATTTTATTTTAAAAATTTAAAAATTATATGTTTATCAATAATCAAATTATAAAATTATAAATAATTTTTTTAATCAAAATTTAAAATATTAATTTGTATTAAAAAAATTTAAATTAATTTAATATAAAGTAAGTGTCAAAAAATATCAATATTTTTATATTAATTTTCTTTTTTTACATTAAAATAAAATACTCCATTTTTATTAAATTCTAATAATATTCTAAATATTAAAAATAAATATATATTTAATAAAATAAAATAATAATATATATTTCAAAAGTTTTAGAAACTCTTCCCACATTCACATATTGCATAGTTTTTTGGCAGTGCAGTCAGTAAATGCAGCGCCCACGAGATGAAAATCAGTACAGCCCACTCCCAAACTGTCATACTCTGCTGAAATCTGCTACATCGTCAGAATATTTAAACAACCGGTAACGGAAAACTTTAACAGGGAAAACATAACTCAACTGAGTAAAGGGCTGAGTTTAAGGAAACATTCACCTAAGCAGTCAGTGCTTAGTGTGTGATGTTTAAGCCCAGCCCATATAAAACGCCGCTCAAGTTAGCATTATCAAGCAAAATACCACATGCTTATAAGAAGTTAAAAACTTTGATTTTTTACTTTAATTCTTGCCTTTGCAATACTTGGCGGGGTTTTTAAAGGTTATGTGAACTCTCCACCGGTGGGCTCTTTCACTCTGGCGGGAAGTTATGACGACTTCAAAAGTCGCCACCAAAAATGTAAAATTTTAAAATATCACTAACGGTGAGGAGTTTTAGCATGAGTATTGGTCACATTGGATGAGATGAGGTCAAGATCATATCAATCAAAGGATTTTGCATCAGCTTTAACAGATTTTTAAAATTAATTATTTTGTGATTTGGTGGTTTAAAGTGCATTAAAAGTTCAAAATTGGGGGCCCAAAATTTAGATAACAATATCCTTAGCCACTAAAATTTATTTACATATTTTAACGCATTACAATTTAACTCCTCTAGTCTAGAGCACATACACCCTTATCCAAACTATTTTAAACAATATTTCAATGACAGTAATCTCTCTAATTTTTTTGTCCAAACCTGTTCCCAATTTCTATGCATTGATATGAAATAGTTTAATATTTATATAATTGTATTAATTGTGGTAAAGAAATTTTAAAATATTTGAATGATTTGGAAAAATTATGTCCTCTTTGAAATCCTTAAATAATCTCATTTTGTGCTTTTGGTAATGTTCCTCTAGTAGATGACAAAACTCATGTTTCCTTCTCTCTCAATGCATGTCGTCCTAGCAAGGATATCTTGGTGCAAGAGGAGGAGATCATGGATTTCTCCTTAAAAAATACCTTACACGTCCTTTAAACCAACATTCTCCTTAAGAACATAACACCCAAGCATGAAGAATCCATTTGCACTCATCTAACCTTACCTGTACTCACCCTAGCCATAAGTTTGCAAAGCTTATCATAGATTCACTTGATATGTTTTATTTTTCTCATAAAGACATTACTTTACAATTCATCCCTCACCCATTATGTATACATAAAAATAATTCCCCTTCCCCTTCCAATAGTGACACTCACTTGCCACAATGTATTCACCCACGACATTCAAATAGACCTTGCAATACACCTATTGATTTAGAAAAAATTTATGGTCAAGGATTTAAGATCCCTTCTAAAAAAGGTTTAGATACAAATAAGTAACCTAGCATTCAAACTCTCTTACAACAAACATCACATTCCTCCATAATAGTACTTGGTTACCAAGGCCCACCACCTTTGCATAATACATCCATTCCAGCTTCCACCTCACCACCCCATTATTCAAGAAGAGATGGCCAACTCCTCACTCCACACCCATTGTCCAAGATAGAGAGTACATTACATGCATACTTTTGAGGTTGGAATTAATCAATCTTCTACCTCCTCGTGAGAAAAACTTCAAAAAATAGACAAAATAGAATCATCCTTTTGTGCATATCATCAAGTGTTTGGATATTCCACTGATGAGTGTTGTTCTTTAAAAATAAAACTAAAACGGTTAATATAATTATATCACATCAATGTAGATCCATACAAAATAATGAATTAGTTATTACTTGATTGTTCTCCTTCTTATGTGGCATTCATAGTATCATATGATCCTCATTTTCATGCATGGGGCACAAAAATATGTTGTACAACCATATTTCATCAATGGGGAGCAACATGATAATATATATAATGGTTGTCCCTATCCATGCACTTGGGGGGCAAGGATAAATAATCTTATGAATTTTGTATCCTTTCTAAGTGATCCCCTCTTCATCTATTTTCTCCTTAAAATTTTATTGTACAACAAGTACACTAACATTTTATAAGGGGGCATATTGCCCCCATCAATTATGAAATCTTCTAAGAATTTAAATCATGTGCCCCTTAAGTGGTGGTATTATGCATAATATCACCTAAGGTGTGGTCTTGCAAATTATTCATTTACCCCTCGAGATCTCCAGTATTATGCATGATTTCCCCTAAGGTGTGGATTTACACATTGTTCATGTGTTTCTTTAGCTATGGTATTATGTATGTTATCCCCTAAAGTGTGGCCCTGCATATTAACCATTTTTCCCTTAAGTGGTGATATTAAGCATGATATACCCTAAGGTGTGGCCTCACAATTCAATAATTTATGCCCCTTTAGCGGTGGTATTATGTATGATATCCCCTGAGATGTGGCCCTTCAATCCATGCAATGTCTCTTAAGTGGCGATATTATGCATGTGTAGACACCTAAAATTGTCCTAGCCCATGAAATAGCATGTTAACACTAATATTCATCTTTTCCTAATGATTAAATAATGTCCAATTATTTAATTAGTCTAAAATCATATTTCCACTATTAATTAAATGACTTTATGTTATTTAAATTAATTCATTTCAATCAAATTCTTGATTAAATAAATAAATCATATTTATTTCATTATATCTTTAATTTTGTATTCCTCCTGATTAATTAAATAACATCAATTATTTAATTATGTCACTAATTTACCCCATTCCCCTAAGTCAATTAAATTATTAACACATAATAGTTTAATTAAATCACTTTCCCCTAAACATGAATAATTGAATAAATTATTCAAAACATCATCCAAAAGGTCAAATCAAACAAATACAACTTTGTTTGTAAAATTCAAACATGATTTGCACCTTCAACTCAAAAAAATTAATTAATTAAATCAATTAATTAATTTCCCTCACCCACTTTCATGATTGAGAAAATTACGATCCCCCAATTGCTCAACTCTATTTTTTGACCTATTCATCTATTTTCTAACTAATCAATCTATTCTTCAATTCCATAGATTATTGAATCTATAAATCCTCAATCATGTTGAACACTCAAATTGATTTCTTCAATCACACCAATTATGTAATCAAAATCCACTAATTCTTCCCATCTAATTTCTCTCAACATTTTTGAATCATTGATTAGGATATTCTACTACGCAATCTTAATCGTTCGTTTCAAAACAAAAATTCTAAATAGCAACCATCTTCTTCCTCAAAAACAATCGAAGATTCAACATCTTTTGCACAACAAAGTAATACTGAAATCATAATCTATCTTTGTGAATATACTTTGACATGGGATGGTAACACTATAGTTGTGAATTCATTTTATATTGTTTTATTTCAATTGCGTTCTTGAATTCATTTCTTCGTAGTTTTTGTAGTGTAGGAAAATGCATACCCTTGCATTTTCACACTTATTTGGGCCCGCCTTCCTTTGTTTATCCTTATTTATGTCTTAATTGGTCCTATTTGCATCCACAAGCCTAATGAATCATATCTTTTTATGGCTAATCCTAACAAACATCAAAGGATAAATGATAATTTAATGATTTTGGTTATGTGTCCCTAATTTTTGGGTCGAGACTAAGATGCCACCTAGGGCGTCTTTGTCCCCCAAAGGTCTTGGGACCCTCTTTTCAAAAGCACCTTAAATGGGCCCCTTTTTGGAGTATGTGCCCTGAGTTTCAAACCTCGAGACTAAGACACCACCTAGGGCATCTTAGTCCCCCTTAAGTTATTTTTCAGGATTTAATTCCAAATCTTGGTGGGATTTAGCCTCCTTTAATTAATGATTTCATATGTCGGCTTGTTGTGTTGTAATTTTAGGATATTAAGCATGGATAAGTATAAATATAAGGTTCTTTCACTCATTTTTCATCTAACAAGCATTCAAGTATTCATCCCTATAGAAAATTGAAGTTCACAAGAGCATTCAAGAGCAAGTCATCAAACATTTGGAGCCATCATCAAGCTTCAAGCATCATGTCAAAGATATTCTTGCATCATGTGTGTTTTTGAGCTAACATGTGTGATGTAGGGTTTTGATTCAAGCAAGCAATTCAAGTAAAGATATATCAAGCATTCATTCAAGTCAAGATCTACATTAAAGCTAGCCACTTCACACAAGTTTGTAAATTTCATAACAAGGGTTTGGTGAGTTGCAACATAGCACTTTATTCATTCATCATTTCCTCTCTTGTGTGTTTATTTTTGCAAATTTAGGTTGAAGATCATTTTAAGTGTAAAGTTGCAAAGTTGCATTGAAAAGTTGGCATCTTCACGCAAAAGCACCTATAGGCTAGATTTGGAGGTTTCAAGACTTGAGATCTGAGAAGAAGGAAGGGAATACATCGAGCCTCAGGATCACATTTAGAGATTTCAAAAATTCAAATCGGGACTAAGTCAGAAGTAAGGATGTCTTAGTCCTCCCAAGGGTATTTGGCAGAGATTCTTTCAAATTTTGTTCCGACATCTGAAGATTTTGCATCTACCCCAAAAAATAGCAACATGACTAAGAATAGTAAGGGCGTCTTAGTCCACCCTAGAATATTTTGATAACATTTTTGTATTTACAGAACCCTCATCACATTTCTAGACTTCCTAGGTACATACATCTTAACTTGTTACTTAATTTTTTTCATTTTCACTCATTATTTGGCTTGCATTATTAGGTTTTGTAAGTTGACTATCAAATTGTCTTTTCCAATATTTTGCTTGGTAGTGAACCCTTTGAAGCCTAAAGAACCCCCCTAGGTCTTCCTTGTTGAGAATTGACTCGCCTTTATGTTGATAGTCAATCCAATTTGGGATCCTAGGGCATTCTTCCTCCTTGAATGAACAATTTTTGGGGAAAATTGGTGTTCTATGACCTAAGTTATAAAGCATCCATTCTCCATACGGTTCATTTTGGTGAACCCCACATTCTGGACATTCATTATTTTGATTTGGAGTTCACTAAGTTCCTAGATCTAGGTTGCATTCATTCTTGCATTGCATCTTGCATTAGTGAAAGTGCATCTAGGGTTTCTCAAATTTGCATTAGTGAAAATGCATATAGGTTGTATTTTTTTCTTTTTTGCACCATCTTATCTCATTGAAAAACTGAAAAGTGCATTGTCAGTCATCCTAATTGCATTTAGGACCATTGTCATTGCACTCAAAATTCAAAAAAAAATCATTCAACTTTGCATTCAATTTCTTGTCATTAGTCACTTTTAATTGCATTCATTGGCACAATTTTTTGTTTCTAAACATCAGATCCTTGAGTAGGCAACCTGGGAACATTGTTAGCAACTTAGATTCTGTTGTTTTTCTGCAAAAAACCTCTATTGAGAAAAAAATTCCCTTACTGGTGTCTTAGTCCCTCTGTGGGTTTTTGGCTCAGAATCTTGTCTGGGTTGTTTGCTTTATGTTCCATTTTCTGAAACCTCCAAATGTCATCAGTAGGACCAAGATGCCCTTGCTAGCATCTTAGTCCCTGTTGACTTTGAAGTTCCTCTTTTCAAGGTTTAAATCTACTTTTATGTGCTTTTGTTTTCTACCATTGGTTATTTGTTTCAATGGCTTGACCTTCTGTTTTATTCATTAAATTACTAAATATAGCTTAAAGTGGTTCATTTCATGCATTGCTTCATTCCAAATCTACATTCACAACATTTCATTGCACAGTGTAATCAGTAAATTACCTTGTTTGAAATCTGAAAAATTGCATTTATATATTTCATTTTGGGCCTTTACGGTGCATTTTAAGTTTGCATAGATTATTGTTCAAAAAAATTAGTATCTATCCTTTCCAAATTTGCAAAGAAAAATTTAGTCAATAAGCATGTTAGTCATTCACTCAATGCATTTCCTAGTATGAGAGTCTCTTAGCGCAAGAGAGTGAAAATGGTGATGCTTGCCTTAAACCTACATCCCCTCTTATCTCCTATTTGTGGGAATGATTTGATAGAAGATGTTGCAAGCATAGACAATCATGATGATCATAATTTTCCTTCTCCCGATATCTCTCCCATTGGTGATGAAGGTATCTTTGTGAAAGAAGATGCAATTGTTGAGAATCATGAAGGTCTTACTTGTACTTCTCCTCATCCCCCTTGGGAAGATATTATAGCACAAGAGGATGATATCATAGACACATTCCTAAACATTACCTTACCTAGTCTCCATTCATCCCTTTCTTGTGAGGATGTCCTAGTGAAAGAGGATGAAAACATAGATAAACAAGACAATCACATCTGTTCCTCTCCTAGTAACTATCTTAGTTGTAAATATGATACTTTGATTGGTGAGAATCTTATGTGTCTCTCTTCCCCTAGGGAAAAACTTATTGAACAAGACATTCCAACCATTGATAACTCCTTGGCATGCGATGAAGTCATTTTAGAATAACTGACCTTTGAATGTCATAAACAGGTGGTTTGTAGTTCTCCTAAAAACTCTCCTCCTTTGGAAGATATCATGGTGCAAGACAATGTGAACATTAACACATGTCCTTAAAACACTAGTAATGAGGCTTCCTTAGATGAAGATGATGAAGATACTTTAGAATCCCCTTCACTAAGACATCATGAAAAAAAAATTGAGGCTATGCACATTAGATATCCCTTAACGTACTCTCCTAAGCCTAAAGTTATCATTTATTCACCCTCACAAAAACCACAAACTCAAAATAAACCTATCCTCATCCTTGAACCACCTAAGAAAAAGCGTCGTAGCAATCGAGTTATAACACTGTTTCTCATACATATAACACAAGGAACAATCCACAACCAAAACAAACACCTTCAACATCCCTCCCATTGCCTAATCTTATCCTACCCAACCCTATCTTACCAGGTCCTCCTCGTGGAAAGGAGTATGATTTTGTCAAAAAACTAAAGAATACTCCTGCTAAGATATCATTATGGGGCCTTATTCAAGCCTCCCCTCACTACCATAACATGATTCAAAATTCCTTACAACAATTTTCTATCCCTTCTAATGTGTAACTAAATGACATAGCATTAATGATTCAAGGAATAAATGTTGACATTTTTTTCCATCAAAGTTATCTCCCTCCTTTGGAAGTGAAAAAACAACATGATTCTTTCATGGTAATAGTTCACTACAAGGGAATAGGTATAAAGAAAACCCTTGTTGAAAATGGCTCAACCCTCACTATGTATAGGGTGATTCTTTTGGATAGGCTTGGTGTGGATAGATCAAAAAAATCAACCTACCTCTTTATCCATTAATGGATTTGACAATGTGGGAAATTGACTGCTTGGCGTGATTAGTTTACCCATTACAGCTGGAAAGGCCACATTAGAAACACTGGCCCATGTTATTCATGATGATCTTTCATATAACCTCCTTTTAGGGAGACCATGGATTCACGAAATGAATGGTGTGCCTTCTACTTTTCATTGTATCATGAAATATGTTTGGGTGAACCCAAAAAAGTGGTTTACAATTCAAGTGAGGAAGGAAAACTTCCAAAAAATGACCCCATTCAAAAAAAATTACTTTTGGGGGGTTCGAAAAAACCAAAAGGGGGTTCACTCAAACCCTGGTTCGAGCAAACCCATTCAATGCATTCCCGAGAAAAAAAAAATGAGGAAAGGGGGTTCGCTGGAACCAGGGTGGTTTGGTCAAACACCCCTTTTCACACCTTCTCACCCTCTGCATCCAAAAAAATCCAGAATTTTGCCCTTCGAAGCTCGGGTTGAGGATGAAAATGGAGGAGACTTCACAAACCCAACTGGATGATGGTAGTCCTCAGAATGAGCTATCCAATGAATATAATTTTAATATGTTTTGGTTTTATTATGTATGTTTTTTTTTAGTTTTATTAAACATAAGTTTTTCACCAAAAATCATGCTCTTTGTTCTGCACATATGGAAAAATACCAGATTATCAAAATAAAATTTTGAAAAATATGTTCAAGTTGGGTATTGATGTCCTTGATCCATTAAAAAAAATTGAATTTCAATACATACAAAAAAAGTTATGTTGTATATGGTCTGCCTATGTCTCAATTGTAATTGGTTTGACTTCAAAACTTGATTAAGGAAAAAATATTTAATAACACACTATGAAACCAAATGAACTGGTTAGATATCATAGTTACAAATCTAAATTCGAAAAAAATAGAATTTTACCCTTCATACAAAAAAATTTATGTTGTATACAATGAGCGTCACTCCTTAAAAATGTTGTTTTTTTTTTTCAATAGTTTTTGAAGGAGATAGAAAAGGAAGTGCAATTTGATTCCAAAAAATTTGAAAAAAATATATTTAGAATCTTTAGATAAAATTTCACAAATCACTATTTTGTATCATCTTCAAATTCCTCACGATTTAGTCGCTATAGGAGCCCAAAAGTGAAGATTTAGTTTTGAAAAAATAGTTTAGTGTCTAGTTTGCCCAAAAATTGTAAACCAGTATTGTGGGATCACTCGTTTACAACAACAAAGTGCACATACTCAAGGCCAATCCCGAACCAAACAATTGTTTGAACATTGAGAAAAACAAGGAGAATCTTTTGAAAACATTAACACCAACTACACAAGTAGAGCCCGTGCAACAAAAAGACAAAGAAAAACACATAGAAGAAGTCACAAAGCTATTAGAATATGATTGGGGTTCCTTATATTTTGAACCTACATTCATGGGATAATGCAATCTATCATAAAAAAAATTCAGACAAGGGAAAAGAAAAAGCGGTAATAACAACACAAAATTCGAAAGACCCTTTGAAAACATCCACCTCAAACACTCTAGAATAAAATACAACATACACAAAAAACTTTGATGAAACTGACTATCAACAACCATCGAATCCAAACGAAATGAAAAAAGATTATGGAAGAGGTTATGATCTTATGAAACAACTTGGATATAGTGTAAAAGGATGTGGTGCTAGAGAAGAAGGTATATGTGTCCCTATAGAGCCTCACATGCAATAAAAGACTAGTGGTCTTGGTTATTATCTTGCGAAAGAAACAAACAAGCCTTCACTCAATATCAACACTCTTACAAAAGATTCCTCTAAGCCAACTTTAACAATAGTGCATCCCGAATTGGTAGACACTAGTGGTCTTAATTGTTATCCTTTGAAAGAAGCAGAGAAGACCTCGCTTAACATTAATGTCATCACTCAAAACACTTACAATTTGAATTCAATAGATTAAACACCTTCCTTTATAGAAGAGAACAAAATCTCGCAATCTAAAGAATCTTGTGTAGGTATGACAACTAATACTGACAAGAGATATCTTTGTCACAAAATAAAGGAACATATTCTACTATTGATCAAGAGCGTATTTTTTCGAGACTCCTCCAAGATCATTTCATATCCCTCCCTCCAAGAACACAAAAGAAATTTTACTACAAGAATTCATTTTGTGCATATCATAGAGTTCATGGTCATGCTACTAATGAATGTAAGGCTTTAAGTGATAAAATTCAACATCTTAAGGAGTGTGGTTCTCTTCCTTGTGTTGAAGCACCTAATTCCTCTAATTGATACTAATCTTCACTCTAGCATGTTTCTCATCAATCATTTTGGCTCATCCTCATCTTGCACTAAGTGGGGGCAAGGGGTTAGGTAGCCTTGTCCTTGTATGTCACTTGTTGTCTCTTTTGGCTAGTTGACCACCTTTCATGTATATATAAGAGCAAGCTTGGGATGTGGAATACATGCCTTAAGTTGGCTCACATGTGACGTATTGAGTTATACATTTTGGGGGCAACTCCTTCCCTTCTCATGACGTAGCTTATTGGAAACATATGACTTGTCATAGGGCTTTCAGAGTAAGCTCTCATGTCTTCCTCTACTTTAAAGAAATTTCTCACAGTAATGGTGTTAGCAACCACTTTAAAGTGGGGGTATACATTGACACTCATGTTTCATTGTGTGATTTTCTTTCTTCTTTTGATGCGTCCTTTTCTTGGTGGTGTCATTGGGCTTGATTTCCTCTAAGAGCATGATATTTCTTTGACTTTTCCTCTCTTGGAGACATTAGGTGCAATGTTCCCTAAGAAGATACCTTGCATGAACTAAGAAAATTCCCTTCGAAAAGCTCTTTTTCTTGTTGCATTTCATTTTTGTACCTTATTAAAGTCATGGAGGTATGGCTTTGATATGGTTCTTGGGGGCTCACATAGTGGAAAACTAGATTCACTAGCCCTTGTGAGCGTGCATTTTCTTTTATCCTTATCATAGTCATGGGGTATGACTTTGATAAGGATCTCTTTGGGCTTACCTAGTAGACAACTAGCTTCACTAGCCCTTGTGAGCATGCATTTTGTTTGCATAGTGGACAGCATATTCCACTTGTAAACCTTTTTTGGACAAATAGCCTAAACCTGGTCCATAGTGTGTTGGATGGTCAATCAAAGCTTGATCCGTAGCATTTTCCTTTTTCCTTTTTCGTTTTTCTATCTTTGAGAGTGTATGATGGCGATCTGGTTATGGCTTCATATATCATCTACAAGTGTGTTCCTTTATGCCTATGTTGGTTTGTTCTAGGATCTTGATCTTGAGGGCTTGGCCGCCCTCTTTGTTATTGTCAACCTATCTTACTAGCATTTGTACATTTGAACCCCTCTTTATTGCATGGTTGGCTACTTTAGTGTGAGTTTGAAGCAAGTTCATCCTCTCACTAAAGTGGGGGCTAAATAGAGTATAGGAAAATGCATACCATTGCATTTGCATAATTTTTTGGGCATGCCTTTCTTTTTTATCCTTATTTATGTCTTAATTGGTCCTATTTTGCATCCACAAGCCTAATGAATCATATATTTTTATGTCTAATCCCAAAAAACATCAAAGGATAAATGATAATTTAATGATTTTTGTTGTGTGTCCCTAATTTTTGGGTCAAGACCAAGACGCCACCTAGGGCGTCTTTTTCCCCCAAAGGTCTTGGGACCCTCTTTTCAAAATCACCTTAAATGGGCCCCTTTTTGGAGTTTGTGCCTCGAGTTTCAAGCCTCAGGACTAAGATGCCATCTAGTGCATCTTAGTCCCCCTTAAGTTATTTTCGAGATTTAATTTCAAATCTTGGTAGGATTTAGCCTCCTTTAATTAATGGTTTCATGTGTCGGCTTGTTGTGGTGTAATTTAGGGATATTGGATAAGTATAAATACAAGGTTCTTTCACTCATTTTTCATCTAACAAGCATTCAAGTATTCATCCTTATATAAAATTGGAGTTCACGAGAGAATTCAAGAGCAAGTCATCAAGCATTTGGAGCCATCATCAAGATTCAAGCATCATGTCAAAGATATTCTTGCATCATGTGTTTTTTGAGCTAACATTTGTGACGTAGGGTTTTGATTCAAGCAAGCAATTCAAGTCAAGATATATCAAGCATTCATTCAAGTCGAGATCTACATTCAAGCTAGCCACTTCACACAAGTTTGCAGATTTCATAACAAGGGTTTGGTGAGTTGCAATATAGCACTTTGTTCATTCATCATTTCCCTTCATTATTTCATTTCATGAACCAAGGTTTAATTACCAACAAAGTGTTTGACCAAGGCAAACCCCCATTACTAACAATCAATAGTTTTTTCCTCTCTTGTGTGTTTATGTTTGTATATTAGGTTGAAGATCATTTGAAGTGCAAAGTTGTAAAGATGAAAAATTGCATTGCAAATTTGTCATCTTCACAAAAAGTCACCTATAGGCCAGATCTGGAGGTTTCAAGACCTGAGATCTGAGAAGAAGGAAGGGAAGACATTGAGCCTTGGGATCACATTCAGAGATTTTAGAAATTCAAATCAGGACTAAGTCAAGAGTAAGGGTTTCATAGTCCTCCCAAAGGTATTTTACATAGATTCTTTCAGATTTTGTTCCAACATCTGAAGATTCTGCATCTGCCCCAAAAAATTGTAGTGGGACTAAGACAACAATAAGGGCATACTAGTCCTCCCTAGCATATTTTGACAGCATTTTTGCATTTCCAAAATCCTCATCACATTTTCAGACTTCCCAGGTACACACATCCTAACTTGTTGTTACTTAATTTTATCATTTGCACTCATTATTTGGCTTGTATTACTAGGTTTTGTGAGTTGAATATCAAGTTGTCTTTTCCAAGCTTTTTCTTGGTGGTCAACCCTTCGAAGCCTAAAGAACCCCCCTAGGTCTTCCTTGTTGAGAATTGACTCACCTTTGTATCTATAGTCAGTCAAATTTGGGATCCTAGGGCATCCTTCCTCCTTGAATGAACAATTGTTGGGGAAAAGTGGTGTTCTATGACCTAATTTATAATGCATCCATTCCCCATACTGTTCAATTTCATTTCATGAGTAGTGGGCATGAATCATGATCTTTTTTTGAATTAGATAGTTTCAATTCATTCATTTTGATCTTATTTACACACTCGGTTTACCCCTTACACATTCTGGCACGCTTGGTGGGACCACGATCCTTAGCACTAACTATTTTATGAGTGAATTTTGAATAGTTGCAGGTTTCGAAAATGCAATTGAAAACTTTTCATGCAAAAGCTACACGAAATCCACATGGTTGATCTTTCGTTTTGACAGCAATCACTTATTTTCCAACCGCTTTTTCCATTTCAACCACTTTTGTCAAAATAATAAGAGTGCTCTTGTATTTTTTACCCACTTCTTAAATAATAGAGGCCAATTCTAAGAAAATTTTAATGTCACCTAATACCGTAGCAATGAGCCGGAGTGGGAGTGGGAACGTTGGTTCAAATTGTGTTGAGGAGGCTGGAGTGGGTGAGGAGGATGGTGAGAGTGATGGAGATTTTGATGGATTTTTGGGCGACTAGGTGCGTTGTGCTTGGGCCAATTGCTGCTTGCTTTTGGATCTTTCTTCCCTCTTGGGCCTGGCAGATGTTCCTATTCTCACGGCGTGGCTTGCTGGAGGGGTCTTTGCTTATGCCTTCAGGATGAGGATGTTCCTCTTTGCTTTTCTCATCGTTGGCTCTGATGGATCTATTCTTACTTTCCTTGGTGTCCTTCTGTATGTCTGTATTTTTTCTGGTGCGGTGGTGGTTGGTGCTATGGCGGTTGGATTTTTGGCTCCCCTAGTTTTTTTTCTAGATGCTTTCTCGGCAGTGGGTGTGGATGGGCGTTGGCTGCCTCTTGGTTGTTTGGCTGTTGAATGGGTTAATTTTTAGTCCTATTCAGCATAATAGGATGGATTGGTGGTTCTTAATGTTGACCTTTTTTGCCTCCTACTTCCTCTTGGTGATTCTTTGTTTCTTCCTGTTGTGCGTTTGGAGGCTCGCTTTTGGGGGTTTTTGTTTTCAGTATGGATGGGTTTCTTTGTGTTCCCTCTAGGTGGCTTGGTTGTGTTTCCCTCTAGTGGGGTTTGAGGAGTTTTGGCTCATTTTTGGCCCTGACCGGCATGTCGAGGTAGCTTGAGGCTCTTTCTTGTTGGGCCTTCTCCTTTTTCTTGTCTTAGTTGGGTCCCCTTGTCTCCCGTGGGACTTGGATTTTCTTGCTCTTTCTATGGTTGGGACTCTGTTTTGGCTGTGATTACCTTCTTGGTTCCTCTTGGGTTCTTCTTTCTCTTGGAGAGTTTTGGCTTCTAGTGTATTTCTTATGGAGTGGTGGTGTTTGTTTCAAGATGGTTATGTGGAGTTGTTTCCTTTTTGTGGCTCTAACTGGTGTGTTAGGGTAGTTGGATGGTCTTATTGTTTGGCCTTCTCCTTGTTTCCTTCTTGTTTGGGCTCCTCTTTCTCATTTGGGGCTTATTTGTGGCTGCTATCTTTGGGTTTGGGTCTCTGGTGGTCTTTTGGCTTGTGCTTCTTTTTTAAGTTGTATGTTGCCACCTCTTGGTCTAAGGAGGAGTTGTTGTATGGGTTTCTCATCTTGTTGGTTGTGTTTACCCAGTTGAGCTTCCTACAGCTTCATGTTTTTGTGGCCTTTTAGCAACTGTTTCTAGTCCCCCTTTGTTTGGGGTTGCAATTTTTTTTGTTTGGCCTTTTGGCTATAAAACCCCCAGAACTGGTGAAGTTTATCTTTATGCTGGGAGGTTGTTATTTAACAATGGTTTTTTTGGGGTTCTAGTGGAAGATGCCAGTGTTTTTTATGCTTTGTGTGTTGGTTGGAGTTGGGTTGCTTATGGCTGGGTTTTCTCTATTGGCCCAGCTTGATTTTCTCTTTGTTATGTGTCGTGTTCCTTCTTTTCAGTTCCTAAGGTTCATGATGCTTAAGAAAGATGCGGTTGCCCTTCCATTTCTTTGGTGGGCAAGAGCGTAGCGGTTTTGGTGGGAAGGTGCTCCATTTCTTTCTCTCTTCCAGAGGGGAGCCCTATCCTTTAGAGGTGGATGCTGGGATGGTTGATCGTGCGGGATGGTGTTGGAGGGAGGTGAATAAGTTCTTTATTTTTCTAGATTCTACTTTTTTTGTTGAGCAGATGGTTTGTTGTAGATTGGTTGCTTGGATGCCTGACTGTTCCAGGTGGTTACTGTTGTTTTTGATTAAGGGTATGATGGTGTCTTACTCCATCATGCAAATTATCTTTCTTAGCTCAGGGGTGACTTCCATGAGCAATAGGTTTGTTGATGCCTGGCAGATGCAGGCGGGGTCTATGTGTATCTAAATGGGTTACTGGTCCCAATTAAAACCAGGTTGTTAAAGGGTCTAAAGCCTTTTCATGTTTGTAAGATGCAGCGTGTGTAGTCATGATCTATCTTTAGTGGTTTTTGTGGGGTTGTTGTTGGTTTATGATGTATTTTAAGTGCAGCTTGCCTTCCTTTGTTTTGGGTTTTGGGCCCCATCAAAACCCATATTTTACCCTTAATCAAAATAGAGGTCGATTCTAATTTTTTTAGCCGTAGTTGCTTCTAACAAGGCCTCTTTTTCTTTAAAAAATTATTTTGCTTTGTTGCTTGTTGATCTGAAATATGAGAATATGTTTTTCATTTTTCTAATGCTAACGAGTGATTTTTGGTGATGTTTATGTTTTCTAACTTCATTTGTGCAGCTCTTGCGGGATATGGAACATGTTAACATGAAAAAAAACTAACACATTTTATTGCAAAGGAGGTGAACGGTCCAAGTCAAAAAAAAATCAAAAATTTTCTAGATTAGAAAACTTTAAAATTGGTGTTATAAAATGAATCCCACAAATCACACACTTTTTAATTTAGTGCTTAAAAATAATCTTTCAAAAGATTTCTATCTTAGGAAAACTTCTCAATTGGTGCTTAAAAATAATTTTCAAAATATTTCTAGCTTAGGAAAAAAATTTAAATTGGTGCTATAAAAGTGAACCCCACAAATCCACACACCTTCAGTTTGGTGCTTTAAAAATAATTTTCCAAATATTTCTAGATTAGAACAAACAATTCATTTTGGTGCTCTAAAAAATTCTTTTCTTTGAACAATGATTTAAATTTATTGACAAACGCACGATTTCATTTTGTTGACCAATTAAGACGAGGATGGGTAGAAACACTCAAAGATTGGTGCTTACAAAGGAACAAATCTATTTTGGTTGTACATTCTGATACATCTTGAAATCTTTAAAATGCTTTGAAATTGGTGCATATAAAATAGGAATTGATATCTTTCACACATTTCAAGTTTGGGTTTAAAATCAAACTGATATGAATTATATTTTGTATTTTGCATGAGTGGTAGGTCAAGTGCATATCCTCTCCCCCTACGTCTTCGGGTGATCTTGGGTGAAGAGAAACACTTTATACTTTTGCATTTTTTTGAGTCAAAACAATTAAGATTGAGGCATTGTTGCTAATGAGACACATCCCGTAATGGAGAACTCATCGAAGCATATCTCGAGTGTATTTACCAGCACTATATAAATCATTGCAAAATTGAGAAATAGTAGCTTCAGTCCAGGGCAGAATAATATACGGTGCCTAATCTGAACTCAAAATTCTTTAGAGGCTCGGGACAGAATGGCTAAAGAGCCTTAAGTGGCCAACTGGTGAATTATACATCAGGGTGTTCTCGGTTGTCATTAACAAACATTTATAGATGCCTATCTAGTTTTTACCATAATGTTCTTTGAAAGTGGGGTATCATAATTTATTTCTGAGAAGTTACCTACCAAGTTTGACTTGTGTTGAAGTTATGGAGCTTAAGATTTCATTCTTAACATACCTCTACACTCTTCCATAAATTTGCATGTAAAATCATCCCTTCAGGGCATGAGGTAGGCCCATTGACAAAAAGCATACCTATTCTAGGAATGATTCTCTTCTATATGATTAGTTGAAAAAGGGGAGCTCTACATAGAACATCACTCTTTCTCCAACTAACATTCAATTATATCCTAGAAATCCTAATTGGATTAACTATCAACCTCACAAGGTGAGTCAATTCACAATAAGGAGGACCTAAGAGGGGCTTCTTTTTAGCTTTAAAGAGGTTCACCACCAAGCAAATGCTTGGAAAATACAAATAAACATTCAACCTACAAAATCAAGCAATACAAGCTAAATAATGAGATCAAATGATGAAATTAAGCTACACCAAGTTAGGGTATGTGCACCTAGGAAGTTTGGAGATATAATGAGGATTCTAGAAATGCAAAAATATTTTCAAAAAGTGCCTTGGAGGACTAAGATTCCCAAGATGGTGTATTAGTCTCACTCCTATTTTTCGGGGCAAATACAAAATCTTCGGATGTCGAAATCGGATCTGAAAGAATCTCTAAAAAATATGCTTGGGAGGACTAAGATGCCCAAGGTGGTGTATTAGTCCCAATCTGAATTTTTGAAAATTTTGAATGTCGCCCTGAGCTTCAAGGTCTGCACTTGCTTCTTCTCGGATCTTAGGTTTTAAAAATTCTGGATCTGACCTGTAGGTGAGTTTCTGGGAAGATGACAACCTTGTAATGCAACTTTATAACTTTGCACTCCAAATGATCTTCAAGACTTCAACCTAGATCTGCAAACACAAATATGCAAGAGGGGAAAAGCTTGTTGTTTTTTAGTGAATGGGGGTTTGCCTTGGTGAAACCCCTTGTTGGTAATTAAACCTTGAAATGAAATAAAGTAATGAAGGGAAATGGTGAATGAACAACATGCAATGCTACAACTCACCAAACCCTTGTAAAATCTGCAAACTTGTGTGAAATGGTTGCAATGGATATGGATCTTGAACCAAAGATATGGACTTGAATTGCTAGCTTGAATCAAAACCCTACATCACAAATGTTAGCACAACAACACACATTATGCAAGAAGATCTTTGATATGATGCTTGAACCTTGATGGATCCAAATGCTTGATGAATTGATCTTGAATGCTCTTGTGGACTCAAGCATGCTATAATGAATGCTCTCACAAAAGACTTCATGTGAAAATGAGTGAGGGAACCTTGTATTTATACTTATTCATGCTTAATATCCTAAAATTACACCACAACAAGCCGACATATCAAACCATTAATTAAAGGAGGATAAATCTCGTATGAATTTGAAATTGGACCCCGAAAATAAGCCTAGGAGGACTAAGATTCCCTAGGTAGCGTCTTAGTCCCAAGGCTCAAATGTCGGGACATAGACTCCAAAAAGGGACCTTTTTAGGTATATTCAAAATCAAGGTCCCAAGACCCATGGAGGACAAAGATTCCCTAGGTGGCGTTTTAGTTTCAATCCACAAATCAAGGACACAGATAGAAACATTAATCATTTGATATTTGTCAAGATTTACCATAAAATAATATAGTTTATTAGGCTTGTGGATGCAAAATAAGCCATAAATGAGCATAAATAAAGCAAGGTGGGCCCAAACAAGTGTGAAAATGCAAGGGTATGCATTTTACTACACTACACTATAGACAAAGGATCTTCACCAAACATTGACATCAAACATTTGCTTGAAATAAAATGAACACATCAAAACAAGCATTGAACATGGTTATCAAACATAAAACCCTTTGAACTTAGTGTGAATACTTGTAAAAGAGCCCTATGTTTGCACTCCCTAAAAGATATCCTAAAAAATATTTTTGAAAGGTTTTTGAATGTTTAGGCTCATATTTTGAGTCGCATTAAGAATGAAATAAACCTTGGAAACTATGGCTTTAGTACTTTAACTTTCATGAACTTTGAGCTTTTATGAAAGGAAAATTGCTTAAGTAACAAATAATTAGGGTCAAATAGTTTTTATTTTTGTGTTGCATGATATCACTTTCCAAAGTTCTCAAAAGACAAATCAGATCAAAAAAAACATCAAAACTAAAAATTTATCCAAACTGCTACCAAACACAAAAACTAGAAAATAAATCTGCACAGATGTTGCTATTGTTGTTGTTTTTACTGCACTTGACCTAAAACTAGCTGTAGTTGACTTAAAACATGACACTTTTGCTCTTTGTATTTTGACAATCAGTATCAAAAACCTACCACTTTTGTGAAACTAAACACACTTTACATAAAATTTCCGCACTTGATCCATTTTCTTGGCCACAGTTGACTAAAATATGGCCACTTTTGACTAAAAATGTTGCTTTTTCCTTTACTGATTACCAGATAGAAAACTTGAAATAGAAACCACTTTTGAAAAATATTACCGTAGTTATCCTCAAGACTTGGCCGCTATTGACAAAAATCTAGCCTCTTTTGACAAAACAACCACTATTGCTCAATATAGTAGGTTTTGACAAAATAGTAGCTATTGCTCAAAACATCCATTATTGTTAAAAAAGTTTATTTTGATCAAGATGACCGCTTTTGTATTCATTGTTCACCATTCATAAAACTTGCAATAGAGGTTGCTTTTTCCGAATCTATCGTAGTTGTCACAAAAAAAATTGTCACTATTGACACAAATAGAACCACTTTTTCCAAAACTTACTACTTTTGAGCTCTTAGTTACCAGTCACAAACCAAAACAGGGACCACTAGTGCTATAATTTTTGCATCAAAACATCGCAAACATGCAACCATAACATCCACAACAACATGTCAACATCAATTTATTACCCAAATCACTCTTATCAAGGGTCACAACATCAAGTAGGGCAACAATATCAAGAGTTTCAAAAGCACCATCAAGATCAAAATCTAGAACATCAAATTGCCCTAAATGCACTTAAAAAAATGGTTGAGGAACTTGAACAAAATCAAAATACAACGTATCGCCAACACAATGTTCAACATCAAGACATTGCATATCAACAACAAACACACATCATTTGACAAATACCTCAATATCCACATTAACAACACTTCCAATATCATCAAAACATTGATTCATATCAACAACAAAATCTATTTCCACAAAATCAAATGAATCAACAACATCAATGGTCACAAAATCAAAATCAGATCACCCAACATCAAAATCAAATTCAACAACAATATCAACCCCCAAATCAGCAATATGTACATCAAAATCATCAACTACAACATCATCAAGATCATCAACCTCAAAACCAACAAGAAATTGCATATCAAAATCCATCCCCACCACAACAAACCTGCTTACAAACCAACCACACTGCTAAATGTAAATACACTCCTTTAGGGGAGCCAATTGAGGGTGTGTTTAACAAATTAGTCAATTCCAAAATTATCACACTTCTGAAATTGTCATGAAGTGGTGAACCTACCATCAAATTCCCATGGAACGATGACAAGACCTATTGTAAATACCATACAGTAAAAGGTCATGATGCATCAAAGTGTGTTACACTCAAAAGACTCATCCAAGACCTTATTGGGCAAGGAGAAATGGTGATTGAAAACAACATTCAAGGTCTGAACACTAATTACAACATTGACAATATCTCAACCTCAAAAGTTGAAAACAATGATCAAGAGTTATCTATCACTAATCACATTGACAATGTCTCTACATCATCCAATGAGCAAGAGGAAATACATTGAGAATTTAATCCCAAGCATGATCAAACTCAATCGCCCAAGTGTAGCAATGATCCAGTCCAAGATATATTGACATCAGGTGAACCAACCTCATGGCAGTACATATTGATAATCAAGAGACTCTTAATCCCACACTTACACCCAATGCAGAAAATCTAAGCCAAGAGTTATCACCTGTATGTCCACATGTTGAGGAAATCCAATGATCCTTTACAAGCAATCCCTTCTTTGAAATTGATCCATGTCAAGAATGTGAACCAAAGCATATCAAAGATAATACCACACAAAGTCAATATCAAGAATCCCTATCATCAAAATACTACAATGACTTGGCAGATAACTTCCAAGACATCCAATGTTTTCCAAAAGAAGAACAAATTCATACACCAAGCACACATACATCTACCCATGAGATGCTTATGCCTAATGTACATGTAGATGATCTTAATCCAAAACAAGAGTCTCATACTCTTAATATCATTACCAAGGAACAAGGGTATCCTACTCTTAACATCTTTACACCTGATCAAGACATAGCAAAAGCCAAAGACATATCAGAAATGGATCATGAAGAAAACTTATAAATAAGTTTTGAATCAAAAAAATCTTGTGTGAGCATATCAAAAATGAATAATGAGGAAAAAATTTACGTGGGTTGTGAGTCATCAACACCTCTTGAAGAAGCATTAAAATCTGATATTTCTCGAGATCAATCTAAAGATATCAATCAAAAATTTATCCCACATATGGAGGATCTTATCACTTATAAACTTGGATCACTTACCTTTGTCAAAGCAAGCTATCCTACCAATGAAGAATATATCACCTTTGAAGATCCATAACAGAGCAAAGAAGGAAGAGAACCTTGTTTCCAAGGTAAGTCATATCCTATTACAAATAAAATTCTTCAAGGAATTCATTATCAAGGCAAAGGATTAGGCCTACATGAATAGGGTATCCTAGAACCTGTGCAGATTATTGAAAATCCTAAGCATCAAGGTCTTGGTTATTCGACAATTAATGAATTTAAACATATCAGTGATACCCCTATAATATTGGGGGAAACTTTATCAAATGCAAACACCAACATAGGGAGCATGAAGGGTCCTTATGATGAAATCGCTACCAACGCTACAACTATCCATATCATGAATCATCATCCACGCATATTTGAACCCTCTGATTGGGACCAACAATGAGAGAAATAGTTATATCAAAGAAAGGAACAAGTCATTAAAGCAAAAGAATTGGTAAAATAAAATGGACAATCAAAATTCAAATGGATACCAAAGAAAAAGCAAGAAAATAATCCCTATCAAACTCCATTAGTCAAAGAAACTATGGGGTAAAATCAAAAAGGGAAGTTCATCCATCCAAAATATCTAGAGATACAAAAGAAAGCTTCAAGAGCGACCTACACAGTATATCAAGATGTTGGTCCCAATCGAATCTCCATATCCACCCATCATTGCTCATCATCCCAAGTTTAGAGAGTCAAAGATTCCAAACTATCAACCAATCCATTTGAATCTCATATCCTTGAATGCATTTTGTCATCCATGTTATCCAAATCTCGCATTGACCATGTATTAGTAGTGAATCTTTATTATAAGGACTCTAAGGGCACCCTATCATGATGTGCGCATCAAGGTAAGGTTAAATTTGGTATCAACAAAGAAGACAACAATTATCAAGGGTTACACTCAACTGTCTGTATCTTAACAAAAAAACTCCTCCAAGAAGGATATTGTGGCACTTCATGATAGCAGCAACACCAATATTAGCACCAATAGTATCTACATTAGCACCACCAAGTGGTTCAACATGAGAAAAAAAAATTGTCACCGTGATGAAAACCTGGTAAGCAGGTGTCTTGTGTGACATCAAGAAAATCAAGAAAATCAAGAAAAAAAATCAAGAAAATAGTTAAGAGAAAAATCGTCCTCCATTGAAAACCACTATAGTGGCGCTTTGGACAAGTACCATGATGAAAACCTAGTAAATAGGTGTCATGTGTAGAATCAAGCACCTATGTGCACCATTTTAGGTGAAAGCATCTCAACCTATCCATAATAAATCTAATATAATTTTATCAAAATCCAACTTACCGTGATCTTGACAAATATTTGGTGTACACTTTACACTTGCTTATGGAAAACATCTTGACATGGGTCACTATCATTGACCCTATCTTATCCAACATTATCTAAGCCATGAGGCATTTTCCAAAAGGGCATACTATATCCAAACATGTTATCCTATCACAAGAAAATCCATCACCTACATTGCTAGACACTGGGGGCAAGTAATTACATCTTGCTTTAGAATAAATCTTGATCTATGTCTTCTAACTCACAGTGTGATCTAAGCATTGTCCCAGCAACAAGGTATACCACCAACGCACTACCAAGGTAACCTTCAAAATAATTCATCCCAACAACAAGGTGTACCACCAACATACTACTAGGGTAACCTTCAAAAAAATTCATCCCAACAATAAGGTATACCACCAACACACTACTAGGGTAACCTTCAAAACAATTCATCCCAAAAACAAGGTGTACCACCAACACACTACCAGGGTAACCTTCAAAACATTTTTACAAAATCCAAAAAAAAAAAATTCAAAAACATGTTCTTATCAAACCAAGATAACTACGAGCCTCTATGTGTATAATATAGGCAAGGCTTATCTTTGATGAGCCCCTGAGGCCCTAGGTTAGTCCCCCGAAAACAACAAAAATAGCGTCATATAAACTCATAAAATAAAATAAAATCTTACCTCCCTCATCACCAGCCACAATAAAAATTTCATCCATAATAAACAATCGTCATCCTCACCCTTTGACAAAACAAACAACAAACAAAGAAACATCAAAAGCTATAACTTTAGAACAAATAATCACTAATATTTCATCGCAAAAAGACTAAAAACAAAGCCAAAGTGTTAACTACCTATATATTAACAATTCACCAACAACATCTTGAGATATGTCTTAACATATATGTTTCTACAATAGACATCATCAACACCGAATAATAGCTTGAAACCTCAAAATAGATATGGCAAGTGATACAACAACATTGTTTTATCTTTTTGTGATCTTATCTTTTCAATTTACATTATTGACTCATTCCCAAGATATCTCGAGGATGTCCATAAGGATTTAGAGAGGAAGGAATGGGGGCAATTGAGCATCATTTTTGGTTGCTTTGTTTTTTGGATATTTTTGGGATACTACCATGGCGAATACTTGTTGTATTATGTGTGTGGAAGTTGTTTTGAAGCATTTCGTGTAGCAGTGACATGTTAGGTTCTTAATACCTCTTGTGTTACCGATCTGACATGTTTTAAAGCTTCTCACCCATACACTCTAACAAGGTTTTCGTATATCAGGTATGAGAAAGAATACTCCTTTGTAGAGTCAAATTCTACGCAATAGATACAAAGACGCCTTGGTCATTAATACCCTACTGCATTGTATCTATTTGCTACATCAATAAAAAAATGCTAAAACTATATGAAGCCTCTATGCAAAGCAAAAGAAAAATCATCAATGACTAACATCATCCAATTTCTTATATTCTTCACTTCTTATTAACATTTTCTTCTAGTCAACATTTATTCTACGAGTCCTTACACTTAAACGCATCACATTATCTTGTCAAAAAAATTGGCTCATTATCCAAATTTTCACCAAATTTCTTGAGGGGGCACCATGCTATCTCACCATCACCGGAGCATACTAGGGCAACTCCTGAATAGGAATTTTTGAATTTTCTTTGACACAACGCTCAAAATCGCATTGTATCAAAGAGGAAAATGTAGACACCTAAAATTGTCCTACCCTACGAACTAGCATGTTAACGTGCTAATATTCATCTTTTCCTAATTAAATAATGTCCAATTATTTAATTAGTCTAAAATTATATTTCCACTATTAATTAAATGACTTTATGTTATTTAAATTAATTCATTTTGAATTATTAAAACATAATAGTTTAATTAAATCACTTTCCCCTAAACATGAATAATTGAATAAATTATTCAAAACATCATCCAAAAGGTCAAATCGAACAAATACAACTTTGTTTGTAAAATTCAAACATGATTTGCACATTCAACTCAAAAAGATTAATTAATTTCCCTCACCCACTTTCATGATTGAGTAAATTACAATCCCCTGATTGCTCACTCTATTTTCTAACCGATTCATCTATTTCCTAACTAATCAATCTATTCTTCAATTTCATAGATTATTCAATCTATTTCCTCAATCCCACTGAACACTCAAATTGATTTCTTCAATCACACCTATTGCGTAATCAAAATACACTAATTCTTCCCATCTAATTCCTCTCAACGGTTTTGAACCATTGATCAAGATATTCTACTACGCAATCTCGAGCGTTTATTTCAAAACACAAATTCTATATAACAGCCATCTTCTTCCTCAAAAATGATCAAAGAATCAACATCTTTTGCACAATGAAGTAATGCTGAAATAAAAATTGATCTTTAGACGAACATTACACATATCTTTGATCAATACACACATAACTTTGAAGCTTTTGCTATGCACAAATGGAGGCTTCATATTGATACAACAAACGATCCAACATCTTTACGAATATACTTTGACACAGGATGGTAACACTATAATTTTGAATTCATTTTATATTATTTTGTTTCGATTTCTCTCTTGAATTCATTTCTTCGTAGTTTCACTTCATGAGTAATGGGCATGAATCATGATCTTTGTTTTGAATTAGATTAGTTTTAATTCACTCATTTTGATTTTATTTGCATACTCAATTTCCCCCTTACACAGCATGATATGTCCTAAGGTATGGCTTTACAAAACTACTCACGTGCACCCCTTGGGGTGGTGTTCTTTATAATGCCTCCTAAGGTGTGGCTTTATGATTTCATCCCTCGTGACTTTAAACTTATGTAAACCACCAAAGTGATTTGTCTCTTGTGATGTTAAATGGACCCCGTGACCTTAAATTTATGTACACCCCCTAAGGTGATTCGTCCCTTTTGATATTAATCGGTCCCTTGTGATGTTAAAATTTTATGTGCTCCCTAAGGTATGATTCGAAAAATAGTCCATGAATTTGGCATAATGCAGCTTGCTAATTCATGAGCTTCAACACCTTTTTACATGGCCACCTAGATGACTTGTTGCATGGATGAGTGAAGTGAGAGTGAGTGATAGTTAACTGAGGTTATTTTTTAGTTAGTTCACAACATTTTGGAGATGGAAGAATATAAAGAGAATTAAATAAATAAATAAATTTAATTTATATGCATGAGATGAAAATATATTTGGGAAATAAAAAATTATTGATTTTATTTATTTTTAGAAGAATTTAAAGATAGAAAAATTAAATTAAATAATTTATTTAATTTCAGAGGAAATATTAGCTAATTAAATAATTAAAATTATTTAGTTATGGCCAATGAGAAGAATACATGAATTAATTAAATAATTAAAATTTATTTAATTAATATAGATAGAAGAAATTAATAAATTAATTAAATAATATACAAATTTGCTAATTAGTGTGGATGGAAGAAAAATAAAAATTAATTAAATAATTTAAAAATTTAAAAATTATTTAATTAGAGTAGTTAGAAGAAAATGGTAATTTAATTAAATAATTAAATAATATTTAATTAGTGTGTATAAATGGAAATGATAATTTAATTAAATAATTAGACTTAATTTAATTAATATTGATCATGAAAATGATGAAATAATTAAATAATTTTAAAAAATAATAATTAAAGAGGATAATGTGCTAGGCTAATTAAATAATTAAAATTATTTAATTATTAGTCAACAATATATTGATAAGAAATGATGATGAGATATGATGGTGATTAGAAAAAATGTGTTAGTCTTTTTTAGGTATCTACAACAATACAATTGAAGGGGCATCCTCCCTAACACTAGCAAGAGGCACAAAGGCCTTTGAGTTTGAAGTGTCCTCAACCACATCCATAATAAGATATTCATGTATATACTTCTTCCACCACAAGGAGTAATATGAGAACTCTATCTATGGGTAGTTAGATGCCAAATATCATATATCAAACCAATTCCTCCATCGAAAGGGGATACCTTCATAATCTAATATTTGACCCCAAGAATAATGACTAACTTGGAAAATAACATCCATTGTCAAAGGATAAGAAAAGTACAAATCCATGAGAATATGTGGTGTAATAAAAGATATGGGTAGATTTATCAACCATAATAAAATTAACAATAGGTTTTCCAATGCCCTCATATTAGGAGTTGCACAAAAAATGAAGAGGAAGACTAGGTATGAAAAACTATGCTATTAGTTTATTGAAGGACTCTATGAGAGGATTACAGGAGTAAACCCAAGGCCTCAAAAAGAGGACATGTTATCCCCAAAAACTCCATGACTAGAAAAAATAGCATCCTAAAAAGAGATGAAATAAGAAAAAAACCATAATATGTATAGCATCATAAATTGTCACCCTTCATAATTTCACACTTGTTGGACAAAAATCCATACTGATTTCAACACCAAATCCCTTACCTATCTCCAAAAATCAAACTTCACAATATATGTATTCTTGAAATTCATCAGCATCAACAAGGAAAATAAAAAAGAAAGCAAAAATGCTTCTCATGAAAACTTCAAAGCACCATCTCAAACTGGAAAGCTAATTTGATGACACAAATTCCTTCATCCTCTGATGTCACTAGCCTCCAATGTGATCTTATTACACTTTATTCATTTAATATCTTAAAATTATTTTGTGGAGGCCTCATCAGGTGTAATAAAGATAGCTCTAAAATTCCAAGCATAATTGTTTGAAGATCCATTGGTAACATTGATAAATTCATATAAAATACACTATATCTAATTGTTTTAATTTTTTGGAATGCGCTTTCCCAAGCATCAGTTGTAAAAAGATAGATTACTTGATTGGTACATCTCATGGAAGATATATAAATTATTTGAAATCTTACAATACACATAAACCTAATTCAAGTGGCATCCTCTCTTGCAAATCCATTTACCTCCAAGTTACCACTAATAGGGGATGCATGCAAATGACTGTGTATCCATTTATGAATTCTAATATGTTGCAAATGAATGATTTTTCTCCTTATTTTTGTAGTGTAGAAAATTGCATACCTTTATATTTTCACACTTAATTTGGACCTATTTTAGCACTCCTTGCATTTAATTCCCTTTAGGTCACTTATTATGGGCCCCTAAGACCCCTTTTTGTGCATCATGAGGAATATTTAATCCGTAAACCCAACCAAAATCCATAAGCAACTGTTAATCTTGGTAACCCACCTTTTAAATGGAAAATTAAGCCTTTTGGGACCAAGACACCCTTAGTGGCATCTTAGTCCTACCTAGTGGGACCAAGATGCCACCTAGGGCGTCTTAGTCCCGAGGGCTTTATTTTCAGGAATTAAGAGCTCGAGAAATGAAAATCCTGGATTCAAATTAGTATTTTGTAGGCCTTTGGGATCTAATAATCGGGTTATTAGATAGGGATGCCTATAAAAGTAAGTTTCACACCCCACTTTCACCTAAGCCAAGTTGAAGGAACTAATTTTTTGAAGAGAGCAAGAAAGTTGAAGCATTTTTTGAAGGAGAGTTTCAAGAAGCAAGGAATTGAAGTCTTGGAGCAGCCTTCTATTATGTTTTTGTAGGTTTTTCAAGTTCATTTTCAAGTCAAGATCTAGCATTTCCAAATACTAATGATAGATGCCTATGGATAATCATGAGATATTCTAGGTTGGAGATGCAACTAGCTATTCTTTCAAGCCTAAGGACTTGTTTCTTGATTGATTCCATCTTCCATTGTTGTTCTATTTTTTGCCTAAGGAATGTACATTTCATGTTTATGACTTATTAGGGTGATTAGAGATCTCCTTTGTAGGTAATTTTCATTTGCATCTTAGGAATTTTATTCTAACACATTTGAATAGGGTTTCTCCATGTTCTAGCTTGCATAATATTAGACACACTTAAGATTAGGGCACACACACATTTCCATTTTTAGATCTATGCTTTCTCATCAAGGTTTAATTACCAAACAAGGGGTTTGACCAAGGAAAACCCCCATAAACAATCAATCAAATTTCCTTTGTTTTATAGGTTATTTGCAAGTTCAAATCTAAATACTTGGTGAAGAAGGAAATGCAGACCTTGGATCTCGAGACAACATTTAGAAATTCCAGAAATTCCAAACAGGACTAAGTCGCCACCTAGGGCATCTTAGTCCTCTTGAATCTGTTTTGCAAAGATTCTTTCAGATCTGATTCTGACATTCGAAGATTCCACATTTGCCCCAAAAAATAGCAGCAAGACTAAGTCAACAATAAGGGCATCTTATTCCTCCACAGCACTTTTTGACAACATTTTTGCATTTCTAGAATCCTCATTACATTTCCAGAACTTCTAGGTACACATACCCTAACTTGTTGCAAAATTTTATCATTCGCATCATTCATTTAGCTTGCATTACTAGGTTTTGTGAGTTGAATGCTTATTTGTCTTTTCCAAGCTTTTGCTTGGTGGTGAACCCCTCAAAGCTTAAAAGAACCCTTCCTAGTCTTCCTTTTTGAGAGTTGACTCACCTTTGAGGTTGATAGTCAATCCAATTAGGATTCCTAGGACCTTATTGAATGACCTAAGAAGAATAAGTGAGCATTCACACTTATTTTCATTTTGGTGAACCCAACACCCTTGAGCATTCATTTTCTGATTTGGAGTCCATTAAAATCCTAGATCTAGTTTGCATTCATTCTTGCATTGCATCTTGCATTAGTGAAATTGCATCTAGGGTTTCTCATACTTTCATTAGTGAAAGTGCATATAGGTTGCATTTTTTATTTCTTGCATCATCTTATCTCATTGAAAAATTGAAAATTTCATTGCTCATTATCCTAATTGTATTTAGAAACATTGTTATTGCATTCAAAATTGAAAAAAATTGCATTCAACTTTGCATTCAATTGCTTGTCACTAGCTACTTTTCCATGCATTCATTTGCATAATTATATGTTTCTAAACATCAGGTCCTCGAGTAGGAAACCTAGGAACACTATTTACAACTAAGACTTTGTTGTTTTTCTAGAAAAAACCTTTACTAGGACTAAAACGCCCTTACTGGCATCTTAGTCCCTCTTGAGATTTTTGCTCCAGAATCCTCTCTGAGTTATGTACTATCTACTCCAATTTCAGGAACCTCTAGATTTCATTAGGAGGACCAAGACACCCTTCCTGGCGTCTTAGTCCTTTTGGAATTTGATGTTACACCTTTTAGGGTTAAACAGTGAATTTATGTGCTTCTACTCGTTGTAGTTACTTTTTTGTTTCAATTTGCCAATTTACTATTTCATGTATTTTCATAGTTCATGTTTGCAATTTCTTGATAAAGATAGATTATTGCACTTTCATTTTGTTAGACATAGATTTCATTTTTCATTCATTAGAAAACCAAAAACACTAAATCTTAGCAAGCATAGGTTCATGGTTATTTAAAGAATGTCAAAGTCCCTTTGTCCAAGTAAGCATAACCCTCAAGCCTTTTAGTAGCGATGACTTTGATATGTTAGATGAAGCCCTTTAGGACTTCATCTTGCAAGGTTCATCCACTAAGGCTTGTTCAAACACACCTAAAAAAAGAGAAGTAAATGTCATTCAACCTCAACTTATCCTTTATCCACCTTCGAACAAACCCCAACCTACAAAAAAACTTTTCCTTATCCTTGAAGCACCTAAATAAAATGTGTCACAGCAATGAAGTTATAATACTATTTATCATACATATAACACAAGGAATAATAGACAGCCTCAACCTAATCCTATTTTGTTACCATTGCCTAATCCTATATTACCTATTGCTCCTCGTTTACCATGACATAGTGGAAAGGAGTATGATCTTGTTGAACAACTTAAGAATACTCCTACTAAGATTTCCTTATGGGATCTTATTTAAACCTCACCTAGTTACCACACCATGCTTCAAACATCCTTACAAAAAGTTGTGGTTTCTCCTAGTACAAATGCAAATGATATGGCAGCTCTACTACAAGGAATGAATACAGTTAATGTAGACATTACCTTTCACCAACATGATCTCCCTCCCTTGGAAATAAGAAAGAAATATGATGCATTCATGATAATCACTAGATACAACACCATAGGAATAAAAAGGACCCTTGTTGATAATGGTTGATAATGGCTCAACTCTGAATGTTGATAAGAAAGAAGAAGGAATTCATGTTCCTCTGGAACCTCACACCCAAGAAATGAAAAATGGTATGGGATATTGTCCTTTTAAAATAACGCAAGAAAACAAGAGAGCTTCATTAAACATCAACACCATTATGTGTCAACCGAAAATCAATCTTACTTTGGAGCATCTAGAATTTCTTGATATGGATTCTAAACCATCATGGGAATACTTTGAAAATGGTGAATCCTTGAAAAAATGCTAGGAGTTTATGACAAATCATCTACTCCTTACTAAAAGAAAAAGGTTACATGTGTTATGATTAGCACCAAATAAAAATATGGAGAGAATGGTGAGATTGACATGAATAATGAAGAATACAACCCTGAATTTCTGAGATCAAACGCTCTCCCGTTAGGGGATAGCATGGATATAGCAATGGACATCAATGATAAAGTGAAAGTGATTAAGATTGGGAAATGCCTCGATGATGGAGAACAAGAGAATACTGCAACTCTCCTTCATGAATTTCCCAAAATTTTCACTTGGACTTATTCGGATGTGCCGAGAATTGATCCTAAGATTGTAACACACAATATAGTCCTTGCTAAAAATGCTAAGCCCGTTATACAAAAGATTCAAAAAATGAACCCTAAAATAGCCTTGCTAGTTAAGGAAGAAATTGAAAAACTCCTTGAGGCTGGTTTCATAAGACGTATAGATTATTCTCCTTGGATCTCAAACATTGTCATAGTTGCAAAACTTAACAATCGTATTAGGATGTGTATGGATTTTTAGGATTTAAATAAAGCATCTTTAAAAGATGACTTTCCCCTTCCTAATACTGGCATGATCATAGACTCGACTGCGAGACATAGTTTTTTGTCATTCATGGACATATTTTTTGAATACAATCAAATTTTCATCAACCCTCAAGATCAATACAAAATAGCATTCACAACTTTTTGGTGAAAATTTTGTTGGGTTATGATGCCTTTTGGATTGAAGAATGCGGGTACAACATATCAACAAGCTATGACACTAATATTTCATGATTATATACATAATATTTTAGAAGACTATGTTGATGACATTCTTACCAAATCTTTAACAAGACAAGACAATGTGAACATTCTTTGAAAGATCTTTGAACGAATTCAAAAAAACAACATGCGATTGAATCCGAAAAAGTGTGTCTTTGGTGTAGATAGTAGAAAACTTTTAGGTTTTATCGTATCTCACAGAGGCATCGAGGTGGACACAAATAAAATTGATGTTATAGTTAACATGTCGCCTCCTAGAAATATCTCTCAATTGCGTACCTTACAAGGAATAATTCAGATCATCCGATGTTTTGTAGCATCCTTAGCAAATCGAACATTACCATTTACACATCTTCTTAAGAAAGGAATACATTTTGATTGGAACAAAGATTGTAAATAGGCTTTTGAGAGTTTGAAAGATTACCTTGTCACTCCACCTATTTTACAACCTTCCATGGAAAAAAAAACCATTCATCCTTTATACATTAGCATCATCCCATGCTCTCGCAGCATTGTTGGCTCAACAAGATGAAAATGGTAAAGAGCATCTTGTTTATTACATTAGTCGAACATTAATTGACTATGAGAGGTGATACACAACAATAAACAAACAATGCTTAGATCTTGTATTCGCTACCAATAAGTTGTGACATTACTTATTGAATGTCGAAATACAAGTGATGACAAAGTTTGACCCTTTAAAACACCTTTTCACTAAAACAGACTTATCAGGACGAATGGCTAAGTGGGAAATGTTGTTGACTGAGTTTCACCTTAAATTTGTTTCACAAAAATCAATTATGCTCCTTCTCATTTAGTGTCACTTGGTAATGATTCTTTCCCTGATGATGTGTTGACAATCGAAGAGGATACAAGGGAATTGTATTTTGATGGATCTAGGTGCAGAACTGGCTCCGGCGTAGGGGTTATAATAAAACTGCCCACAAAAGAGCCTATTCCCTTATCATATCACTTAAACTTCCTATGTACAAACAACATTGTTGAGTATGAAGCATTACTCACTAGCTTGCATTTTGCTCTAGTTAGGGGAGCTAGAGACATTAAGATATTTGGCGATTCATAATTAGTCATCAAAAAAATAAACAGAACATATCAAACAAAGCATGACAAATTATCAAAATACAAGGATCTCACAATGAAATTTTTAGAGAAGTTTGAATCATTCACCATTGATAACATCCCTCAAAAAGATAATAGTCATGTGGATGCAATGGCAAGTGTACCTTCTCTTATATCCCCTTAAGATCCTTCAAAATACTTCACCTTCATTGTGCATACAATTATGAAACCATCAATCGACAATAAAGAAGATGAAGTGTTAGTAACAATAATCAAAAACTCAAGCGAATGGTATGATACGATATTCAATTATTTGAAAGACAGTACCTTTCGTGAGCCAACAAATAATAACACTCACTCTCATCTTCAAAAATTTGTGTCTAGATATATATCATCTTGGAAGACATCTTATATAAGAGGTCCTTTGATGGCCTTTTTCTTAGGTGTCTTAAACAATATTAAATCCCTATAGCTCTTGAACAAGCTCATACAGGTGCTTGTGGGGGGCATTTTGGAGGAAGATCATTAGTTCAAAAGCTAATCTGCATGGGATACTATTGGAAAAATATGGAACGAGATTCCTTCGAATACGTTAAGAAATGTCATGTAAGTGTCAAGAGCATCAAAACTTAATTCATGCTCCTGCCTCCAAGCTTTGTGCGCAAGTTCTTATTTGGCCATTCTTGGTATGGGGTTTGGATATTATTGGAAAGATATCTCCACCTTCATTTGTAGGACATGCATTTATAATCACGTCAATGGATTATTCCACGAAATGGGTAGAAGTTATTCCCTTGCGTTCAACAACTATCGATGTAATATGTTGTTTCATATTGGAACGCATTATTGCTCGCTTTGGACTTCCTTTTGTGTTAGTTTCAGACAATAGGACACCATTTAAGAACAATGATGTGAAGAAGTTCTTTAAAACATTTAATATACAACATCAATTTTCAACGTCGTACTACCCACAATCTAATGGACAAGCTAAATCAAGTAATAAAAATCTTGAGTGAATCCTAAGAAAAACAGTGAACAAACATAATAAAGATTGGCATACGCAATTAACATATGCATTATGGGCTTATCGTACTAGTATTAGAACTTCAACATGAAACACAACTTACAACCATTCTTATGGTGATGAGGCAATCATGCCCCTAGAGTCAGAGATTCCCTCCTTAAGAATCGCTCTTCAAGGGCTAATTGATGACAATACTTATAGGGAACAATGATTACACCAACTTGAAATGCTCGATGAAAGGCGCATCAATGCCCTTGAACATCTTCAATCTTACCATAAGAAAATGCAATGCAATTATAATGAACATGTCATCCCTCACTCATTTAACAAGGGTGATTTGGTGTTATATGAGAATCAGTGAAATGTCAATGCTCACCTGACAGAGAAATAAAAGTTTATCCATAATTGGTTAGGACATATATGGGTTTGAAGCATACCTGATATCTGAAATGGATGTTACACCTCTTCAGGAACCTATTAATTTTGTGCATTTGTGTTGGTACTATGCCTAACCTTTGTAAATAGTGTGAGTTCTTAAAGCAGCATTATTAGAGAAAATGGATAGTATGCCATTGTCTCGCGTGCTTGCTTCATTCCTAACACCTAGCTTGTTGTGTCTGGAAATGTGGAGTAGTGGGTCTAGAGTTGTTTTGGATTCTTACATTAGGTATCATGTTATTCAAACCTTATGGTGTATGGTATGTTAGGTTTATTAGGATCTACCTCAACTTTTTGGTCGACCCATTTGAAGACTTAGGCGTTTTCCCTCTGTTTCGGGCCTTTACCGCCATACCGCGGGCCACCCTATTCAACGGTTGGGCAGTGTTACCTCCTTACCACAACGGTCTTATTCTAGACTGGCAGTGGCATGGTGAAGTGGCAGCAGCCTGGATGACTATTACCTCCTTACCGCAGAGGTGGCTCGATGGTGGCGAGGCAGTGTGATTTGCGATGAGCTGGCGAAGGTTTGGCTTACCGCCTTACCACTGGGTGGTTCGGTCGGTGGCAATGTAACGTAGTGAGTGGCGCAAGGGTGGCAGACTGGCAGTGTAAGGTTTACCGCTATACCACGGTTGGTTTTTGATGTAGCCATGGTGACTGTGATGGACAGTTGGCCGTCAGCGTTAGCGGTTACCGCCTTACCGAGGGCGATGAGAAGACTCACCACGGTGGCCACGGTAAGACCATTGGCAGTCTGTCTGGCGGTTACTTCCCTACCGCAGGGTGACCTAGTGGCCCCCACAGTACTATGGTTGATCGTTAGTGATCTAGGCTAGCAGTGTCACAGCCTTACCGCAGCTATCTAGCGGTCAGGGCACGGTAGCACGGGGAGATCAGTGATGGAGCTCGGGTGGGCTCACCGCCACACCGCAGATAGGTTGGTTGGACTCGGCAATAGCGCGGGGTTATCTTTGACAAAGCTTAGTGGAGTCCAACTGAGCTCAGATGGGCTCATTGCATTACCGTGGTTGGGTCGACTGAGCTCGGCGGTAACACGGTTGGAGGCCGAAGGGTCGTCGTACGCTCACAGCCATATTGTGAAGGGTGTTTGGACTCAGAACGATAGCACGATGAAAGGCAGAGGTGAGCTCAAAGCTCGGCTGACTGAGCTTGTCCGAGTTTGACCAGAGGTCAAAAGCAGCGAATGAACATAAATGCAACACGTGGCTCAAGGTCAGGATGTTGATTGGCTAGGTGCCAAAATAGTGTTTGACAATTATTGCAAGCCGAGTTTTCAGCTGAAGACAAGACCCAATTGAGGCAAGGAATTGAATGCCTGGGTGGCCCGATGCAAGAAGATCTGTTAGTGATATCCTAATGACCGTTGATGGTTTGGATAGGTAGGATAGGTTGGCGCATGGAAAAGAGATTAATTAATCTCACGTCCACAGCAGAAGGAGAGAGCAATTAGAGAGAGAGGTAGAGAGTGTTCGAACGGTCCTGACTATGAACACTTTGTCTCTCAGTTCTTTGAAGATTTGAACCTGCTATGAGACCTTGGGGTTGTGTTGGCCAAGAGGCTGGCTGAGACATTTATGTCTGAGGAGCTGAAGGGAATCTATATAGTATGTCAGATGTATGACATTGCAACTATGTGAAGGTTTTGGTTTTGTGTTGCCTACTATTCTCCAAATGAACAAGATGTGACTCTTGTATAGGCTATGAGTCTGAGATTGTATTGTAATTGTTTTCTATTGCTGAAAAATACAATGGCTCAATCTTTTGAAGTGTAGGGTTTTTACCCGAAAGGGTTTTCCCCATGTATATCTATGTGTCATCATGTTTGTCTTTCATGGTTGTTTTCTTGTGTTCAATCTGTTATTAGTTTTGCATTTACTTCTCTCAGAGAATCAATGGGGGATACTCCGTGCCTGCTTCCACTTTATGGTACAGTTGTTTGTGTCTTTGATGTGATTTTGAATTGAAATCACTAAGGCACTGTTGTCTTAGATGCTTATCTTGATGACAAACTGAACTCCTTATCCCCAACAAGTGGTATCAGAGCTAGTTGAAGGAGGTCAAGGCTTGGTGATACCAATAAGTGGTATCAAAGTCTTCTCCTGGTTGCTGAAGTTCTGGGTTTTCTCATGTGCTGATTTCTTAGCCTGGCAAGCTTGAGGAAGTTTGGAGAAATCGGTTGGTGATTGATCCTTCAATGAGTGGAAGTGTGTGATTCTTTGATTCAACACATAGTTTGAAAGATGTTGGAGATGACTGGAATTGTTCACGTTGTGGCAACATGTTCTGAGGCTCCTAGCTCGCAGCAAAGTTCCTGGTGCAAAGGGTGTGAGATGTGTTCATGGCTGAGTGGCACTAAAGTGTGGTGTTCATATTGGGTGTCTATGTGAGAGGCTCCTTGGCGATATGTACTTGCTTGTGTTTTTTATCACCTATGGAGAATTGTGCTTGTGTTGGGTGTTTTTAACTTAGCACTGAAGGCAAGTTCTATGGTGCTCTGATTGCATGGAGGCTATGAAGTGACCTTTGGTGGTCTACAACTTCTGGATGGCCTGGTTCTCCCATTTTCTTGTGCATGACTATGGTGTTGGAACTATTCTGAAATGGACCTGTTGTTCCTGTGTGCCTGTGTCTTGCACTTGCATGGTTTTAGATTCATGTCTTTGGCTATGGAGATTTTGTGTAGATTTTCCTAAAAAGTCTATCTTGCATTTTTATGTTCTTTTCATTGTTCTAGTTAACCGTGATGGTTGTGTGTAGACTCCTGAGTTGTCTAGATGAGCAATGAAGATGGAGATACGTGGGTGTTTTATAAACACTGTGGTTTTGTAGGTTTTAAATGGTTAAGAGAAAACTTGTGTTATGTGGAGCTGTTGTCTACTATTTTCCATATCCTAGATTTTGGGGTGTGACTAGATGAGATAGTTGCAGTTCAACTGGTCTTGAGGAGGTGTGTTGTCTTCTCTACATGGGAGCGTTGGTATGTGTTTACTCATTCATCATCTCTTGTGGTCTTTCTTGTGGGCTTCCTAAACTATGGTGCTTATGTTGTGGACATTTTTTGGCAAGTCAAATCTATTGTTGATCTGGTGTTTGAGTCATGGTGGTCTACATGGTTGTTCTCTTTAAGATCTCAGTTTTGCAATTTGTCAGTGTGATAATAGATTTGCAAGGTTGTCCTTTGAAGTGGATCTCCGAGTTGTGTGGCTGATAGATTAGCTACCTATTGACTATTGTGAGACAACTCGGGAGTGGACTGTTAATATCCATGTGATTGCTTCTGTGATATTGCAGATTTGTTAGTTGACCTTGTATGTGGTCACTTGTGCATTGGTGTAGTTGTTTTGAGATGAGAAGGTGAATGGAATTTTGAGTACGTGAATAGTCAATTATGGGGACCTGTAGCATGTGAATCACGATGTCATGGAGAGCTTGTGTAAGCTTTTGACAGTGATGGTGTGGTCTGCGTGATTTGGTGATCTTGGTGCAGTTCAGCGTTGTCTGATGGACATGTCATTTTGTACCTGGAGATTTTTGGATTAGCAAATATCTGGTCATGATGCTTGGAGAGCTTGGTTCAATGGGAGCTTTAGCAATGACTGTGGGCTCATCACTTGGTGGTGAATGATCTTCTTTGGTGTTGCAAATGCTTCTTGAGGAATCTTAGATCTCGTTGCTATAGAATAATTCTTTTGCATCTGCATGTTCACTATTTGAAGGTGTACAACATCTTGGAGCCATGGAAGACATTGTTAGTTTTGGCTGAGTTGTTGGTGATGCTTGACAGGTGATGTTGGTTTTGGTTTAGATATGTTTGCTTTATGTCATGGTTACTCTTTCTTAGATTTTTTGGCCTATTGCTTTGCTCTTGAGACCATGGATAGTTCACTTGAAGCATGGTATCTCTGAAGGGGGATGTGTAGATCATGGTGTCATAATAAGTTTTGAAGCTTTAACAGTGGTTTGGGGTTTCTCTATGTTTTGAGTGCATTGGTCATATGTTGGTGGACTTCATGGTTGTTGCAGTATTGCAGATTGGAGTTAGCATGAGATGACAGGTTGTTGATACTCATGGATGCATGGAGAATAAGGTGAGGCTGAAATTCTTATGAGAATGTTGTTGTTATAGCTGAAAGTCCAAGAAGCCTACACCTTGGTTGAATGTGAATTCAACAGAGACCTTGAAGGAGAATGCTCTTGGGTAAGTCATGGTGACTTGTATATCTTGGATGAGCATGTTTTCTTTTATCCTTGGTCTTCTCGGCAGTATTCCTGTGAAAGGTATTTCCCATTATACTTTTCAGGTGTGTTATGCTTTATCTTTCATTGGTATAAATCTTGAGTTGTTTTAAGATTCTGGAGGATTCATAATGGAAGATGGATAGCATTGTGTATCTCCTTGTGCTTTTGAGGACTGACAGGAGATGGTGTATGGGTTAGTTTGATCTCCTTGATGCTTACATCCATGGTTTTGTTGGGTGTTGTTAATTTTTTCCCTTTGGGATGTGAAGAAGATCACTCCTATCACAGTTAGCATTTAGAAGGGTTTGTAGAAGGGCATGTTTTGATTTGATGTTTCTCTCTAATCTGGTCTTGTTCTTCCTGTTTGTTTCATATGATTATGTGGTCATGTGTTTGTCACTCGAGTGATGACGTGAGGGGCTTTCCTTCTTCAGTCATATATGGAACCTTGGAAGAACAGTGGATGATTGATGAGAGAAAATTTTCTTGCAGCAGGAGGTTGCAGGTTATGTAGATCAGAGTGGGTATTCCTTGGAACTACATGATCACTTTCTTCTATATGCAGGGACTGGTGGACTTGGTATGCATGGATCATTTGTGATGGTGCTTTGTTTGCACTCATCTGGATAGTGCCCTTGCAGTGGGAGTACCTAGGCATGTTTGGTCTACGACTGGTTGACACAGGATGCTTGTTTGCTGCTGAGATGGGTGGTTTTATGATGGCATGACTCTGTTGTTGTTCATCATACCTTTGAGGTATGGGTGGTTGGACGGATTAGCATGAGCTGTGGGTGCTATGTCCAGCCACGTGGGTTTGGTCAGTTGGATGAGGACAGTCAGGTCACTGGTTGTTGTTCTAGCTAATTGGTGTTCTTGGTCTAGAGAATTATGGTTTGTGTCCTATCTCTTGTGCTTGTGTTGGTGCTTCGTTTCTTGTTGATTTATTGCCTTTGTCACCTAAAGGATTTGGTGCTTTTATTCCTGAGACTTGTGCATATACACCTTGGCATGTTCCTTTTCCTACGTTGGATGCTTGGAGCAATTATCTGAGATGGTGGACATTTTGAATGTCGATTGTAGAGGTCTTGGTTGGAGCGTGAGAGCATGCTTTGGTCCTATTTCGGGTTTTATGGAGGATGCTTGAAAGTCTTCGACAAGTGAGAGATTGTTGGGATTTGCCTCAACTTTCTGGTTGAACCATTTGAAGACTTAGGCATTTTCCCTTTGTTTTGGGCCTTTACCACCATACCGCGGGCCACCATGTTCAGTAGTTGGGCAGTGTTACCGCCTTACCGCGGCAGTCTTGTTCTAGACTGGTGGTGGTGTGGTGAAGTGGTAGCGGCTTGGATGACTGTTACCTCCTTATCACGAAGGTGGCTTGATGGTGGCAAGGCAGTGCGGTTGGTGGTGAGCTGGTGAAGGTTTCGCTTACCGCCTTATCGTTGGGTGGTTCGATCAGTGGCGAGGTAACACGGTGAGTGGCGTAGGGGTGGCGGACTGGCAGTGTAAGGTTTACCTCTATACCATAGTTGGTTTTCAGTGTAGCCATGGTGACTATGGTGGATGGTTGGCAGTCAGCATTGGTGGTTACCGCCTTACCGAGGGTGGTGAGAAGACTCACCGCGATGGCCATAGTAAGACCGTTGGCGGTTTGCCTGGCGGCCCCTGCGGTAGCACAGTTGACCGTTAGCAGTTTGGGCTAGCAATGTCACCACCTTACCGTGGTTGTCTAGGAGTCAGGGAATGGTAGCATGGGGTGATCAGTGATGGAGCTCGGGTGGGCTCACCACCACACCACAGATGGGTCAGTTGGACTCGGCGGTAGCATAGGGTATCCTCAGTAGAGCTCGGTGGAGTCTGGGTGAGCTCAGGTGGGCTCACCGCATTATAGTGGTCGGGTCGACTGAGCTCAGCGATAACACAAGTGGAGGCCGAAGGGTTGTCATAGGCTCACCACAATATCGCGAAGGGTGTTTGGACTCAGAGCGGTAGCGCGGTGGAAGGCAGAGGTGAGCTCAGAGCTCGATTGACTGAGCTTGATCAAGTTTGACCAGAGGTCAAAGGCAGCAAACGAATAGAAATGTGACATGTGGCTCAAGGTCAGGATGTTGATTGGCTAGGTGCCAAAATAGTGTTTGACAATTATTGCAGGCTGATTTTTCAACTAAAGACAAGACCCGATTGAGGCAAGGAATTGAATGCTTGGGCGGCCCGATGCAAGAATATTTTTTAGTGATATCCTAATGACCGTTGACGGCTTGGATAGGAAGGATAGGTTGGTGCATGGAAAAGAGATTAAGTAATATCACGTGCATGGCAGAAGGAGAGAGCGATTAGAGAGAGAGGCAGAGAGTGTTTGAACGGTCCTGACTGTGAACACTTTATCTCTTAGTTCTGCAAAGATTTGAACCTGTTATGAGACCTTGGGGCTTCGTTGGTCGAGAGGTTGGCTGAGACAGTTATGTCTAAGGAGCTGAAGGGAATCTATTTAGTATGTCAGATGTATGACATTGCAACTATGTGAAGGTTTTGGTTTTATGTTGCCTACTATTCTCCAAATGAACAAGATGTGACTCTTGTATAGGCTATGAGTCTGAGATTGTATTGTAATTGTTTTCTATTGCTAAATAATACAATGGCTCAATCTTTTGGAGTGTGGGGTTTTTACCCGAAAGGGTTTTCCCCATGTATATCTGCATGTCATCGTGTTTGTCTTTCATGGTTGTTTTCTTGTGTTGAATCTATTATTAGTTTTGCATTTACTTCTCTCAGACTTCTCTCAGAGAATCAATGGGGGATACTCTGTGCCTGCTTCCACTTTATGGTACAGTTGTTTGTGTCTTTGATGTGATTTTGAATTGAAATCACTAAGGCACTGTTGTCTTAGATGCCTATCTTGATGACAAACCGAACTCCTTATCCCCAACAAGGTTAAATCATTATTTGCATTTAATATTCTACAATTAAAGTGTAAGTGCATTTAATTTGGCATAATATATCACCTCATAAATTTAAGAAAGCTTAAGAAAAGACAGGTTAGATCATGAAGATATTTATTGAATAGTCTAACAAAGATTATTTAATAAATCACATTGTCATCTAACACATAAAAATAAATCCAAGCATGCTCATATATATATCAAAAAAATTAATACATCTTATCAAATAGTACAATGTCACTATGGCCTATGACTGTTGGATCCCTCAAGATGTGGTGTCCACACCCGTCGAGAGACAGAGGTGTGTGACTAGGATCTACTCATGGTAGACATATCCCACATAGTCCATAGTGCCCCACATAACTCACCCTCATGTATCAGTGCATCCACACGCTCTCGCTCTGTATAGTCTTTATCAGCCTAGATTCTGACATTCTCTCTCTATAGCCACTCGACCTCTGACTATAAGATATCATCTCTCTCAAATCTCTAAGGTTCTTGAACCTCCTCTAGCTCTACCTATAGTTCTAATACTCAACCCTCAGTGCAATCAGCGCATCTAGATTCGCTATCATATGCTCCCTTGATTCTTACATAATGCTCAAACAAGTCCATACGTTGTGCCACGAACAGTGGGGACATGAACTCTGTGGAAGTAGCCTCATCTATGGGAAAGGGTGGCACTATCTCTACAACTACATAGCAAAAGAGGTCCTCAGGATCTATCAGGGCCCTACAAGATAGAAATCATAAGAATAATCAGTACACATCATCATAATATATACATATACATGAGCGTGATATACATACAAACACAAAGCATAATAATAAATATCATCACCTGGGTTTGTAGCATGATCCGTAGGAATCTCAAAATTCCCCACTGCTCTCTCCATTCTCTTGGACACTAGCATGTGTAGAGTGTGACCTTGTAACTCATGTGGGAACTATCTCTCCACTTAGGTCTAGGAGGACTAGCCTCACCTCTATCATTGTCCTCGCTCATAGGTTGGCTCTCCTCATCCTCTGTCTCCTCATCATCATCCTCCCCCTCATAATCATTGTCCTCCTCTGACTCCTCATCCCCATCTAGAAATAGATCTTTTGGATCCACCCTCCCTCTTGACTCTCTCTCCTCCTCCCCTGGATCTAGTAAAGGTCCTACAAAACCCATAGGATAGTCTATAGGAAAGATATCTCATGGTCGAACCACCTCCCACCATTCATCATACTCCTGTGTCATGCTAATGTAATCTACATCAAAAACTAGGGGCACGTCTATATCCTCCTCCTATGCATCGCTCTATACGAAATCGTCTATTGTTAGTCATTTAAGGTCCCCAAGTCTGCGAGTGCTTGGTACTGACCGTCTATATGAAGACCATAGTATGGGTCATCTTTTTACCTTCCTGAAGTGTCTCATGATGCGATTATAGTAGAAGGGTCTCACTACGTGATCGCGTCACCCCAACAAAATTCTATCCCTCTGCATTTGCCTCATTTGTCTTGTAGTGTCCAGCTGAAATAGCTCCATCAAATAGGATCTCCATACAATGTCCTCGCTCAATCTGTCAAATCTAACCCTCCACAATAGTACATCACCATGTTGTCATGCATGTCTTAGGGGATAACTGAAGGCTCGTGGGTATCCCACCATTGTGGCAATCAAGAATCCTCTCAGCATGGTGCAGGTAATGTGTTCTAAGATCTAGGTCTATAGTAGTGTGTAGTGTAGCATGTTGTTCACCTCTCTGTAGGTAAACTGACCCAAGTCATAGTACATGTGTGTCAACATACTCTGACCCCATGTGTAGATGACACGATAGTGCTCCATTTCCTGAATCATGTGCACTAGCCCCCCCTCCAGATATGCTCCATGGCCATCGGGGACTAGTATTAGTGCTACTGTGTAAATCAAGATGCACCAGACAAGTGGTGAATGTGCATGTAGAATCCATGAAAGCTCAATGTGCGGTCCTAGGATCTGGTGGTGAAACAATTTCCCTAGGCAATACTCAGTATTATACTGCATCTCCTCAAAGCTCCTACCATGTGTTAGGAAAACCCTCTCTCCTCGAATGGGCACTCATAGTATGTGATGCAATCCTCCAGTGTGATTGTCATTTCTCCTATAGGTAGATGGAAGGTGCAGGTGTCCACGTACCATCTCTCTTCTAGTGCCATCAACATGGCATCATGATACCACATAGTTGGGGAGAGATAGGCCCAATAGAGGCTCGTCTCCTAGAGGATCTACACAACCTCCATAGGTAGCTAATCAACAAGCTCTTGAAGATGGCTAAATGTACGGTCGCCTAGGTGTTGGTGTGACCAAGGTGCAGTTCGCCATAGAAAAGAAGAAAAATATCATATTAAAATCTTAAATTTGTGCTTTAATGGTCAAAATTTGTGCTAAAGTTTCTCTAGAATATCTTAATTAAGGGTTCTACACACTTTATTCCTTAACTATGGCACTTTCCAACAAAGTGGGGCACTTTGCGTCAACTGGGGCACTTTGCATCAAACTAGAGCACTTTGCATCAAACTGGGGCACTTTACGATAAAGTGGGAAACTTTGCAACAATCTAAAAAAATGAAAGAAAAACCCTCCCTAACCTCTAAATTCATCTAAAAATTTTACTAAATCAAAGTACAGAGAAGGCACAATCCACTCATAGTCAGTTGTAGTTTGTCCCATGCGACTGCCTCCCATAGAAGCTCGATCTGTGGACGGGTGGATGGATGTCTGCTTGGCATGGTGACTCACTCCACTCCAAGATCACTCTAAAACAAGGTAAAAGATCAAATGAATGTGATTTACCTTCTCTTTTATCTATATACATGCATATTAGGTCATTTTTTTTGTGTTAAAAAAGAAAACAAGTTCTTTTTACTTAAACTAACATATTAGGAGCTAGCAAACTCTGTTTTCGATGTCGTTTGTTGCATTGGAATCATGGTTCTTTTCCTATTCTCATCAAATGTCTATCATCATGTGGCATGGTACTTGGAAATTCCCTATGATGGACTTGCCCAGTTCGATGTCGTTGGATTGCTACCTTGATTCCACCTCCATGAAGCAAGTGGAATCAAGGGGGGGCATACATCTACCCTCGAATTTAATTTTCTAAGCAGGTTAGATAAGAGGATTATATTTGAGCTACTAATGAATATCTGATGTAGACTGTGGTTCCTAAAATTGTGGTTTTGCAGGTAACTACTGTGGGGGCTTCATTCTCCCTAGTGAATCCATATGAGTATCCTTTAATAAAGTTACTTTTTGAAGTAATTTATCTTGCATATGCATGTAGTGTCATATGGGTGCTAAAGTGGAGGCTAAATGTAGCGTAGAAAAGTGCATACCTTTGCATTTTAGCACTTAATTTGGACCTATTTTAGCACTGCTTGCATTAAATTCCCTTTAAGTCACTTATTATGGGCCTCTAAGACCCCTTTTTGTGCATCCCGAGGCATATTTCATTAGTAAACCCAACCAAAATTCATAAGCAACCATTAATCTTGGTAACCCACCTTTTAAAAAGCAAAATTAAGCCTTGTGGTACCAAGATGCCCTTAGTGGTGTCTTAGTCCCAAGGGCTTTATTTTCAAGAATTAAGAGCGGGAAATGAAAATCCTTGATTCAAATTAGTATTTTGTCAGCCTTTGGGATCTAATAACTGGGTTATTAGATAGGGATGCCTATAAAAGTAAGTTTCACACACCATTTTCACCTAAGCCAGGTTGAAGCAACTAATTTTTTGAAGAGAGCAAGAAAATTGAAGCAAGTTTTGAAGGAGAGTTTCAAGAAGAAAGGAATTGAAGTCTTGGAGCAACCTTCTATTTTATTTTTTTCAGGTTTTTTAAGTCCATTTTCAAGTCAAGATCTAGAATTTCCAAAGACTAATGATGAATGCCTATGGAGAATCATGAGAGATTCTAGATTGGAGATGCAACTAGCCATTCTTCCAAGCATAAGGACTTGTTTCTTGATTGATTCCATCTTCCATTGTTGTTCTATTTTGTGCCTAAGGAAGGTATATTTCATGTTTGTGACTTGTTAGGGTGATTAGAGATCTCCTTTGTAGGTCATTTTTGTTTACATCTTAGGAATTCTATTCTAGCACATTTGAATATGGTTTCTCCATGTTCTAGCTTGCATAATCTTAGACACACTTAAGATTAGGGCACACACACATTTCCATTTTTAGATCTATGCTTTTTCATCTAGGTTTAATTACCAAACAAGGGGTTTGACCAAGGAAAATCCCCATAAACAATCAATCAATTTTCCTTTGTTTTGCAGGTTATTTGCAGGTTCATATTTGAAGACTTGGTGAAGAAGGAAATGCAGACCTTAGATCTCGAGACCACATTCATAAATTCTAAAAATTCCAAATGAGACTAAGTCACCACCTAGGGTGTCTTAGTCCTCCTAAAGGTTTTTTGTAGAGATTCTTTCAAATTCGATTTTGACATCCAAAGATTCTACATTTTCCTCAAAAATAGTAGCGGGACTAAGTCAACAGTAAGGGCATCTTAGTCCTCCATAGCACTTTTTGACAACATTTTAGTATTTCCAAAATCATCATTACATTTCCAAAACTTCTAGGTACACATACCCTAACTTGTTGCATAATATCATCATTTACATCACTCATTTACCTTGCATTACTAGGTTTTGTGAGTTGAATGCTTATTTGTCTTTTCCAAGCTTTTGCTTGGTGGTGAACCCCTCAAAGCTTAAAAGAACCCTTCCTATGTCTTCCTTGTTGAAAATTGACTCACCTTTGAGTTTGATATTCAATCCAATTAGGATTCCTAGGACCTTATTGAATGACCTAAGGAGAATAAGTGAGCACTCACACCTATTTTCTTTATAGTTTAATTTCAAAAAATCCAACTATGCCCTTCTTTCTCATAAATTTTTTTGACTCAAATAAATGCAAAGTAAATTAAATTTTTAAAATTTCCTTCAATTACTTCACCAAATCAAAATGTCAACATTATTTCCAACCCCTAACCTCTCCTACACAACTTTTATCATTTCCATTAAAGTAATTATCTTATATAGATTGGTAGCATAAACTAGCTTGGACAATCAATACTATCTTAGATGGTGCTTTGAGATAGTCTAAAAACAGTTAATATTTGGTTTGATTTTCAATTCCATAGCAATAATCTCTCATATATTTAGTTTCATCCACTCTCATTCAATGTTCTCCATAGAGCTAAAGAAATCTTCCCTTTCATGCATGTCCATCAATATATTCATCTTTATTTTAAACTTTTTACAGCCATAAAAAGGATGGTTGATATTATTGTCCTCAAAATAAAAATCTTGACTGAAGTAGATTCATCGACCTTTCTCATTGCCACTTTGATAACATGACTTGTGGATACCACTATCCATCATAAAACTATCACTTGCCCAGATTAACTATTGGTGCTCTCATTCACTCCAAATGTATTCAATAGATGACTTTTACAACATATCATGCTATACTACAATACACCCAACATAATTGGTGGGTTTGATACCATATGAAGGTGAATAGTTGATTGATCCATTTAATGGTTTGCATATACAATAATAAAAGGAGAAGATGTGCAGTTAACAGTTGAGTAACTGTGTCAACGTAATTGCAAGGTGTAACTACATAATTGTTATCAAGGTAGCAATGTAATACACTAATACTACAAGTCAACAAATTAGGGAAATTGGAATTTAACAGTGACATGTACAAATTTTTGACACTGCGTCTAGAGAATGAGAACCTACAGACAGGGATGAATAGAGATCTGAATTATGATTCTGAGTGTCTATTTCTAGGTCTAGCGTGTCAATGCCCTTATCCAACCATTTTAAGCTCAATTTTATATGTCAGGTTCCTCTCTATCTGCACTCTAATTTTCTAAACTTTGTTTCTAGTTTCTAGCTTTGTGTTTCCCTGAAATCATAACAGTTTTTTGCATTTACATATTTAACCTAGGTTCATCTTTACATTATCAAATTAGATAAATTAATTAACATCAAATTAGATCATCAAATCACATTCATTGTCCAAAAGGACTAAAACCTCGGTCCAACATTTTGGCTCTTCTATTGAGGTTAGTAGCCAAGAGGGTGTTTGAGATCAATTTTAGTTACATTTCCATTGTGACATAGGAAAAGGTTTGGTTTATACCTTAGATCCATTTTTCCTATAGTAGAAAATGCTTGGAAAAAATTTAGTGCTCGAAAAAAGGTTAGAACTATATTTTCTCATATATAATAAGATTCTAGTCCTAATAATTAGAATTATAGGAGAATTATTCCTCATTTTTAAAACTTTCTTCCATAAAATCACTACAGGGGAATGTAGAGAAAAAGGTAAGATGAATTTACCAGATAAAGGATAATTTCCCATGGTAGAACCACTAGTATCACTCTTCTTGGTACAAAAACCACCATGTCAAGTATTTGGATAAGTATCACCAACATGGGAAAGTGAGCCACCATTGACAAGCATCATGTCTGAAGAAAGAACTAACATTTTGTAGCAAATGGAAACCTTCACAACTATGGTAGGCCCAAAAAAGAAAAACCATTTATTGTAGAAGTGGAAACCTTTGTAGACAATTGGATAGGAAAACTAAGAAAAATGGTACAAAAAGGGATGTGCATTGATAAAATGACTATTGTAGAAGGCCCTAGATCCACCAAATCCCTCATTTGGTAGAGGCAAACAAGAGATAGCTAATTAAGTTTCATTTGAAATTGAAGAGAATCATATAGAGAAAAAGGAAGCATACCTCATCTCCATTTTTCCCTTCCTCATTTTTTATTTATGACTAAACCCTGATAGTTTTGGCCCAAGGGTTGAGGTTTTACAAGTTATTCATGTTCACACCCTTATTTGGTATCTGGGCTTCTATTTTTGAGTTGACCTGTTGTATATGTTTCCCAGTCTTTTTTTTAATCCCTCGTGGCCTTGATTCCCATGGTTTACTGGCCCTTTCATTATCCTTCCCATCATGACTAGGTGGTCCTTTTAAAACAACCACTACAGTATTTGACCCCAATTTTCGACGGCCTTTCGTCGGAATCTCGACAATACATTGTCGGCCGGTCGACGATTAACAAAAGTCAGCGCCGTCACTCAAATTTTGTCTACATCCCGATAGGCTGCAAAATGTCGACCTCACAACACACGCTCATCGGAACTGTGACGCCAACTTCGTTGATCGTCTGACGAACAGTGCCCAGATGACAGGAGGCATACCTTCACCAAACCATCGGATTAACAACGTAAGTCCATCGCCATTACGACACAAATTCAATGTATTGGCAATATCGTTGAGAGATCGATATTGTTATAGCGATCAAAATTGCCTAAGAAGATATTTCGGGAGGACTGGATTTTTGTCTCAGCGATAACTTTTCATCGTCGAGATACACATCTTGTCTCATCGACAAAGCACGAGGGAAGCATATCGGCAAGACATATATTATCAGAGTAAGTTCGGAAGGTCTATTCGAGCAGCTATATGATGCCGATAAGATTACATCGGCAAGAGTCTTGGAGACATAATTTAGATTGAAATAGCGACAGAAGTTCATTGAACGAGCGACGAAATAGGCAAGTCATTATGGTGAAACTTCATCGGATACATTGCAAATTCGTCGGACGTTTTTGCGGTTCGTCATATATTCGACGAGAAAGTGCTCTTTTTTTAAAAAAAACCTATTTGTTGAAAGACCAAGACTATTACAGCGATCAAAATTGCCTAAGAAGATATATCAGGAGGACTGGTTTTTTGTCTCAGCGATAACTTTTCATCGACAAGATACACATATTGTCTCACCAAGGGAAGCATATCGGCAAGACATATATAATCAGAGTAAGTTCTGAATGTCTACCCAAGCAGCTATATGACGCTGATTATCTTACTTCGGCATGAGTCTTGGCGACATAATTTAGATTGAAATAGTGACAGAAGTTCGTCGAACAAGCAACGAAATAGGAAAGTCATTACGGCAAAACTTCGTTAGATACATTCCAAATTCGTCAAACGTTTTTGCGGTTCGTCATATATTCGATGAGAAAGTGCACTTTTTTTATAAAAACCTATTCATTGAAAGATGAAGACTATTACAGCGATCAAAATTTCCTGAGAAGATATATCGGGAGGACTGGTTTTTTGTCTCAGCGATAACTTTTCATCAACGAGATACACATATTGTCTCACCAAGGGAAGCATATCAGCAAGACATATATCATTGGAGTAAGTTCTGAATGTCTACCCGAGCAGCTATATGACGTCGATAAGCTTACTTCAGCATGAGTCTTGGTGACATAATTTAGATTGAAATAGCGACAGAAGTTCATCGAACGAGAGACGAAATAGGCAAGTCATTACGGTGAAACTTCGTCAGATGCATTGTAAATTCATTGGACGCTTTTTGAGGTTCGTCATAAAATCAACGAGAAAGTGCACTTTTTTTTAAAAACCTATTCGTTGAAATGTAGGCATATCGGTGAAAGATGAAGACTATTACAGCGATCAAAATTGCCTGAGAAGATATATCGGGAGGATTGGTTTTATGTCTCAGCAATAACTTTTCATCAGTGAGATACACATATTGTCTCATTGAGGGAAGCATATCGGCAAGACATATATCATCGGAGTAAGTTCTGAAGGTCTACCCAAGCAGCTATATGACGCCGATAATATTACATCGGCAGGAGTCTTGGCGGCATAGTTTAGATTGAAATAGCGACAGAAGTTCATCGAACAAGCGACGAAATAGGCAATTCATTATGGCGAAACTTCGTCGGATACATTGCAAATTCGTCGGACGTTTTTGCGATTCGTCGTAAATTCGACAAGAAAGTGCATTTTTTTTTTAAAACCTATTCGTTGAAAGATCAAGACTATTACAGCGATATGAGGCCCATTTGTAGCATCAATAATGATAACTATTTTCTTGGTTGTCATACAAGCCATCTCCATCAACAGAGCTTTGAAACCAAATCCACACATAACACAATGTTCATAGTGAAAAGTTAGCACTTTCTTTCATCTTTGCAGATTGGTTTGATGCTTCAAACGATGCATTTCTTATATTGAAAAGTGCATTACTTACCTTTTTGAGCTTCTCTTTGTTTTGAGAGTAGTTTAATAATCTCTACTTAACAGGGCCAACCACGTGAAGGTGGAAGCTCATTTGGCCCTTCCCGGCCTCCTCCCGCCCCCGCCCCCTTCACATCACTCTCAATTCCCCATACCCGATCATATAACATTAATCATTCATTCATCCATTAATAACATATAACACTCATTCATCCATCCATTAATAACATATAACATTCATTCATTAACATATAACATTTTTTCATTAACATATTCAAATTCATTCATTAACATATTTCATTTTTTCAGTTTTTACATATCAAAAATATGGCTGTCATAATATGATTACAATCACTTTTTTTTTTGTTTCTTTTTTGCAGCTAAAAAAAGTTGAAGTGGAGTATCGTTTTCAAAATCATCTGTCCCCCCTTGAGTTGTTTTGAGCTCTACTCATGATCTTAATGTATGCCTAGTCATGTACTCACAACCACGAGGACACGGCTGCAAGGGGAGGTCTGCTACAATAGCAAAGAAATGTTAAATTGATATGTTTTATTATTATTGTTACACGTATTTCATTAATTAAAAGAACATCAGAGTGGTGCTCTTTACCTGATTGGGCCACATCATGTTCCTGATATTGTCTTATAGCCTCATGCTCAACATGTTGAACACCCTCTAAATCCTAATCTGGAGTTGAAACATGAAAGATTACATTAATTAATGCACCAATTGCAGTTAAAAATATTTAAAAGAACATTAGAGTGGTCCTGCTTACCTGATGGAGCCGCATCATGTTCCTAATCTTGTCTAGCCTGATCATGCTCAACATGTTGATCACGTTCTACATGCTCTAAAGTGGAAACATGAAAGGTTACATTCATTAATACACTAAATGCAATTAAAGATGTTTAATTGTATTAATCCATACCGCATTTTGTATAGCACATGAATACATCTAGTACTGAGATGCACACCATGGCCTTCATCAGCAGGTTGCACTCCACCCTCACCAGGCTACATTTCAATGTCATGTGCAGGATTATCATTGCTTATCTGTGTAAAACAAATAGGCACATTATTATGGTGGAAACTAATATTGAACAGATTGCACAAGTATTCAATTTGAAATAAACTTTATTGAGTTATTTACCTGCGTGTTGGATACAGTAGAAGATTGTGTTTTCCCAGTCGAGACCCTTAGCTGTTCAGTTAGGGCTCCATAGCCCTGGTCGAAGGCAATCTTTAGGTCCTCTTGTGTGGGCACTCTGTTGAAATGAAAGCCCTGCATTTTTGCATGCGATCATGAATTTTGCTTCTATGATGTGATAAAACCAAAATTGTTTGCAATTTATTATTTGGATGCAATATTTCATTTATTGATACTTACAAATCGTGCAGCTACTTTCATATAACCACCAGAGCCAAGTCTGTGTTGCCCGTGTTTTTCTAGTCTTTCCTTTGTTGCCTTCGATGTGTCAGGCGGCCTATGAAAAATTTGAAATACATTAGATTATGTAAAAAGAAAGATTAATCAATATATAATTAAATTGTTGATAGTATTACATACCTTCCTTGGCCCGATAGTATCTTTCCTTTCTTCTTTTCAGCCTTCTCCTTTCCATTCGACACCAAGTCCTTCCACTCCCTTTCCGGAATCATGGGGGGACGCTCGTACTTTTTGTTCTTCTCTAAATGTGACCTATATTGGTCCCTCACATACTTTAGATAGGTACCAGCTTTCTTAAGGACCTTGGTTCGATTGAATGTTTTATCACCGAACAACACAACTAAATGGTTAATGAGCTCATCTTTTAAATCTTGATTTTGGTTATTCCACCGTGTACGTATGGTGGGCCTGAAGAGCTCCAATGAAATATCACTTAGATGTTTATAAAAAACATCATTTCCTGCAATTATAATGTAGGCAAATATTGTCATTTTGTAAATCAATATAATAGGGTGCTATCCCCACTGTTAGCACTTATTTAAAAATAATAATAACAATTATAACATTTTAAAGTACCTGGGACCTTCTCTATCTTTATGGGAAGGAAATCCTCAGTCACCACAAATGTGACTGGCAATGTTCTCGTACTAGTAATATGCGAAGATCCAAGAAATGCTGCTAAAACATCACTAGTAGTAGTGGCCTTTGCATCCACAGGTACTGACACATGTAGTGGCATGTGTTCGCTGCCAAAGGGTGGACTACCGAATGCCTGCATGGTATGTGTTGCCGACATTTCAGACGATAATATAGGCACAGATGATGGGGTCGGATGATGTGTTGTATGCGTAGGAAGATCAGGATTGACACTTCTATCATCCCCTACTTCTTGGGAAACACTTGCAGTACCTTGATCACGGCCAGCAGCATGATCATGAGGACGCAAATAATCCTATAAAAACAACACATATTTTAGTTCATGACATAAAAGAGTACAAAATATAAAACCATGAATGAACTTATGTTATAATTAAAGATCTCATGACATCTTACTTCCAAGTTTTGTGCTCTCTCAGACAATATTTTAACCCTTTCTCTTATCTCATCTGTTTGAGGCACTACGAATACCAACTGAAGGATTTTTTGATTGCATTTTTTTTGGGCCTTCCTCATCATATCCACAGGGTTTGTGGAAAATGTGATGTCATCATCACATAATAGTGATTGCACCTCCATATGGATGCTCTCTTGTACTATTGGTGCCTTTCCCTGATCAGCCAACTGCAACAAGAATATTAAAACATTATCAAAATTAACCCAATTAACTCATGAAAAAAACATAATAATAAAACATTTTGCTCCTATCTAATTTGTACAATTACAATGACGTAAACCTGTTGGATAGAAGCGCCTGAAGATGGATCACGATCTGTGCTCTAGGCCAGAGCCTTCCTCATATGATCAATGTCCCGCTGTGACAAAAATTAAATATAAAAAACATTACCGAAATGAAACCAATAGACTTACGAAAAAAAACATAATAATAAAATGGTATATTGGAGTCATTAATTGGAGGTTGGGTAAAATGGTATATATATAGTACATACCACCCCCATAGTAATTGTGTTTGTATCTAAGTGATTCAAATTGTAATCGATTAGCAACTCTTCCCCTGTAGTTATTGATTTTATCGCACATACTAATACACGATTTCCCTCTCACACCTCGAATATACAATTAGGTTGCTTATTTGTTGACCCAAGTCATGCACTATTTATAAACCCTGCAATATTCCCTGATGCTTTTGGCCTCCCGTCAATGTACCTAGCCACTCCTTTATTTTGATCCTTATCTTTTAGTTGTATATAATTTGCTGATAGTGCATACCTACGCATACTTCGTGTATATCGAACCAACTGCATCCAATCTTTGTAATTGTAACAGGGTCCAACATACTCCATCAACTTAGTAACTTTGTTGTAACAGACTTTTATGTTGTCCATACAAAATAGGCCCAAACCATGTAATGATGATGGTGCTATGCGATATATCCTCTCGTTGACACAAAGATCAGTGTTTATTGGAGGAAGTTCCTTGGGTACCCATTGTTTCCGTAGATGTTTGTACCTCAAGGGAACCTCAATGTCGCCTATGCTCTCATCATCATAAGAACATGACCCCCCTTCAGTAAGAAAAAATTCCATGCGTTTATGAAATTTTCTTCTAATCTTTTGACCTCTAGTTGATCTCCCTCTTTTAGATCTACTACATGTCTCTCTTTCCTCTTCTCTTCCTGAATTTCCCTCGCTTGAGGAAGACAAATCTGACAAATACCTATTTTGTGGTGCCTGCACTCATAAGGATGTTGGATGCAGTTCTTTCATGGTGATGTGATCCGAAGGTGACATTATGATTAATTTATCATTTCATCGCTAGAAATTGACAGCTTATAAGGTAATCAAGTCTTGATAGATTGCAAGTTATTGTTACTACTGTCCAAATGTGTCCATCACAAATCAAATCTACTTAACGTCTTTGTGCAGCGTCTTTGCAAGCATAAAGTAACTTCAAATGATAGTTTGGAGTTAGTTCTTTCTTCTTTCAGCAAGTATTGTAGCTCATTTTTGGAGCTTTCAAGAAAAAGATAGCATTGTAACTCATTTTCACAAACTTGTACTCAGCTGTATTTTTACCTTTCAATCAATAAAAGCAAGCTATTTTTCCTTCTCAATACTAGATATTGTGTGATAACATGAAATTATTGATATTTCCTTGTGATGATAATGTTTATCCTTGGTTCTAGTCTAGTTTCTCATAGCCTTTATACAAAAGTGCATGTTTGTGCAGGTCATAGTTTGTGTTCTACCAGTTCTATGTAGGATTCAATTGTAAAGTCAAACATTCGAACCTCTAGGAAGGTCATTTGTTGTTCCACTTGAGTTTTGCCATAAACTTCAAAGCCTATCTATGAAATACTTATGCAAAACATGTCAAAAATGAGTTATGTATATTGCAGTGAGTTTTATTGATCACATTGTGTGTCAAAACAACATTACAAATCCTTAATATTTGGTGCATCATGCTAGGAATTAGTTTTATTTTATGTTTCCTTCTTACGTTTTTCCCAACAAGTAGTTTTAGGTGACTGCCATAAGAGCCAACTTACTCAGGAGGTTCTTTTCTGCTCTAGGTAACCCACAACCTAGAAAATTCCCATGTTTCACCAATATGTTAAGTTCTGCAACTTAGGAGGGGTACAATATTGAGAGATAACAATTATTGGCATGCTTGGTGGGACTAGTATGATGAACTTCTCATCAAAATACTGAGAGATTTGGTGTTTTACTCAGTATTATTAGCCTTTGGAGGCAATATAAGCAACACCATGGTGACTCTAATTACATATCAATTGGTTTTAGTAGTCCAAATGCATGCAGCCAAGAAGAGGAAAGTGTTGTAGAATCTAAGCCAATTAAAATTCCAAGTTTTAAAGTTTTTCTTCAAACCAATAGTTGATTCATAACCAAGAGAAGCTCTTTCAAATCCCCTTACCAGTTGAATCTAACATGGACAACTATGATGAAATTGTTAAGTTGGAAGAGCATGTGTTAACAATCCCAAGCTTCAAGAAAATCACTTCTTCTCTTCCTCAAAAGTTACCAAAGCCTCTTATACTAGCCAATCATCTATCAACACTCCCTAAATCTTTTGACGAGTTGCTCGATCATTCAAATAGGAGGAGGTCGAGCTAGTAGTGAAACAAGAGTTTTTGTTTTCAATTCAAAAATCAAAACTGATTAAGGATCTTCCTCAAGTGGAAAGAACTTGTGAGGTCAGTTATGAGGAGGCAAAAGAGATAACTATTGTTTATAAGCCTATGAATGGTGTGAATAATGAAAAATCTAAACTTTTTCAAGTAGAAGTCGAGGGTGATTAGTTGGAAATCAAGGTACAAGGAAACTGGATGGGTTAGAAGGAAGATTTGATCTTCCCATTTGATGAGTTGTCTTGTTTTGTTGTGCAGGATGAAGATTCGAAGCAATAAGAAGATATCAAACAATTCGATGAGTTGCTGGTTAAAGAGGAAAAATCAAACATGGATCAAGAGGAAGAGTATGGTCTTGATGAGGAGTCTATTCTCTCAAGTCAAGAAACTTATCATGAAGTTGATTTGCAAGATCTTATCTATTTGGAGGAACTTCCTTTCTATTGTACAAAAGAGCTTAAGGTTGGTATAACAAATGAAAGTTTGTTGGAAGAGGCTACTACATTGTTTGAACATTTACCTTCGCTCATTGAAGAAGAAAATCCTGATTTGGAGTGTACTAATGAGGATTTTGAGCTTGGACTAGCTGTTCCTAAGAGCCTTCCAAGAGCTGATAGCTTTGATGAGTTATTAGCTATCTTAATGGAAGAGGATGGTCCATTGACCATGGATGAGGAATCAACATGGAAATTTATCATGTAAGGTGAAGGTAATGATGTTATTTCTAATCATTCAAATTGTCTTCTCTTTTGTCTAAACTTAGCCATGAAATAGGACAACCATAAAAAAGGTAAAAAGGTTTGTTGACGCGTGGGCATCGGTGTTATCGATTAACGAATGAGGTGGGACCCATTCCATGCTGATGTGGTACCTAATGGGAAATATTCTTGCTCGCTTGTTGACTGGAAGGAGGATGTGTCATTTTCAAACTGGTGTTGACCAAATCTGGATCGTCCGTCTGGCCAACTGTATCTTTGATCAACGGCGTGTTTTCAAACAAACTAGTGTTGTACTATAGTCGTTCTATCTCGCGCGAGCGAATAGTAATGGTCAAGTTCGACTCGGCCTGCGTAATTAAATGCTAAATAACCAGTGGATTGCTATTTCAGTGTTGCATTCTGGTTTATAAGAATTCCTTGGTGTTTAGAAAAGCGGCTATTATCTCAGTTCTCCATTATCGTGATAGTTGACGCTCTGCAAAATAAACAGTAAGTGATACGAATGCCTTCTTTTGTAATTTCAGAATATATTAGTGTTGCCTATTGAATAATTGGCGATTGTATCCTTTTCGATTCCTGGTGAATTGTTAAGCGAATTGGCTATTAGAGCTTATATAGGTCATTGCTAGTAATTTGTGTGCACATAAAAAAGTTTTCTATAACGGCAGTTGAGAATAGGGTGTAACTGTTTGTTTTTCTTTAAGAAAACCCTAGTTCAAATCCCCTTCTATTTAAAATATATGGCATCCAAGGCATGAACTGTTGGTCCCGAGGCTACGCCTAGGGGTTACTCACAAGATATTATTGATCTGTTGAAACCTTCTACGAGCAAGAAGCAAGAAGGAAGGATATTGTTCTATGGACCCGTGATTCATGAAGGTTTAATGGACAAATAGTGTACAATCCATGATGTCGAATTTTCGTACACTGGTTGGCAGCTCTTTTCCAATTGGTTTGGAAATAGAAATTTGCTTGTTCCTTTGTGTAATCCATGGAGACTGGACTTGGGTAAGCTGGTGGTACCGAATGTCTATGAAGATGTAGAATTATTAAAAGATATTGTTGCAAGGTATGATCCTGTGACTCGAATTGTCAGAACACATCTTGGCAAGCCTATGATTAAAGTAACCAGAGAGGAAATTGCAGAGATTTTTGGCTTACATGAATGGAGCCAGGATATGATTCCCATCAAATTGGAGGTCTTCAGGGAAGAATACAGAAACACTAAGGGTTTGATAAGGACATCCCTTTTGATACCCCATTTGGCTATGTCGGGAAGAGGGAAGAATCAGAAAAAGGTTGTTATTAGCAAGAATGAGCCTGAACCTTTCCCGGTAGACTACTTTGCCCCTCATTTCAAGAAGACCATTTGTGCACTATGTCAAGTTTTGGGGATTGATCTGAAGAAGATTTTGCCTATAGAGATAATGTATATGGTTGTCAACCTCCAACACCCTGGTTATAATGTGGTATATGATTTTACCACTTACCTTGCAGAGAACATAGATTTTGGCTTAGTAGCTTTGAAGCTGGGAAAGAATTGGGTAAAATTTAGATGGTTTTAATTGTTGATTCATATGTTTTTATATAGGGGTCAGAAGGTATTTGAAAAAGATATGGAGTTGAGGAAGATGGAAGGAGATATTGAAATGCCTGTCCAATATTGGACTAGGGTCTTAGACAAAAATAATCATAAGTTTGATTATGTCACCTTTCATAATATTTTTGGATCTAAGTTAAGGAAGGCTTTAGTTGTTGATCCACCCAGGATTCCAAAAGAAATTCACAACTTTCTAAGACCTATGGAGAGGAGGCCTGAGTTGAATCTAACCCACAATTGGAGTGATATTATCCCCAATCACAATACTACAATCTTCAGGGTCTTTGGCACCAATGCCATCTCGTCTGTCCTACCTAAAGAAGTTCCTCTCATACTTGGTTTTGTAGAGATTATGAGGCAATTGGGAGCATCTCATGATTTCCATTTGCCTGTTGAACACAAGAAAGGATCCTTTTTCCCTGAATATACAGCTTTTGTAGATTTTGTTATGATAAAGGGAGAAAGGAGAAATTTACTCTTGTTACTCAAGCCATATAGATTGAAAACTGTACATTGTACGCCCTAGGAATTATGATCCTGAGGGTTTTATCTCCCAAATGAAGGCTAGACATCGAACTGGAACCTTTGTTCACAATTTTTACTATCCTGAAGATATCATTAAGAATATTTTTGATGAGGACTTACAGGATGAGAGAAAGGCAATGTACATTTCCTATTCAAAAATGGTAAGTAAACAGGAGAAAATACCTGGTTTTGATCCTGTACCTGATGCTAAAGATGAGCTCAGTAGGGCAATCTATGTTCTTGATAATTTTGAGAGCATAGTAGGAGTCTTGAAGGAGGAAAGGATTGTAGAAGGAAAGGGAAAGTCACATGTTACTGAGCAGCACCCTGAGATAAGAATCAAAGAAAGGCCTACCTACCAGCCTCAAGGGAAAATAAAAGTGTTTTCAAGAAGGAAGACAAATAGGATAGAGGAAGTTACGATGAGTAGTGCATCATTCGTCCTAAGGAAATCAATATCTGGTATTATTGATTTGGATTCACCTTCAAAGAGTTCAAAACAGATTAGCACATCATCCCCAAAGAGGCCTAGAACTGATGGTATGGGGGATGTTGGCCAGAAAGGTAATGATGAGGAGGATATTATTGTAACTTCGGATGAAATAAATCTAGAAATGCCACTAGATCTGACTAACATTGCAACGAGCTCAGGAGCCATCACCCTAAGATTGGGGAAGGATGAGATTAAAGGAATTACAAATAGTGATGATTTGAGAATGGCAGCCTACAAAGAATTCATGATGGATGACTCTTTTATCCATACCCATGCTTTTGAAGATTTTGTATGGAGAGCTCATCTCTCATCTTATATTGAGCAGGTAGCACATGAGAGAAGTTTGCACCCAGAGCTTCCAGAGCAAGTAATTCAGTCAAAGGTCAGAATATAATTGAAGGAGAGGTTTAAGGAAATCACACCAGAATAGGGCAGAACATTGGTTCAAAAGTGTGGGATATTGCTACTCTCTGAATGGGATATTGTTGATGCTGTAGTATTTGATACAGTAAGAAGGGAAAATAAACCGCTTCTTGCAACAGAGGAGGAGGTGGCATTAGCACTTAAAGGATCAACTTTCAGCGAAGAGTGGGATTCTATGGCAATATGGTCACTATCTATAGGGTCTCGAAAACATATTGTCGCTGAAACATCCAATTTTAGTGGTCATTTGATTGTGAAGAGAGTTTTTGATACCCCTGCCTTCGAGGCTGTTGACATGGTTGTGAATGTTGCCAAATTTACTAGAGCAACCATGGAGGATTTAACTAAAAATTGAGATACTCTAAGGAACCAGTATAATGACATTATTATTGAGTATAATAAGAGTCAGCAAAGGGTGGCAGAATTGGAAACAAAAATGGCCTTATTAAGGCAACAAATAGAAATCTTGAGATCCCAAAAGCAAGTTAGCTCTAGCCAAATTATTGCTGACCCACCAATTGATCAACCCCAACCTCCTGCACAGGTTCAATCTTGGGCTATGGTCCCGTATAATATGGGACAAGTGCCTATTGCGGTTGAAAAGGCCAGTACCTCAAGCGAAGATCCTTCTAGGGAAAAGTTACTCCAGCAGATTGAAGAATATAAGGAGATGGTAAATCAAATCCGGGATGCAACAAGAAGGAATAATTTAGAAATTGTTGATACTGTGTTAAGGCATCTACATAAATGGGTCTAGAGTAAGTTGAATGGTGTTCATGTGAATTATGCCTTGATGTTGCAAGCACTTGAATTATTTCCAAGGGACAGAGAATTGGCTATCCCTTTGCTAAATAGACGGGGCCCTAGAATGGAAAAATTGAAATTTATGGCAGTTGGAGCAAAGCAGCATGGGAATAAGTATCCTACAATCATGACAACATATCAATTTGTTAAGACTATTGTTGAGAAAAAATTCCAGGGGTCTGCTGCTCCTATGGAGTCCAAAATCAAAGCACTGAAGGATATTTATGATGGAAAATATTTGACTCCACTACCTCATATTTTGCATAGTCAGGATAGTGTCAAGCCTTTGTAGGCATGGAAGGAGCAAATGAATAATATAATGACCGCCCAAACTCATGAGATATGCAAAAATGCTGATATTCGCATGTTGGAGAACACTTTAGAGAAGTTATCACTTGTCATTAGTTTCCTGGAGAATTTTGACAAGACAACCACGTCATTAATGATAAAGTATGTACCTTATCAAAAAATGGTGGACCAGGTGGTGGCTTTCAATTGGTCGTCGGAGGAAGATTTTGAGTCATGGAAAAAGATGTTTATTGATGAACTTGAATTATAAATAATGGGGATGAGAGCTGCAATTTGGTCATGTAAAATACAGGTCTGGCCTACGGTATTATATTTTGAAATGTATTCTCTTCCCGGATTCAGGTACAAATTGCGCAAATAAAATCAGCACATGGAAAGGTTAAAAGATGCTTTGGTGTCAAGGAATCAATACTTGGAACAATGATTTCCTTTCCTCCATAACAAATTAATCATCATTTTGTTTTAAGTTTTTCCTCTCTTACCAAGCAAATGATGTAAAGATAACTGATTAGGAATTAGCGGTCCAGTAAAAAATGGACATGTGTATCCTTCGGCCTAAAGCTTGTTTGCTCCCTAGTTTTTATAAAAGGGAATTCTGAGCTAAGGAATAGGTCTATTGAAATTACTTAAGATACGTAAGAGAAGAATCAAGTAGAGAGAGAGAAAAGAATATGTCCAATTTTTTGAAGCTTTGAGTCTGTTTGGGAACTTAGTAAATCATGGGGTTTTGGAGCATACTTATGCAAATCTTGTGATTGTTTTGAGTCTATTTTCTCTCCTATTGTAATAATTTGCATGATTTTTTAATGAAAAGTCTATCAAAGATGATGTTCGTTAAATTTCATTTGTCATTTCCTGTGGATTATGTTCGACTATAGCTCTGGTTCAATGGACCTGTTAAATGCTTCAGTTGTTCAATAAGTTCATGCAAACTAGCACATAGGATTTTCTAAAGAGTAATAGATTCATGTATTGATGAATGGATGGTAATGCCTTACATACAGATCATAGATGCTCTAGATGAAAGTTACCCTGTAGTTCAGTTTCCAGTTTGACTCTGTGCTTTAGGATATGGCACTGGTACTCTGATTGCTTATTTTTCTTGTATTTTTTGTTATAGCTTCAGGCAATTTCACTCGAAAATTTCATAAAAAAACACTTAGGTGTTATTTCAATTCCTTGTTAAATAAGAGTTGAATTCTCCTGAGAAATAGCCAATTTCTTGAAGGATTATCTTGTTTAAACTTAGACTGGAATTTATCTATTGTTTATCCACGTATGAGCAAATCATTCTCATCATGAATGACAATATATTTTAGGGATACCCTCCTGGATCTTACAGAGTCCGAAGTGTAGGAGAGATAACAGTTTTGTTGCATTTTTCTCGTTAAGTTGGCACAGTGCCTTCAGGACTTTTAAAATTGAGTATGGCAAGCTCATAGAAGCTCCTGTAGGTTCTACTTGGGTTGTAAAAATGCTAACATTATGCACTATTTTGGATGAGTTACAACATTATGCAAGACTATTTCTCAAGTCTTGTCAAGTTCCAAGAGTTGACACCATGCCCAATGGATAAGTTTAGGAAACTAGTGAGGATGTTTAGCAGGCAAACATATAGAAGATGTCACCAATTTTTTTACCTAATTTATCTTCTAACTCAATCAAGTAAATTTGGGACAGTTTTTGCAAAAATAAAGATAAAGGTACACATTCAATTCTACTAAGTTCCATTCATATACACAAAAGTATTATCAAATGAATTGCAGTTCATTATGCATATTTCATTATTCTTTTTTCTAATTCATTGCTCTTGTTATCTGCTGCTTTCCTCTTTGCTTTCTCACTTGCTAGGTCTACCTATAACTTTTATATTTGGGTATGCAACCTTTTCTTCTCTCTATCTTGCTTTAGCAATGATGTGTACACCAATTCATTGTTCTTCTTTGATACATTAATTTTGTCAGTATTTTTTAGGCCAAAAAAATCCAATTGAAAATTGGTTACCTGGTATTCAAATCGATCCATCTGATTTGTTGATTTGTTTTGAACTGTGGGAATGACAATTGTGTACTCCATGATTTATTTATTTGTGTCAAATGTGGGTAATACCATGGTTGTTGCAGGTTTTGAAGTTACAACAAACGCACTCTCCATCAGTTGCTTCTTTTCTTTTTTATTCAAGTCTAATTTTTTTTTAAACTCTTCAATGAAATCATAACCTGGGGAGGTAGGAACAATGGAATGCTTGAATGGTGAAGGAATAGGAGTACTTGCAGTTGCTAATGATGTCGCAGCCACACTAACTGGAACTGGGCGAGTGCCTAGAAATAACTCCTTTGTGGTGGATCCACTGATAGTGTGACTTGGAACTGTCAAAATCCTTTGCCTCTTTTGATTGCCTTGATCACCTGGTGTTTCTATGGTATATTGTATTGTTTTCCTCTTGTGTGTAATTTGTTGTTGTAGCACATGTTGACCACTATTGGTACTACTACCCATAGCATCGCCACTAATGGTACTCCCAGTTGCACTAAGTTGTCCACCAAGGGCATGTCCTAGTTGTGATTGTATCTGACCATGAGGATGAGGATTAAAAGCTCTAACAAATTGAATTTGACTTGTATGCCCTTGGTCTACTTTTTCACCTCCAATCCCAAGGCCAAATTTATCAACTGGTTTTCTATGCTCAACATCTATTACCGTCCAAAGGCCTTGTCTTTTAGAGTCTTTGGACCCTAGAGGACCACCTTCATAAGTAATTTTTTCAAGTATGCATTCTCTTGAAGTATATGTTGAAGCATATGCTTCTTTTGTGGCCTCACTTAAAACCAGGTTTGTAATTGGCATGGCTTTGTTCTTCTTCTTGAATATCATAATTAGATTCATCATCACTTCCTTTGTTTCCTCATTCATCAAGATGCTCTATATTCCATAATTTGTTAAACTCTTTATTTTTTTCGTTAGCTCCATACTTTGCAAGAGCTCTTGGATTACCTAGGTCCTTCCTCATAGACCAAAAGGCAGTAATTTTTTATCGTGACCAATTTTTATCTATAACTTCCTTCTCTAGAGAACCTGGAATTTTTACTCTACTAGATGTTTTATCACTTTTTTCATAAAAAATGTTGTATGTTATGATTGTCTTTCTGTGCAATGCCATAATTTTTGCTGACAATTGTTCAAAAGAAATACCATTCTCAACAACACTTTTCTCCATTGCTATTTTGACCTCATCCCAAGAATCCTTGTTTCTCAAGTTTTCTAGCAAGGGTTTACTTTGATGTTGAATTCTACTTGCAACATTCCTATTGGCCACAATCATTGATTTAATGATGTCACATGGATCATACTGCCAGTGACAGATAGAATCAAAGTCAAAAAAATTCAAAAGATTATGTGCCACACTAAATTCTTTTCTCTCAAATGTGAACCCTCCACATGAAAAAGGTAAAGAAGGAAATAAGGTCTTCTTTTGTTGACTGAGAAAGTGTAGTTCATCAACACTCTGCACCTGCCTTACATATTCCAATACAAAAACCCTTTTTGTCACATGTATTGGAAGTTTGTATGGTTGTACTCTCGATCCATAAAATCTTAGCACAATATATTCTTCCATTAAGTACCAATCAGCCAATTGTATTTCTTTTCCTAGTTGCATGCAATTTCTACATGACATAGGCAATCTAGGCATTGGAGTATTTGTAATTGCTTGATGCAATGGAGCCAAAAAGTAGTCTACAAAATGACTATAGTTCCTTCGAGAATCATGCATCCTTATCTCAATGGTCCATTCATATATTGGAGCCATTTTCTTTTCCTTTGCATTACTATAGGGTTGAATCTGAAGCTTGTTGCTCTAAAACTTTCCTCTAAATTTGAATAGAAAAAGATAGCACAAGTAGGTTGTGAACCTAAATGTCTTGGTGGAACCTACTTTAATCATTAAAAAATGCTTATGCATGGATTCTACAACGTGCTGAATATAATTATATTTGACATGTTCATCACCATAATGGATACTATATACCATTTCAAGGAGGCTTGCACCCACTTCCAAATTGCTATCCAGATCGAGGAAAAATGCTAGCATGGAAATAGTATCCTAAACCCATGGTTTAAAAATATCCAAATTATAAGGAGGCTTATGATCACCTTTCAATGTATTTCTATCCTAAACTATTTTATTTAAGAAATGATTTTTCTGCCTTTCTTCCACTGCTTCATAATCACTAGCAAGCTTTTCCAGGTCAATGTGGTGGTTTCCAAATTCTTCGTTTGTAAACCCCAACACTTTTTCGAGTTCTTCTGCATTAATGGATAACAATTCTACCTGGATATCTTTATTAACAATTGCTCTTTTCTTATCATCATAATTTTTGGCATAGACCATGATAAATTATGGGCAAGGGAAAACTTCATGTAACATCATGCGCCCTAATCTAGTTACCCACGGTGCACTGATACTATGAACTAAAACTTGTGTTTTCTTTGCAACCTTATTCTGAGATGAAAATTGAAGTTCTGAGGTACGCCTACCATAGATTTCAGGATCATAAATATCATGGTACCCATCAGTGAAACCTGGAGTTTTAAGCAATTCTGCATAATGTATTTTTTTTATCGGACATTTCTCTAGTGGTACTGGTGGTAGACATGCTTATACAAATGTGAAGTTGTGAAATTTGAATTCCCTAATACCTATTAGTCCTCCTTAGATTTAATGAATTCTTAAGTCTCTAAACCCAAACTTCAAACTTTGACAAAATAAGATTTTAAGAAATGTCAAATGATGAAACATAGCCACATGAATTCTTTCACTTACCCAGATTCTAAGTCCTGACTCTTGAAAAATGGAATGGCGTTGTTGGAAATGGAACTATGGAATCCAAAACAGGGTGGTGCACTGTAATGAGCAATCTAAAGAGTGAAGACTTTAAAAATCACTATACAATTTCAAAGTGCTTTAAATACTTTTTTTCTCATAATTGGAACATTAAAGTGAATGACATGTCTTAGGTCTACAAGACTACAAGTTGCAAATTCTTAACCGTTGATCTTTCTAAATCTAACGGTTATAGGGCGATTCTGAAGGTTTAAGTTGGGAAGCCCATCGCTCTGTGCATTTCATTACGGAATGCAACTACAACCATACATAAAATGTTCATCCAATGGTTGAAACTTGAGTAGTTAATGATATTAACTTAAAAAAAAACATGACACATGTTTTAAATTTGTTTTAAACTTTTGTGCACTAGGATTGGCATCAAGGCCAAGGGGCCGGTAAATTAATGTTGCAAACTGCAAAGGACTTGAAAAAATCTCACCGTGTGCTGACCCTCTCAGTTTAAAAAAATCAGTAATCACTTGACAGTTGACACTTAGCAGTACAAAGTGCTTTAAATGCTTTGTTTCTCGAAATTGGAACATTAAAGTGAATGAAACGTCTTAGGTCTACAAGTTGCAAATTCTTAATCTTAACCATTGATCTTTCTAAATCTAATAGTTATAGGGCGATTACAGAGGCTTAAGTTGGCAAGCCCATCACTCTGTGCATTTCATTACGAAATGCAACTACAACCATACATCAAATGTTCATCCAACAGTTGAAACTTGAGTAATTTATGATATTAACTTAAAAAAATAAACATGAAACATGTGTTTTAAAGTTGTTTTAAAATTTTGTGCACTAGGATTGGCATCAAGGCCAAGGGGCCGGTAAATTAACTTTGCAAACTACAAAAGACTTGAAAGAATATCACCGTGTGCTGACCCTCACTTAAAAAAAATCAGTAATCACTTGACAGTTGACACTTAGCAGTACAAAGTGCTTCAAATGCTTTGTTTCTCAAAATTGGAACATTAAAGTGAATGAAACGTCTTAGGTCTACAAGTTACAAATTCTTAATCTTAACTGTTGATCTTTCTAAATCTAACAGTTATAGGGTGATTTCAGAGGTTTAAGTTGGCAAGCCCATCACTCTGTGCATTTCATTATGGAATGCAACTACAACCATACATCAAATGTTCATCCAATGGTTGAAACTTGAGTAATTTATGATATTAACTTAAAAAAATAAACATGACACATGTGTTTTAAAGTTGTTTTAAACTTTTGCACACTAGGATTGGCATCGAGGCGAAGGGGCCGGTAACTTAACATTGCAAAGGACTTATTATAGCCTACATAATGAAAATCATAAAAATTTGTGTGACAAGATCCATATTATAGCCTACATAATTACATTGCATCCATCAACAGATTTGAAATCCCATACTCGTAGTCCTTCCCCCATTCCTAACAAAAATCAATACCATAGGCATCAGCCTAACAATGCTTTATCGGTGGAATTCCCATCATAGCCCCATTAATGGCCTGAAGGCGAAGACTCATAAGGTGTGCTCCCCGATATGCTGATAGAGTCAACAAAAGTAAGCACATCGCTGTAACACATAAACATCGGTGGAAGGAATGATTGCATTCCCCCGATGGCCCGATATAACCATGAATTATCAAGTGCATATTGCATAAAGTATATTACTTAATTTATCAAAAGAAAAAAATTTGATTTGAATATATTAATAGACACTGAAGTTTCGAACTCAAAAAAAAACTCTTTACTCTAAGTATAAATGATTAATGAAGAATAACACAACACAACCATTTATTTTATTGCAACTGAATTTCAATGTCACATTATTACATATCTTTTTATAGACGAGTAGCTGTAGATCAGGCAAGCTCCTATTTTGTATAAATAACATATGTCAGTGTGTCACTTTAGTACTTTACATAGACAAATTTTAATAATTTATTCCAAGTTGTTGCTCGTTACAATGGATTACAAATTGATTCCAATTTCCAAGCTTCTTTTGCTGAAAACTTACTACAAATATAACTCTAAAAATAAATGCATGATTCTAAGCTTCTGTTGGTGACAACGTAATAGAAATGTGGCTCTGAAAATAAATGCATGATTCCAAGCTTTTGCTGGTGGATTTGCCAACCATGCCGGGGAAAGGGGGTTCTAATCAATCCTAAGGAAATGGGAGTTGTGAAGATACAAAATGTACTTATCCCCTTCGAGAACCAGAGTCATACAAAAGATGTAATACAAATGTCTCTTTGAAAATAAATGCATGGGGCTTGCCTAGCCAGCCATGCTGGGGAAATGGGAGCTGTTAAAATATAAGAGGAGAAGCAAATCCGCTCCCATATTTTGCATGCAACTTCCATCCATTGGTATAACACTTACCTCCATCAGAGCTCCTCATCTTGGTTCAAAACTTGTTTGAGAAGTTAGGTTAACCAAATCAACTTCTTTCCAATTCCACCCATTCTGAACTTGAAGGAAATTCATCTTTTACTGATTACTCTGTAACTACATAACTGTAGGCAGGAGAATTTACAGTATCCCCAATACCGCATCATCTTCTTCGTGAATCCTTATTAACCTTGGAAAATAAAAACCCTTATGGCACTATCCACTATTCACTGAATCACTATCCCTATTTATGGGCCACCAGTGTTGTTAACAACCTATATAATTAAAATGTTTAATTTGATTGACATCTGGCTACATGCCAACTGTACCTCAAGCTGACAAGCTGTCAAAATCATCGATTCACCAGTGCCACTCAAAGTTTAAACGATATGAAATCATTAAAAATATTGTTTTATTAAAGCTATGAGTTGTCCAAGAAATTGCTTTGGATGTTCATATCACATATGGCATTAATCGCCACCACTGCCAGCACTAGCACTAGCACTAGCAGTACGCCAACCACACTTTCTTCAAAAAGATTGAGAATTTTAATTAAATGAAATGTACAACATCAAGGCATTGAAAAGACATAATGAGTGATGAGTGATGGGCCTTTATCTCACCACATGTCTACATCTAACGGTTATTTTGTTATTTCAGAGGTTTCAATTCACAAGTCTAATGCTTCAAAGATTTACTTTTGGAATGCAACTCTTTTTTCTTGTTGGTGTACAGATTTGTCACTTTAACCATGAAAGTAGATGCAAAATATTTTAAAACAAATGACACAAAGTCTATTTTTCTCACAATCAGTAAAGAAAAGCGATAGTTTCTCTTTTAACAAATGAATTAATTTGAACACAAAGTCTTAGAGATGAAAAAATACGCATTCTGACCTAACAGATAAACATTGAACAATTATCATGAAGAAACACAATTCATTCATAATTAAAAGGAAGCATTAATAATTACATAGATTTAGAAATATATTCTTTTATCTCTCTAATGCCAAAAATGTGGATTCACAGACCTATCACTCCACACCCTATACAATCAAAATTCAAAAAGCGCTCAAAAGCTTAAACTACGCCCCCTTATCATTACGTGTCACAAATTCACAATTCACAAAAGGATTCATGCATGTTGTTAAACCGCTGGAGGTGTTGGGACTCTGTACAGTTCCAACTGTATTTCCATAACTAAATTATGAAATTTAGCGTGTTCTTCTTCTTCTAAAATGAAAATCACCCTATTGTATTCGACATAGCTGGTTTTCTCTTTCCACGCCATTGAACGTAGCTGGGAAATGATGTCGAGTTGCTCTTATTCAGGACAATTCAAATTTGGTTGCATGATGGCCACAAGTTCATCTTCCCATACCCTGATATCGGCTGGAAGTACCCTTTTGAGGAAACTCTGAGTCTGGAGTTCAAAATGCTGCCACCTTTCCTCGTATGCAGGCTCACTTAACTTTACCGACAAGAAGTGGCAATCTGCTACTAAATCCATTTCTCCAACCTCCTTATTTAAGATCTATCCTTTCAGAGGATTTAAAAGATTACGTTAAACCTAAAGTTGGTGTTTGAAAGCATTTGAGAAGACATCCCTTAATGACACCTTACAATTCATTAAATGAGCTGACACTTTGAAAGTTGTGCATCTTGTTGAGGTCGCCCAATCATTGAGAAACATAACTTTATAACCATTTGTACAGTAATAAAATATTAACCATTAATTTCTAGAAATCTAATGGTTCTAATGTTATTCCGGAGCTTTCAAATCGCAAGTCTAGTGCTTTAGAGATTTACTTCCAGAATGAAACTACAGTCGTCCATCAAACATTCATTGAATGAACCCTATGATTTTTCGTTGGCATATCTATTTATTTCGCCACTGGATTTTTTTATTATTTTGAGATTCTTTTTAATTTGCCATTGAAAATATAATTTTTGCTTTGAAAAAAGGTTTTAATCGCTAATGAAAAAAAATTATGGTTTGAAAAACGGTTTTAATCGCTAATGAAAAATATTTTATTTGATTAAAAAAATTTGCAATTCGCCAAGATTTTCCACAGACTTCCAAGGATTATAAAAGATTTTCCAATCGGGATTTTTTTTCCCAAAAAACAAAAAAATTCGCCAATAAAATTAATATTTTTTTATTGGAAAGTATACAGTATTCGCCAAGATTTTACACCTTCGTCGAGGGGGGGGGTTTCTTAAATTTTTCCCTGCTATCCACCCTCACGATAACCACAAACTCAAAACAAACCCGTCCTCGTCCTTGAACCACCTATAAATAATATATCGCAACAATCGAGTTATAATACCACTGCTCATACATATAACACTAGAAACAGTCTACAACCGAAACAATCTTCTTCAACATCCCTCCCATTGGCTAATCCTATCTTGCCTAGTGCTCCTCATTTTCCTCTACAAAATGGAAAGGAGTATGATCTTGTTGAACACATTAAGAACACTCTTGCTAAGATATCATTATGGGACCTTATTCAAACATCCCCTCATTATCATAACATGATTCAAAATGCTTTACAACAAGTTCCTATCCCTTCTAATGTGTAACTGAATGACATAGCAGCAATGATTCAAGGAATGAATGTGAACATTGTTTTCCACTAAAGTGAGCTACCTCCTTTGGAAGTGCAAAAACAAAATGAAGTTTTTATAATAAAATATATATATAATAGGATTGGGATAAAGAGAACTCTTTTTGACAATGGATTAGCTTTGAATGTCTGTATTCTAACCCTTTTGGATAGGCTTGGTGTGGATAAATCAAGAATTCAATCTGACTCTTTATCTATTGAGGGATTTGGCAATGTAGGAAAACAACAGCTTGGTGTGATAACATTGCCTATTACAGTTTGAAAGGCCACGTTACAAACTCTTATTCATGTTATGCCTCATGATCTTTCATATAATCTTCTTTTAGGAAGGCCATGGATTCATGCAATGAATGGGGTGCCTTCTACTCTTCATCGTAAAACGAAGTATGTCTACAACAACAAAGTGTATACAATCAAATCTGACCTTGAACCGGATAGTTTTCTCATTGAGAAAAATAAGGAAAATCCTTTAAAATCATTGACACCAACTATACAAGCAAAAGTCATGAAAGAACAAAAAGATAGGTATCCTAAACCCTTTACAATGTTATCGCTAGATGATTTGGGATCATTAGATTTTACACAGGTAGATTTGATGAGCAATTGAAGATCATAACAAAAAGCATGAAAAATAAAAAAGTGGTAATGTCAACATAAAATTTGGAAGACCCTTCGAAAGCATCCACTTCACCACTTTAGAAGAAGAAGATAATTACACGACAAATTTTGATGAAGTTGATTATGGACAACCACCAAATTTGAAAGAAATGAAAAAGCTTTATGGAAAAGGTTATGAACTTATAAAATAACTTGGTTATAGTGGAAAAGGATGTGGTGCTAGAGAACAAGGTATCCATGTCCCTATAGAGCCTAACACACAAGGAATGACTAACGGTCTTGGTTATTGTCCCTCAAAAGAAAAAAAAACAAGCCTTCAATCAATATCAACACTATTACAAAAGATCCTTCGAAGCCAACTTTAACATTAGTGCAACCTAAACTGATAGACACTAGTGGTCTTGATTATTATCCTTTGAAAGAAACAAAAGAAACAGAGAAATCTTTGCTTAATATCAATTTCATCACACAAAACACTAGTGATTCGAATTTGATAGATTTTACACCCTCCTATAAAGGAGAGTACAAAATCTCACAATCTAAAGAGTATTGTGTAAGTATGACATATTTTACTAAGAAAGAGATATCTTTGTCGCAAAATAAAGGAACACCTTCTACTATTGATCAAGACAGTATCTCGTCGAGACTCCTCCAAGATCATTTGATACCCCTCCCTCCAAGAACACAAAAGGAATTTTACTACAATAATTCATTTTATGCATATCATAGAGTTCATGGTCATTATACTAATGAATGTAAGGCTTTGGGTAATGAAATTCAACATCTTAAGGAGTGTGGTGCTCTTCCTTGTGTTGAAGCACCTTGTTCCTCTAATTGATATTGATTTTCATTCTATTATGTTTCTCATCAATCATCTTAGCTCATCCTTGTCTTTCACTAAGTGGGGGCAAGGGGTTAGGTAGCCTTGTCCTCATATGACACTCGTCGTTGTCTCTTTTGGCTAGTTGACCACCTTCCATGTATATATAAGAGCAACCTTGGGATGTGGATGACATGCCTTAAGTTGGCTCACATGGGACGTACTTTTATTTCTATGTTTAGCATTACATTTTGGGGGCAACCCCTTATCCATGATGTAGTTTCATTCAGGAACATGTAACTTGGCATACGGATTTCCGAATAACCTCTCATGTATTCTTCTACTTTAAAGAAATTGCTCACAACAATGGTGTTAGCAACCGCTTTAAAGTGGGGGTATACATCGACACTAATGTTTCATCGTGTGATTTTATTTCTTCTTGTGATGCGTCCTTTTCTTGGTGGTGTCATTGGGTTTGATTTCCTTTGAGAGTGTGATATTTGTTTGACTTGTCCTCTCTTGGAGACATTAGGCACGATGTTCCCTAAGAAGAGACCTTACATGAACTATGCAAAATCCCTTTGAACGTACCTTACACTATGTTGCATTTACAAATACTACTATATGGCCACCTTGCATAACACACTTTGCTTGCTTATGGAGCCATCTTGTTTGTTCATGAGTGTCAAGCATATGAATTTTTTCTCGCCTCATGAATCCTATTGTTCATGTTGTATGGCTCCTTATCAAATTTATTAGGGGGGATAGCTTTGGTATGGTTAATATGATGAGAAGCCTAAACATGGGAATGACTTTCTCATTATATGGTGAGACACCAATATAAAGGCATGACTTTCTCACTAAGCCACCCTTTTTGGACACTCACCTAGCAGACAACTTAAAGTTTTGTTGCCTCAGAGTGAGCGTGTGTTTTGGACAAACAACTAAGGCTTAATCCACATCATTTTGGACAAACAGTCGAGGCTTGATCCACCCCTTTTGATACTCACCCAACAGACAAACTGAAGTTTCATTACCTCAAAGTGAGTGTGCATTTTTGGACAAACAACTTAGATCTGATCCACATCATGTTGGAAAAATGATCGAGGCTTGATCCACCTCTTTTTATTTTGCTTATTTTTCTTTTTCTTTTTTTTAGTCCTTGACATTGCATGTTTGTGTATCTTGTTTTGTTGCACATCATACACTTTGTGTGTGTCCCTTTGTGCTTATGTTGGTTTGACGTAAGATCTTGGATCCTGAGGGCTTGATCACCCTCCTTGATCTTAGTCATCCTATACCATCCACATTGGTACACTTGGACCCCTCTTGAATGTCTAATTTAGTGTGAGTTCGAAGCAAGTTCCTCCTCTCACTAAAGTGGGGGATAAATAGTGTAGGAAAAAAGTATCCTTTTTTACACTTAATTTGGGAATAATTAATATTAAAATGAGCCTGATGTTGCCTTAATTTAGTGTTGTAACATGTTTTACACATTCACATTAATTTTAGGGCCCTTTTAAACTAAATGGACCTGATTGTGCCTTAATTAGGGTGTTGTAAAGTGCACCTTTACACTTTCACACTAATCTAGGGATTTATTAATTAAGTGGGATTATTTATGCCTTAATTGGTCCTATTTTTCATCCACAAGCCTTATTAAATGTATTTTTCAAATGATAATCCTGACATTTAATAAATAACCAATCATGATTCAATGTTTTGGGTCATGTGTTCTAGATCAATCATGATTCAATGTTTTGGGTCATGTGTTCCAGATCTAGTGATTTGGGACTCATACACCACCTTGGGCATATGAGTCCCACCTAGGTCTTGGGACTTGATTTCAAATTGCACATTGAACAAGACACTCCTAGAGATCTGTGTCCTAGGTTTTAGCCACTAAGACTCATATGCCCCAACTGGTGTATGAGTCCCGTTTTAACTTGGACCTAATTTAAATCAAATTCTTGGTGGGATTTTATTATCTTAGATCTGATGTTGGCTTGTAGTGTTGTAATTTTGGGATACAAGCTTATTTCACTTAGTTTCACCTCATCCTAAGATTTCACAAGAGCATTAGAGAGTATTCAAGAGCATTCAAGAGCATCCAAGGGCATATTTGAAGAAGATTATTGTAGCATTCAAGATCCATTATCATGTCAAAGGCTTGATGCATCATGCATGTGGTTTTGAGCTAATATTGTGATGTATTGTTCAAGATCAATTCAAGTATACAAAGGAATTATCTTTCATCAAGAATCATGATCAAGATCTACATCCATTGAGGCCACTTCGTGCTTGTTTGTAGATCTACAAGGTTTTATTGTTTCATTTTATGTTTCATGTCTCATTTCATTCATGCTTCATTTATCATTAAGGTTTGATTTCCAAAATGGGGTTTGACAAAGGAAAACCCCCATTCCCTGACAAAATGAAAAAATTTCCCTCTTTGTGTGATTGTAGGTTTATAGGTCGAAGAAAAGGCGGATTTGAAGCTCTTAAAAGTACCAAAATGACAAAGTGGTAAAAGTTGAAAAAGTTGTCAAGGCTCATGGAAACTCAGATCTAGAACAAGATATCCAACATATTTACATGAAAACAATGGGAAAGTGTTTATTTGATCCATCTTTAGAGGCTCACAAAGTTTTGCTACAAAATTCTGCTCTTGGGACACTTTGCGACAAAACAAGACACTTTACAATAGTCTGGGCGTATGAGTCCTAGTAATGCCTTTTTTCTAGTCTTTTGCAGATCCAAAACAACCACTAAGAGATTCCAGATTCTACCCAAAAACCCTGAACTAGGACTAAATCACCTAGCCTGGTGTATGAGTCCTAGTACACCTTAAAAGCAACAATTTTTAGGGTTTTTAGGCCTTGCTTGGTCATCTTCATTTCTCTAGCTACCTCCTTGTTTTATTATGTTCACCAGTCTGATTACATGCTTTCAAATCCTATTTTCTAGGTCATATAGCTAGATTTGCATATTGCATTCATTTCCTTCTTTCTAAGTATTTGCTTAGTGGTGAACCCCCTCTTTAATCACACCCAAGGAAACCATCCTAACCCTAGTCCATTCCTCAATCAAGTCAATTGGTTGAGGGATCTTGGTTTCTTTTAATGAGCTAGAGTGAAATAGGCCCTTTAGTTGCATCTCCTAAAAGGTGGAACCCTATTTTATTGTGTTCAATAGATAATGGATCGGGTCTTAATGTTTGTAGCATTGATCTTATAGATAAAATGGGTATGGATAAGAATCTTATGGAACCTAATGATGTTAATATTTGTGGCTTTGATAATGTTAGTCAACAACCATTAGGAGTGATCACAATACCCACTAAGGTAGGGCCTGTGGTTTTTCCTACCCCTGTGCATATCATGTCAAGACCTCTTTCATACAATCTTCTCCTAGGTAGATTTTGGATTCACTCCATGAAGGGGATCTCTTCTACTCTTCACCGTGAGATGAATTATGAATTTAACAAGAAGATATATATGATTAAAGTGGACGAAAAAAAGTTATAATTCACAAGTCCAAGATGATCATAGCATTTCCAACTCTCTTAATACTTTGATTCCAACTTCAAAGGTAGAACCTATACAAGTTGATGATAATCCTGATTGTATTTCATCTATAATAAAACTCTTAGATGATGATTGGGGTTCATATTTTACACCCTCCTTTATGGAAGAGTACAAAATCTTATAGTTTAATCCTAAAGAGTCTCGAGTTTTATCTTTTTCTACATCAACGGGTTCAAAGACATCATATAATGATGGTGATGGGGGTTCTTTAACTTACGTCCCTCATGTGTGGAAGATGCCTAACTTTAAGAAACTTAAAAAGGATTTGAGTGCTCATGAAAGAACTGATTCTTCTCATGAACATGTAGATATGATTTCTTCATCTAAGTTGGAAGGATGTTATGGGATTGGATACAAAATTATTTCTAAAAATAGATATAATGAAAACACGAAACAAAAAGATAAGGATCAAGTGAAGTCTATACTATAATTTTTTAAGGAGGTTATAGGTTTCCAACATTCGTGCCCATCTTCATCTAAATATTTATCATCTACTGTATTTATGGCATCTTGTGGTAAGAAAGCAATATTTTATTCACAAGAGAAAGAAATGTCTCCCACTACCAATAAAGAGCACATATCTTTTAGGCTTCTGAAAGCTTGCTTGATTACTCTTCCTTCAAGAACACGAAATAATTTTTTTAACAAAAACTCATTTTGTGCATATCATCGAATGCGTGTTCATTCTACTAATGAATGTTAGGACTTGAGTAATAAAATACAACAACTTAGTGATCATGGTGCTTTCCCATGTGTTGATGCACCTAATATTTCTAAGCAATAATGATTTTTTTTATGATGTTGCTCCTCACTATGTGGAATTTATAATTTTATGTGTTTTCTCATTGTCATTCATGGTGGTACAATCTTAAGTGCATTTTCTATGGTAGCAACACGATAGTCTATTACATGGTTTTCCATGTCCCTACACTTGGGGGAAAGGATAACTAGTTTTGAGAAGTGTGCATTCTTTTCAAGGATCTTCTATTCCCCCTTTCTTTCTTAAAATACCAACATAACAAGTATGTTGACATTTTAAGGGGGGGCATATCCCCTAGCCATTTCATACATGTCTTGTGAGATTTAACTTATTTAGTGGTAGTGTTGTTTATAATGCCCCTTGGGGCATGGTTATCAATTTGTACCCTATGATGTTAAGAATTTGTTCATCCCCTGTTTCGTTAAGCTTTGTGCACCCCTTGAGGTGATTTTTGTGTGCTACCTGAAGCATGGTTTGCATAGTCCTAGCATAATGGAGTTTGCTTGTCTATAATTTTAGAGAATTTTCGACATGGCCAACTAGCATAAAACAACTTGCTTTCCAATGGAGCCATGTGTTTCATAATTTTCTTAGCATAATACGGCTTGCTAGCGTTGTGAATCCCATCATATTGCATGAACACCTAGCATAACACAACTTGCTAGCCAATAAATCTATCTAGCTCATGGGTGATTTAACATCCTTATGAGGGCATCATTTTATTTATGTAGCACATTCAATGGATGATGTTTAGTACTTGAGACAAATTTAAGACCAAGGTCTCTTTGCCTTACTGATTCAAATTCTTTTTAGTACTAACCATGTGTTTTTGTTTTGTGATGTACTTGCATTGTGTTTGCATCATGTTTATGTTTCATTATGTTTGCATTATACTATATTATGTGTCTTCATTATGTATGCTTCATGTTTGTCATATTGTATTTCACCTCACATGTATGTTTCCTTTGCCCTTATGTTGGGCTTCCATGGGATCTTGAATCTTGAGGGCTACCACACCCCCTAGATTCATTACCATCCTATCTCTTAAACATCTAGAAAATTGAACCCCTCTTGACATATTTCTACTTTAGTGTGAGTTTGAGCATAAGCTCATACTCTCACTTAGGTGGGTGCTAAATGTAGCATTGCAAATTGTCACCCTTTACAACTTCACACTAGGTTTTTCTCCCCTTATGTGCTTGGACCTAATTGTACACATAATTTTATAAATTATGCATTACATGGGCCATTTAAACATTTATCAGGGAATCAAATGTATAAAATTGAATTAGAAATTTAATATTTTTCTCCTGACACTTTACACCTCACAAAATAGGGTTGGGACAAGGGTGCCCTGGGTGACTTTGTCCCCTTATTTAAACTCCAATTTTTAATATGTTAGAGTTGGCACTTTATTATTTGAATTTCAAATGTCAAATGTTGGTTGTTGGAATTTAATTTATAAGAAATTTGAATTATTGCATATAAATACCTAGTCATTGAATCATTTGAAAACTAAGTGAGAACAAGATCAAGCAATTATTATCAAGTCAAGAGAAATCAAGAACAAGATCATTGCAACATTCCATTGTCAAAGTATCATGGCAAGTTTTATGTGAGTTTGTTCATCTTTATGCATATATTTAGTTTGTGAGCACTGACCCTTGTAGGTCTTCAAATAAAGCCAAGCCAAATTGCAATAAATCCTTGAGGAGATAAGCATGACTTCAATCCTTCAAAGAATAAAATTTGAGTGGTGAGTTACATCTAATTATTGATTCATCATTCATTTATCATTTAGTCTCTATCCCTCAAAAGTATAATCACTCTTTCATCAATTTTACCAATGTGGAGGTGGAAACACCAACACGAGGTTTGACCGAGGCAAGCCCTTATATGACACAACCCTTCCTCTCTTTAAATGTGTAGGTTACAAATCTGAAGAATATTGGAGGAAGATTGAACTCTATTTGATCATTGATGCATTCAAACCCTACAACTTGACAAGATACAAAAACTCAATTATCTTGACAACCGACAAAGATTCAACAGTGAGATCCAAAAGGAATAAGCCTTAGAATGGGGACCTAAGGACTATGCAAGAAGATTTTAGTTTTAGCTCTCTGGACATAGGTGCCCTAGGCGCCATTGTCTAGAAAAATCAGGCTCAAATTTGTATGATAAGTGCACAAAACTCTACACTTTCTAGATCTGCTATTGAAATTTATTTTTGTAGTTTCTTTGTTACAAAAGGTTGTATTTTTAAATTAGGTGTCATAGTCTAATTAGGTCAATAAAATAAAATAAATTCCAATCAATTTACAAGGCATTAAAGTATTAGAATTGAGGCTAATTGACTCAACTTTAAGGTTGGAAGTCAATCTAATTCCCTTGTTGATTTACATCATAACGTTCTTTTGAAAAAGGATTGATGTTAGTGATCTATGCATTAGACTTGGTATCCATTTTCATGAAAACAAGTTCCTTTGATTGTGGCACTTTACGAGCTTATTGAAAATCAAATCTAGTGGTGATTTGGTGTTTTAGTCATGGAAAAATTGCTTGTTTATAGATATGATTATTTATGTTTGACATGATTACCACTATATGGTTGAATCTGTATATTGTATTTTGAGATATATGAGTTGTGAAATTATATAGGCTATCTATACTAGAGGTTGCATTTATAACTCAAATATGAGTAGTCTATACCCATATATATTTAAGTGCAAATGAAAATTCTATTTGGGTGGCCTAGTATGGTCAAATGGTTCATTGATTTGGTTATCATTATGAGGTAGAAAGATGGTGTTACCTTATACATTTATATTGTGGGACCTAAAATTGTTGATTATATGGTGCAAACATGTGAGACTTGATGGGTGCTTGATGTAGGTACATTATTGGTCATAATCATGGTGTCATGGAGGTTCCTTTTACCCTTGGGAATTTGGCACAACATGGTTGATATATGTTAATTTTTGGTGGTGTTAGATTGGTTCTTATTATAGGTGGTGGTGTATCTTCTTAATTTAGAGATCACAATTTTACTTTTTCCTTTGGGAGCTCCTGATGTTGGAGTTGAATTTTTTTATTGTGTGGGGTGCATACATGATCTTCAATAAGGAGATGGTTATAATGATGCCATAAATAGCTTCCTTGCACTGTTTAGTGAGATTTTAACAAATATATTTTGTGGGCAATTTATCTTCTTAGTTTGGAGATTGTGGTTTTAATTTTCCCTTTAGGAGCTCCAGTTGTTGTGGTTGAGTTCTTTGATTGTGTGGGGGCCATGGATGATCTTAATTTGGAATATGGTTATCATGAAATCATATATATTGGTATCATGGTTTGGTGGGAGCTTTTGGTAGTGATGTGGATTCATTATTTTGTGATGAATGATCTTTTGTGTTGTGGTTGTTGGTGTCATGGGGGAGCTCTTGGATCATATTTCTTGTATGTAGTGAGAGTGATTTTGACATCTTAAGTTGTATTAATAGGAGATGGTTATCTTAATTGTATTTAGAGATGTTGATATCTTAGTTAACCATAAAGGATTGTTACAGTCTTTGGTTGAGGTGTTGATTATGATTTGTCAATTTGAAAAATGATCTTTATTTGCATGATGGATGTTTTGTGTCATAGTGGACTCTTGATTATGCATTACAGTGTTGGTATGATACATAAACATAGAAAAAAATCATAGGTTCATCAAAACATATGGTTTTATACTAAACTTGGAATATTTCACCAAAATTACTATAAATTGAAAGAGAACAATGGGGCATGATGAACCTACCTTCTTCTATTTCATTTAGGAAATGAGATAATTTAAGATAGAATTAACTTTCAGCACTTAGGTGAGTCAATTCTATAGAAGATCTAGCAATTTCCTTTATGTGTGTGGACGGGGTAAATATGACTAAAATGCACTCTTGGGAGACAAGTGAAAAATACCTAATGATCCCAAATATGAAATGTAACACTTGAATCTTCAATTTAAAGCACAAAACTAATAGAATCCACAATTTCCCTTTAGATTTGTGAAGTCTAAATCATTATAAACATGTCCTAAAAAATGTTGCAAGGTGTCCTAATAGAAACAACAATAAAAATGACTAAAAATGGGTTTTGGGAGAAAGATTAAAAATACCAAATGCATTCATATAGGACATGTGAAGGGTATATTTTATAGATGAAACATAAGACTAATAGAAACAATAAAACTTTTGGCAGATTTGGGAAGAGAAAATACCGTGCACCTGTCACAAAACACTATTTTTGGAAGTTGTCTTGGGACTCATTTGCCCATGGGTGAATGGGTCTTTGTAGGGCTTTCCAAAATTGATTTCTAGGTCCTCTGATCTTGTTTCTACACTTCCAAATTCTCTGAGTTTCACACTCAGACAGTCAGAAATAAATTCAAGATCTGAGTTTCCATATCTTGACAACAAAGGTGACAACAAATGCAACTTTACAATTTTTCTCTTTTGAGATCTTCAAATTTTCTTCAACCTATGAACCTGCACATACATACGATGGGAAATATATATATTTTTTGGTGGATGGGGGTTTTCCTTGTTTAAACCCCATTTTGTTAATTAAACCTTAAATTGAAACAATGATAAAAATAGGGAATGATGAATGAACACTTGTTTGTTGCAATTCACCAAATCTTTGAATAAAACCCTTGAATGGAGATCCTTGAAGGACTGAAACTTGCATGAAATGGTTGAATTGGATGTGGATATTGATGACTTGAGTTGATGCTTGAATGCTTGAACATGATCTTGAAACCTACATCACAAATTCTAGCTCCAAAAATACGCATGAATAAACATAACTTTGACATGATGCTTGATATCTTGAATGTTGAAACAAATTCTTGAGAAATCTTCTCTTGAATGCTCTTGACAATAATATTTTCTCGTGTGAAAATTTCCCTCTTGATAGATGTTTTGAATTGATAAAATAACCTTGTATTTATAGACATTTATCCTTAATTTCCTAAAATTCAAACATTACAAGTTGACATTTGAAATTTGAATTTGGGATGATAAAAATACCGCAAAAAAATATTTTAAAAATGGGTTCCAAGGCCTAGGGAGGATCCATTCGCCCATGGGCGAATAGGTCCTAGGTACCTATTCCTAGAACACACATTGCTCAAGGTGTTTAACTATGTGTTGGCATTAATTGTTGTTGGGTTTCCCCTTCAGAAAATATAATTTATTAGGCTTGTAGATGTAAAATAGGGCTTATTAAGGCATAATTAAGTCCATTTTAATTAAGAGGGCCAAAAAAATTGTGAAAATGTAAATGAGTACATTTTTCAGCACTACATTAAGGCATTATTAAGTCCATTTTAATTAAGAGGGCCCAAACAAAGTGTGAAAATGCAAAGGAGTACATTTTTCAACACTACATTAAGGCATTATTAAGTCCATTTTAATTGAGGGGCCCAAACAAAGTGTGAAAATGTAAAGGAGTATATTTTTCTACACTATATTTAGCCCTCACTTTAGTGAGAGGATGAACTTGCATCAAAATCACAACTAAAGTAGACAAATATGTGCCAAGAGGGGTCCAAATGCACAAATGTTGATGGGATAGGATGACAAAGATCAAGGAGGTGGCCAAGCCCCTAGGATCAAGATCCCAAGGAAAACCAACATAAGCACAAAGGGACACACATAAGATGTATGATATGAAGTAGGATGACAAGATACACAAACATACAATGTTAAAGACTTAAAGAAAGAAAAGAAAAAGAAAAGAAAAATGGGTGGATCAAGCCTTGACTATTTATCCAACTTGATGTGGATCAAGCCTTATTTGTTTGTCCAAAAATGTTTACAAGTGGAACTTGTTGTCCACTATGCAAACAACAATGCGCTCATATAGACTAGTGAAATCCGGTATCCACTAGGTGAGCCCCCAGCGGTGGCCAATGAGAGAATCTTATTAGGCTCACATAACCATACCAAAGTTATACCTTCGATAACTCCGATAAGGTGCCACACAATATGATCAATATGCTCTGGTAATCCTACAAGAAATTTCAAAATATTAATGCCAATGCCAATAAAATGATGCTAATGTAAAGGTCACACTTCCTAGGAGATGTATGTTATCATCACTAAGAAGGGAACATGCGAACAATGAATGGGGGACCTTATGCCCCCCACTTAAAATGTCAACATACTTGCTATGTTGGTATTTTAAGTAGAAAGAGAGGAAGAGGTGATCCTTGAAAAGAATGCACACCCCAAAAAACTAGTTATCCTTTCCCCCCAATCATAGAGACAAGCACAACCACCAAGAATTGCCATGTTGTACCACCATAAATGGCAATGAGCAAGACACATAAAGCTACTAATGCCACATAGTGATGAGCAATGTGATAGGATGAAAATTAGTATTAATTAGAGGAAATAGGTGCATCAACACAAGGAAGAGCACCACAATCCTTAAGATGTTAAATTTTATCACTAAAAGCATTACATTCATTAGTAGAATAACCATGTACTCGATGATATGCACAAAATGAACTCTTGTTGTAGAATTTCTTTCATGTTTTTGGAGGAAAAGTAATCAAGCGGGCTTTGAGAAACCTCGACAAGATAGTCTCTTGATCAATAGTAGGGGACTTTTCTTTCTCATCACAAGATGTCATACACATAGTAGATGATAAGGCATTAAATGAAGATGGAGATAAAGGTGGTAAACCTAGACCTTTCTTGAAAAAGTATGGTATAGACTTCACTTGTTCTTTATCATTTTGCTCCATGTTTCCATGTTTAGAAAGGAGTTTGTATCCAAGGCCATAACATGCTTCCAACTCCGATGAAGAGATTTTATGCCTTTGAGAAGGTTTGGCTTCTTCACGAGCACACAAATCCTTGTCAATCTTTGTAAAGTTACTCTCATGAGGGATGGGAGTTGAAGAGCCCCCATCACCACCATGGGGTGATGTTGTTGAGGTAGAACCAAGTTGAGCAAATGAAGAACAAGGTCGTTTTGGTTTGGATTGTGAGATTTTGTGCTCTCCCATAAAGGAGGGTGTAAAATATAATGAACCCAAATCATCCCTAAAACATGTGTTTGAAGATGAATCATTTGTATTTGACTCATTGGACTTTGAGGGTGAGATTTTGGACTCTTCTTTGAAACAAGGTGTAAAATCTAATGACCCCCAATCGTCACCTAAGAGTTTTTTGTAGGTGAAATAAAATTAGGATTACCATTAACTTGTATAGGTTCTACCTTTGAGGTTGGAATCAAAGTATTAGGAGAGTTGGAAGTGTTATTATCATGTTGAGCTTGTGATTTTAGCTTTGTTCATCTGCTTCAACCGTGTATATCTTGTTGTTGTATTCAAATTTTATCTCACAGTGAAGAGTAGATGGGACTCATTTTATAGTATGAATCCATGGTCTCCTCGGGAGAAGGTTATATGAAAGAGGTCTTGGCATTATATGGAGAGGGTAGGTAAAACTACAGGTCCAAACTCAATGGGTAATGTGATCATTCCTAATGGTTTCCTATTAATATTGTCAAAGCCAAGAATATTAACATCATCGAGTTGAATAAGCTTCTTGTCCACACTAATTTTATCTAGGAGATCAATGCTACAAACATTAATACCTGCTCCATTGTCTATAAGGGTGTGCCTAACGACAGTTTCATTAATGATCACCTTTATCATTAAGGCCTCATGTTTATTTTGAATCTCAAGCGAGGGTAGTTCATGTTGAGGGAATGTGATATTTGTTTTTGTCACTTGCATACAATCAAACATCATTCAATTTAATAGAAAATTGGATATCATTCTTCTACAAAATTTCTTTGAGAATCCTATTATATGTAGGTGATATTTGAATAAGATCCCTTAAGGATATCTTAGCAGGAGTATTTTTAAGTTGTTCAACAAGATCATACTCCTTTACACTATGTAAGGGAAAACAAGGAGCATTAGGAAAGATAGGTTGAGGCAATGTTAATGAAGTGGGAATGGTTTGTGGTTGCCTATTGTTCCTTGTATTATGTGTGTGAGCAATGGTATTATAACTCGGTTGCTATGAAACATTGTTACTATCGAGTTGCCTTGTAAAATTCAAGATATCTCATGGGGAAAATGGTTGATTTTTAGGTGGTTCTGTGATGGGAGGTGACTTAGGAGGCTCACTAATTAAAGGATATCCAATTTGTGTAGTCATAACCTCAACTGAGTTACCTAGATGACCTTCTAGTGATGGTGGATCTAATGTGAACTTAACATCTTCATCTATGCCATCTGTCTTACTATTTGTTGAGAGAAATGTAGCATCGGAAGAGGGACAAACAAGATTCTCATGATGCTCAATAATTGGGTCTTCTAACACCAAGATACCTTCATCACAAGTAGGAGATTAGGTATTGAGAGAAGATAAACTATGATTGTCACGATTGTCTATGATTGTATCTTCTTGTAGCAAGGCTTTAGTTGATGATCTGGGTGAGAGAAACTCCTCAAGGGCTTCATCTAACACGTAAAATTCATCACAACTAAAGGGTTTGAAGGATATTCTTTCTCCAAGGTTTATCATTTAGTTTTTGTTTTCTTTTTTTGATGTTTTTGATTTTTGTTTATGCTTCCTAATGATTGCAAAATGCAAAGTAATTTATCTAAGCTATGAAATGATGTTGAAAATAAAGGAAAAGTGCAAAAATCTAACACTATTCTCAATGGCAATAAATGTTTTCTAAAATGTTACAAGATCTAACTAAAGAAGAAATAACTTGAATTTACAAACAAGCTGTTTCAAAAAACCAATGCTTGGATCTAAGAACAACAACAAAAAGGAAAAATAGAGGCTAAAATTCACCTAGAAACTTGTCTGAAATTCCTGTACAAGGACTCATTCACCCATGGGCAAATGGGTCCTTGCTCAAGGTTTTAAGAAAATAAAAATTATTTTTTTGAATTTTTTTATGTGTTTTATGTGCTAGGTTTCAGATTGTAACTTATGACAAAATTTTCCAAAATTTGATGACCTAATGCAAGTAGAACAAATGATGAACTATATGACACTTTTTGAAATGAAATTTTGACTCAATTTTTTAATATGAATGATTGAACATACACTACTATGCAAGTACTATGCAAAATTAATGTAATATGCATGCAAATTTTTGAATTTTTCAGATTTAAACAATACAAAAATGCAAATTTAAAACCCTATATGCAATGAAAACTAATGCAATTTTGACAACCCTAAATGAGATGCAAAGTAATGCAAGGCAATGCAAACTTATGTAAATCCTAGATGTAGGGTTCGAATGATCTCCAAATCATAAATTTGAATGTTCAAATTATTGTGTTCACCATAATGAAACATAGAAAAATAGCATAGGTTCATTAAAACATATGATTTTATACTAAATTTGGAATGTTCTACCAAATTTACTATAAATAGAAAGGGAAAAATGGGGTGTGATGAACCTACGTTCTTCTATTTCATTCAAGAAATGAGATCCTATAAGATAGAATTAACTTTCAGCCCTTAGGTGAGTCAATTCTATGAAAGATCTAGCAATTTCCCTTATGTGTGTGGACGGGGTAAATATGACTAAAATGCACTCTTGGGAGACAAATGAAATATACCTAATGATCTCAATTATGCAATGTAACACTTGAATCTTCAATTTAAAGCATATAACCAAGAGAATACACAAATTCCCTTCAGATTTGTGGTCTAAATCATTATAAACTTGTCATTAGAAATGCTGCAAGGTGTCCTTTTGACAGAAATAGTAGCAAAAATGACTAAACAAGGGTTTTGGAAGAAAGATTAAAAATACCAAATGCATTCATTTAAGAGATGTGAAGGGTGGATTTTATAGATGAAACATAAGATTAATAGAAACAGTAAAACTTCTGGTAGATATGGGAAGGGAAAATATTGTGCACCTGTCACAAAACATTGTTTTTGGAAGCTGTCTAGGGACTCATTCGCCCATGGGCGAATGGGTCTTTGTAGGGCTTTCCAAAATTGATTTATGGGTCCTCTGATTTTGTGTATGCACTTCCAGATTCTCTGGGCTTCACAATCGGACAGTAGAAAATAAATTCGGGATCTGAGTTTCGTATCTTGACAAAAAAGGTGACAACAAATGCAACTTTATAATTTTGCTCTTTTGAGATATTCAACTTTTCTTCAACCTATGAAGCTACACATACACAAGAGGGGAAAAACTGTTTATTTTTGGTGGATGGGGGTTTGCCTCGGTCAAACCCCATTTTGGTAATTAAATCTTGAATTGAAACAATGATAAAAAGAGGAAATGATGAATGAACACTTGTTTGTTGCAACTCACTAAACCCTTGAATGGAGATCCTTGAATGATTTAAACTTGCATGAAATGGTTGAATACGATGTGGATCTTGATGACTTGATTTGATGCTTGAATTCTTGATTATGATCTTGAAACCTACATCACAATGTTATCTCCAAAAACATGCATGAATAAACCTAACTTTGACAAGATGCTTGAGATCTTGAATGCTGCAACAAATGCTTCAGAAATCTGCTCTTAAATGCTCTTGACAATAATATTTTCTCTTGTGAAAGTTTCCCTCTTGCTAGATGTTTTGAATTGATAAAATAACCTTGTATTTATAGACATTTATCCTTAATTTCCTAAAATTCAAACATTACAAGACGATATTTGAAATTTGAATTTGGGATGATAAAAATACCACTAAAACATGTTTTAAAAATGGGTTCCAAGGCCTAGGGAGGACCCATTCGCCCATTGGAAAATGGGTCCTAGGTCCCTATTCCTGGAACACACATTGCTCAAGGTGTTTAATTATATGTTGGCATTAATTGTTGTTGGGTTTCCCCTTCAAAAAATATAATTTATTAGGCTTGTAGATGTAAAATAGGGCTTATTAAGGCATAATTAAGTCCATTTTAATTAAGAGGGCTCAAACAAAGTGTGAAAATATAAAGGAGTACATTTTTTAACACTACATTAAGGTATTATTAAGTCCATTTTAATTAAGAGGGCACAAAAAAAGTTGAAAATGTAAAGGAGTACATTTTTCAACACTACATTAAGGCATTATTAAGTCCATTTTAATTGAGGGGCCCAAACAAAGTGTGAAAGTGTAAAGGAGAACATTTTTCTACACTACATATACATGTGATCTTAGGATAAAATATGTTCATAGGGGACATATAATCTTCTTTTGAGGAGATGTAGATAATATTGTCATGAAGAGTTCTTGATTCTTAAGATTAGAGCTTTATAGGTGATTTAGATAGTCTAGTTGATGAGTGGTGTGATTATTTTTTGTGAGATTTTGGGTATTGCAATATTGCATCATTTTTTGGTTGGCATGAAATGATCAGTTATCAACCTATTTCACATTTAGTTGAGTATAGAAAATTGTGAGTTTGTAGAGATATTGTGTTGAGACTACTATTCTTTGATGAGGCTTCAGTAGGAAGATTGAGGAGCCTACAACTAGGTTGGACATGAGTTCAACATGAAATAGTTGGAGTTTATTCTTGTAGCGAGTCATGGTTCTTTAATGTATCTTGAATAAGTAATATTATTCCCCTCTTTGTCCTCTTGGTAGTGAATCATATGATAGGTACTACCCACCTTATTTTTAGATGCATTTCATTTCATGCTTTGTTTTCTAATGGGAATGAGTCTTGAGCTATGGATGTTAGTTCTTGAGGGCTTATTTGATGATTGTTTAACATGATTTTTCTTTCTTGTCTTCTCATGGGAATGAGTCTTGAGCTATGAATGTTAGTTTTGGAGAGCCTATTTGAGGAGTTTAGAGGATGGTTTTGGGCTTATTACCTTGGTTTTGGGATCACTTATTTTATTTTGAGAGGATTACATCCTAGTTGGTTGGATGTTGATAAGGATTTTCTATTTGAGGTTTTTTGAAGATCTTAATTTTCATGGATTGATCACTTAGAGTTGTTCATATAAGGATATGCCACATGGTTTTGATTTACAAGTTCTCTCTTTGGTCTTGTGTTTCTTTCTAGATTCTCATGTTTATGTGAAATTGGAGTTGACATTTGTGTAGAGCTATTAGGATCACTATGTTTATGGTCATGTGTTATTAATGCACTTCATTTTTTATTAACAGCATGGATTTTTAATCTCTTTCATTTGTCTTTGGAGAACTGGGGAGAGTTGTGGAGACTAGTGGTGAGGAGTTGTGTTGTAATGGTTTTGTTTGTAAGTTTTGTATATCTTTGTGGATGTTCCTTGGTATTGCATGATGTTGATGATATTTTCTACACCTTCAATGCAAGTTTTATAGGTGTATTTTTGGATGCATTGATCATTTTCAAATTTGGCATTACCCATGCAGTGGGGGTTCCAAGTTGTACATGTGTTTTTGTTGGATGTTATTATTGTATTGTTGTATTGAGGGTCTTCATGAGTTTATTATATAGGACAGTGCATATACATAGAATTATGATTTTATACTGAGTGTGATATGTTGATGGTATAAATTTTAACTATTATGATGAGTATACCCTAGTTTTGAGGTATGGTTAGTTGGATGTTTTGAGTATACTCTTTGTGCAATGAATACAAGAAGTGGGAGAATGTTGGGAAGGGTGTGTTGTTCACCTTGCATGATGTTTAAAATGTAAAAACCAATATTATTCATGGTGCACCTAGGGAATATAGAGATGTTTGTATCACATGGGTTACACATTATTTGTGCCACTTTCAATGTTGTGTTTATTTTGATAAATATTTAATATGGGTTGCATTTTGGAAAAATATAAATATTAAGAAAACTTAGTACCAAAATGTAAATGAGGGGGACATAGTTTTTCAGGCTTATGGTATTAGATGCATGGTTTATGTAATACCACTTGGTGCTTTTGTGAAATATTATTTATATGAAATTAAGCACATGAATAGTCATTTAAGTTGGTTAAGTTCACTACTATAACCTTTGGACTACTAGCTAAGGTTGATTGAGCATCTCTTGTAGGCTGCATATGCAAGGAGATGAAGGATGGGTTTACATGTGTGGTTACATGATTCTCGTTTTCTTGTTCACATGGAGTGCAAGTAGAGTGTTTGATCTAGAAAATGACTTGCATGAAGACTCTACAGGTCTATTATAATAATTTTTCATGAGATAATATATTAAGTGTGTGAACTTGATTTTGGAGGCTACCTTTTTCCCTTATGATGCTTTTCCAAGAAAATATTTGTTGCATAGGCAGTTGTCATTGCACTAAAAGATCAACCTGTTAATGTCCGATACAATTGCTAGAGTTAATGAATCCATGAGAGGCAGTTAATCCATGTCATGAAATCGAGCACTGCACTGCACTACACAAGGAGACCAAGGGTGCACACCTTGCAAGAATACCCCCAATGCAAGTGAGGGGTTTGAACTCGTGACCCAGGATCTAATACCAATTATTGCACAGATGGTTGTTGTTGCACCAAAAGATCAACCTGTTAATGGCCGATACAACTGCTAGAGTTAATGAATCAATGGGAGGCGGTTGAGCCATGTCATGAACCTGAGTGCTATGCTGCACAACACAAGGAGACCAAGGGTGCACACCTTGCAACGATATTATGTCATATTGATGTTATTTTTTTCTATTATTTTGTATTGTGGACTTTGAAAACTTATTTTCTCATTTTTCTCTCATAGAATTATATGGAAATAGTTCTAGATGGCTACAAATTTCTTGTCATAATCAACACAAGTACTCAAACAACTTTAGAAAAGTTTTGATATTATTAAAATGGGATGTTGAAATGAAGAAATTGCTTACATTTTATAGATGTTGGCCCAAATTTGTTCTCAAACCCCAATATCTCATTGCAAGTTAAAAAATACAACTAGATAAGGACACACTAGCTACAAAATTAATAAGATGTAGACAAATATTTATTTTAAGTAGCCCAATTTGGTGAGGTTCTAACTCTTGGCCTTGTAGGAAAAAATCAAAGTTCTTTGGTTTGTTGGAAAGTTCTTTAGAAGACCTACACTGGAAAACAAAAATATAAGATTTTCAAACAAACTAGGTGCTAGAAATGCCCCAGAGACCTTCAAAAATGAAAATTTAAAAAATGTAGAAAATACTAAATTAATATTAAATATTAAATTAAAATTATTTCCCTATTACTTTTCCTAAGCCCATAGGAAATATGGAATGGGATTTTCAATCCTCAAATTAAATTATTAGAAAGAGGACACTAAAGCACTTCAATTGGAGCACCTAGTGTAGTGTTGAAAATTTTACACCCCTGTAATTTTATGCTACATAATGTCTTCATTGTATCCCTTCCGTATGGTTTATTTCAAATACAAGATTAGAGCACTTAAATCATATATTTTTGGCATTTACATGATTCTAATTTTTTTAGGATGAGAGCACTTTGTGTGGACGTCTGTGTGAAACACTAGCATCTCACAAAAAAACATGGTTCTAGAGGTCGTTGGAGCAACTTTCCCACAAATAATTCATAGGAAATGCTTTGCATGCAATCTAACCAAAAACATAAACTTATACTTTCCTCTTTGGTAATAAGGAATAATTTTTTTCTTGTTGTAACTCTCAAGCTTTGTAACTTTGGAAAAAATCTACCATTTTTGTTACCAACAAGATATTCAACTATATGCATGTAATTTTATTAAGATTCTTTGATCATCACCTTTGTAGGATTGTGAAGAATAATAAAATTGAGATAACAACTTTTTTCTTGAAGGTTTTGAAAGAACTTCCAAGTGATTTTTCTCCAATATTATTGTTTCATTTTTATCATTTCTTATTTTTAATAGAATATTTCAAGTGCTAGCATAGTGTAATTGTTATTACCATATCATTGTTAATCACACTTTAATTTTAGAGCACTTTCATATTTATCTTTTAATATCATTCAAAAATCTTGGCTACTATGGAGGTTGAAAGACCAAAACGCGGGTTTGACTATGGAAAGCCCCTCAAACAACCACTAGAAACATTTATTTCTTCTTTATCTTCTTTGTGTGTATGTTTCATTTTGTAAAGATAAGCGTAATCGAGTATTCATTTTGGGTTATACTATACTTTTTTTCAAGCATTTGAACTGGATGATAGTGTGATGTTAGAATGTCTATGTAATACATTGGTGTTTGAGACAAAGACTTCAAGAAAATTATTTTAGGTTCTTTGAGATTAGTATTTTTTAGTTCAATTAAAATTATCTTGTAATTCATCTCCAATATTGATGTAATTTCACCATTTTTTTACATTTGAACATTTGATATTATAGAGTTATAATTTTCTATTTCATTACAAGTTTTATATAAAAGGACAACTGATTAGTTTCAATAGTATAATAACTATTGATTCATCCCAATGCATTATAGTGGATTTACTCAAGGAACTTTAACATTCCTTTGTAAGAGCCAATATTCCTACACTACACCTAGAAATTATCTAGTTTTGCATTGTATCATCTTAGAGCATCTACGTGCTTGGAGATTGTTATTCTTTATCATTTCCATGACCGTAAAGTTAATCCTATGAAGGGGGTTGAGCTAGGAGAACACAACGCTTACAATATGGTGATCTCCACCAACTCTTTCTAAACATCATTAATTGCTGATGATCAAAGGAGGCATGTGAATCAAACAAATCAAAAACAAGTGTACATTATTCAAAATCAAGTATTCAATATATGCTACTTAAAATGAACTACAGTTGCGATTCAACCCTTCACAATTTTTTTTATTATTCTAATTTTTAGGAAAAGTACAAACAAAGATGGACCATTGACAATAATAACACTAAAAGATTCCAAAGTAGCAATAGATTTATTCATAATTATTGTACCTATAGGTAAGTGTCTTATCCTTGTATTTAATTTTTATATTAGCATTTAATGTTTCAATTACCACTCCCATAACTCTTGAAATAATTAATCTAAGTTGATTCGGGCTAAGTTATATGCATTTTGTTAGATTAGCCTACTTAAGGTTACAAAAAGTTTTTTTCCTTTATATTTTTTATGAACCCATCTAATTCCTACAACCCATGGGGTTTTACCTTAGGCCATACCTTGACTAATTTTAAGGTTTTGAGATTTGGTACAATTTTTACCATTCATGTATCTAATACAATTTAAGATTTTTAGATTGATATAAATTTGAATCAATATAAAACATCATAATTACCATTCATTTATAGATTTCCTACAATTTAATTTATATATGCTCATTTAGTTCAATAATAGTTTGGGTATACTAGTGGTTTATCTATCTTCCCACCCTCCCTCTCTAGTATATTTCATCATCATGGGTCCTTTTAGATCTTGCTCCTTGGATAATTTATATATACTTATCTTAGATGTTAATATATTCCTATCTACAAGAGACATGATATTTCCATGGTCCATGATAGTGCAAGACAATGCTTTTGGATTTAAGTATTTATTTATTTTTACATCAATATTTTGGATCACACTCTATGATATTTCCACAATCTTGTTCCTATCTTTCATTCACACAACACACCCATCCTTGATATACTCATGAATTTATATATTATGGATGTGAATTTTTTTCTCTATGGAGGTGTTATTTTACCATGTGTTATATTTTCCATCTTTCATATAATTGGTTAGTACTCATCCTCTTCTAGTAGAGATACTTGTATCAATTATCCATAAACTCCATGATTATCATATGCTTTGTGATAATAATGAGTATCTATCAAGACAAAAACTAACATGTGATGCATCCACTAAGATGACCACTGATGTTATTACACCTAACTCACCTATAAATTACAAATTAGTACAACATTTGATGATATATATCATGTTTCATGTTAGCCTATATATCTCTTATGTGTATTGCAAGATAAGAAAATGGAGTATCAATGAAGGACACATGCGAGTATAATAATTGACCGTAAATGTGTAATTTATCTTAATGTGAGATATAATTAGTTGAAATGTTATCACAAACATCTATAGATTTAGCCAAAGAGGTAAAAATGTGATCAAAACTATACTCATTATCATGTATGGAAAAAGGTATTTCGTAAAGGAATGCAAACATATATTTCTTTGAAATTTAGTGTGTGCATCACTTTTTATAGAGATGTTATGAAAAATCCTTAGATAATATCCAAGCCAGGTCCAAGGCTACTCCACAATTAAAGAGATTCATGATTGAGTCTATTGGCCACAATGAACATCATGTCATGTCATTTTCTAGTGATGAGATCCTAATTGATAAGGTTCTCAAAGAAGTATTACCTTTATGTATTATGGTGAGATGTGGCAATTTATACATTAAATGATCTTTAGTCGATGATGCATATAGTCTTAACATATGCACTCAATATTTTTTAAAACTATAAGCATGTGATGTTTAAATAAAATAAATAGGAATTAAAATAAAACCAAAGACCATTTATTTGAATACCACACATAAATCTCAAATAGAGTGTTCTAGATAAGCTATGTTTTGGTAATGTATGCTACTTGTTGCAATGACATCTACTTTATCAACTTGAATTATAAATCGATCTTAAGGTTTGATATCAATTTATAGGTTTTTGAGAACATGGATAAGGATAAGGTTGTTGAATGCATAAGACAACTGGGGGGGTGAATCAGTTGTACCTTAAAACTTCAAAACTCTCATAAACATTTAGATCCACATTAATTCAATTAACCCTTAATCTGTTAGAATGATTAATCATGAAATTAGATAATAGAAACAAAACCAAATCAACACCATGCACAAAGAACCACCAGATTTACATGGAAAACCCAAGAAGGGAAAAACCACAGTGAGGATTACCTCACAATATAAAGTAATATCAACATTGATTACAAAGGGCTCACTGTAAGAGGGTGTTAGGATAGGTGACATTACAATTGCTATCCTAAGTTGATTTATGTGTCCCCATGTTCTTTGGAAAGTGTTCTTGAGGACATGAGGGACAAAATATTTATTATTTATTTTCCTATGACAAATTGTAATTGCATTCAAAGAGGTGGATCCTTCATGGCGGTAGTTACACGACATCCCAGGAGAATATTCTTCCTAGGCATCCAACTTTTTGGGTTGGGATCACTTGAGTGTATATGTCCTTGCATGTTATTTGCATATTTTTCATGCTCTTGCATGGTTGTACACCTAAGTTTGCATGGTGGTGCATGAACTTGCATGTAGCTATCAGAGCCATCAGAGGCTTATGGAGCACTCGGGTTTGACTCATTTTGATTGGTTGTGGGTCAGGTGCCCATGTGAAGGCCATGTGATTATTGAATATTTTATTCCATGTTTACGGGTTGTCCACTAAGTGGGGCGTGTGTTTTTCCAGGTGGTTTTGCTTGTTGTTTTGGGATACCATTTGTGGTATTCTCTCCCACAAACTTCTATATATTGGAGCCTTGGGATGGTGGTTTTCTACGAGTTCTTGGCAGGTTGTTAGGATGAAGAAGTGGTATTGGATTACATAGAGGATTATTGTATTGATGTACTTCCTTGAAGATTAATACAAACATTGGATATCTTTGGGTGTGGATTTTTTTCCCACAAGGGTTTCCCCATGTATATCTTGTGTCACTTGTGTCGATGACCTGTGGTATTGCAGATTTTTCGTTCATTGTTACACTTTTTAATCACTTAATCATTTTATGGTAATCTTGTAAACATGATTTCATATTTACAACCACATATTTAAGATCATATTGCTACAAGTTATACCTTGATTCTAATATTTGGTATTAGAGCTAACAATTTTGTTAAGAGACGAACGCCTTTCTTTTGAGTTTTGAAGGTTTTTTGGTTGCAATGGGAGCTTGTGCATTATGGGTTTTGCAAATTTGTGAAGAATATTGAGAACCATGGCTTCTACCTCTTGTCTCCAGATATTGAGAAATTCAATGGCACTAGCTACGAGATGTGGAAGTTGAATATGGAGGATCTCCTTGAAGAGAGAGATCAGTGGTTGGTAGTTTTTAAGCAAACAAAACCAAAGAGAATGTCTGATGAATATTGGAAGAAATGGATAAGAAGGCACAAGGAACCATTTGGTTGTGTCTTACGTTTCGTCCTCTTGAATGTTTTAGAAGAATCCACTGCATACAATTTGTGGAAGAGGATAGGTGATATCTATTAAACTAAAAGTTTAACTAATAAGTTGTATCTCAAAAGACATTTGTATTCTCTGAAAAATGAAGGATGGTGATTCTATTGTAGAAAATTTAAATGCTTTTAATATGATTTTCATTCATCTTGCATTAGTAGATGTTAAGTTGGAAGAAGAATATAAGTGCATTTTGTTGCTTTTCTCTTTACCAAAATCTTGGGAAAATCTAATTGTTGCCATAAGTGGTGGTGGTACAAAACCAAAGATGGATAGTCTCATTGCAATACTTATTTTGGAAGAGATGAGGAGAAATTCCATGAATGCAAGCTTCCAAGATGCCTTGCATGTGCAAGGAAGTTCCAAAGAAAAAGGAGGGCCTAAAGGGGACAAGAAGAGAGACAAGTCTAAAGGACGTTCTAAAACCCTTGGGAAGAGCAAAGTAAATTGTTGGAATTGTGGTAAAAGAGGGCATGAGAAAAAGGAGTGTAGGAACAAGAAAAAGAGTTTGGATGCTTCCATGGAAAAGTCTTCTGAAGATGGTGATTCTGATGCTTTGTTTATTTCTACTAACACTATTAGTAATGATGCTTGGCTTATTGATTGAGGTGCCTCCTACCATATGAATCCTCACAAGGGGTGGTTTGATTCATATTCAACTTATGATGGGGGAGAAATTTTCCTTGGTGATGACAACATGAAGAATATTGTTGGTAAGGGAAAGGTAAAGTTGTGTTTCAGTGATGGGAGGGTTAAAACCCTTGATAATATTTTACATATTCCAGGACTTGCGAGAAATTTAATTTTAGTATCCAAGTTGAATGATTCTAGAATGCATGTGATAGTTGACAAGTCTGGTTGCAGGTTGGTAAGAGGGAATTTGGTGATTGCTAAAGGATCTCGAAAAGGGAATCTATTTAGGCTTAATGCCTCCACTTTTTGTAATTTTTCCAGTGTATCTGGCACTAAAAATGCATGTATGTTGTAGCACCATAGATTGGGTCACATAAGTGAAAAAGGTCTTAAGACTATTTTGAATAAAAATTTGGTTGGTGGTCTTTCAAATTATTCTATTGGTAAAAATGATTTTTGTGAGCATTGTGTGTTTGGTAAACATAATAGATCATCATTTCCTAATGGGAATAATAAAGCCAAGAGATTATTAGAGATCATTCATTCAGATGTGTTTGGATCAGTGGATGTTGACTCTTTTGAAAAATATTGTTATTATGTTACTTTCATTGATGATGTGTCAAGATACACCTGGAATTATTTTATGTGTGCAAAATTTGAAGTTTTCACTAAGTTTAAGGAATTTAAAGCCTTAGTTGAGAAGCAAACAAATTATAAGATGAAACATCAAAAAATAGGGGGTGTGTGTTAGAAACATGGAAAGGTGGATGTATATAGAGGGGTTCACCAAAATAATAGACCTATTTTCCTTTATTTCATTAGGAAATGAGATCCACACAAAGAATTGGATTACAACACTTAGGTGAGTCAACTCAATGAGAGAATCTACTGATTTCCTTATAATTGAGGATGAGGGTATCAACTTGAACATAAATTTTGGGAGAAAAACTAAAAAAATAAAATCTACTCAATTATGCTCATTCAAACTTGAAACATCAATTTAAATCTCAATAAAAACAAAAATTGTAAACTTTTTTTTTAGATCTGAGAGGGTTTGAGTGATGTGTACCAGTCACCAAAAGGCAGTTTTAGAAGATAGATTGGGACTCATTCACCCATTGGCGAATGGGTCTCTATGTAGGATTTTCAAACAAATTTTGGGAGCCTTTGATGTCAGTTTGCAACTTCTGTTTGATTCGGGTTTCAGTGTCGAAAAGTCAAAAATAAATTATGTAGGTGAGTTTTTGTGGCTTGACGACAACTTTGACCTTTTACAATATTTCTCTTCAAGAGATATTCAACCCTTCATCAACCTAAGATCTGCAACACAAACACAAGAGGGATTTTATTTTTTATTTTTGGTGAATGTGGGTTTGCCTTGGTCAAACCCCGTTTGGCTAATAAACCTTGAATTGAAATAAAATATGAAAATAATGATGAATGAAAAATGCTATGTTACAACTCACCAAATCCTTGAATAAACCTTTGGAAATTTGAGATTTTGATGTTGATATTGCATGAAATACCTTCAATGGATGTGGATATGGATGCTTAAAATATGACTTGAATGCTTGACTTGAATCTTTGAAACCTACATCACGATGTTAGCTCCAAAAATATGCATGATTGCAAAAGAATTTGACATGATGCTTGAGATCTTGAATGCTACAATAAATCACTAATAAATCTACTCTTGAATGCCCTTGATCATAATATTTTCTCTTGTAAACTTACACTTGAAATCTATATTGCTTCTTGAAAAAATTCTTCTAGTTTGATTTGATAAAATAACCTTGTATTTATAGGTATGTATCCTTAATTTCCTTAAAAATAAACATTACGAGCTGACATTGAAATTTGGATTTGGGATATTAAAATACTGCCAAAAACATATTTTAAATTTAGGTTCAAAGGCTTAGGGAGGACCCATTCACCCATGTGCGAATGGGTCCCAAGTCCCTATTCATGGAACACACATTTCTCAAGGTAAAGTGTTATGTGTTGGCATTAATTATTGTCATCCTTCCCCTTTGAAAAGTGTAATTTATTAGGCTTGTAGATGTAAAATAGGGCTTATTAAGGCACGATTAAGTCAAATTTAATTAAGGGGCCCAAAAAAGGTGTGAAAATGCAAAGGAGTACATTTTCCTACACTACATTTAGCCCCCACTTTAGTGAGAGGATGACCTTGCTTAAAATTCACACTAAAGTAGACAATCAAGAGAGGTCTAATTGTACAATTATTGGAAAGATAAGATGACAAAGGTCAAGGAGGATGATTAATCCCCCAAGATATAAGATCTCATGAAAAAACAACAAAGGCACAAAGAGACACACACCTTTCTTAATTATGCAGTAGCAATGAAAAGATACTCAATCATACAATGTCAAAGACTAAAAGAAAGAAAAAAAGAAAAAGGGGTGGATCAAGCTTCGACTGCTTGTCGAACTTGATGTGGATCAGGCCTTAGCTATTTGTCCAAAAACATTTACAAGTGAAACCCATTGTCCACTATGCAAGCAACAATTCCCTCACATGGGCTAGTAAAATCCATTGTCCATTAGGTGAGCCCCCAAAAAGTGGCTAGCTAACCATACCAAAGCTATACCTCCTGATAAATTTGATAATGTGCCACACAATATGAACTTTGAGCTTCATAAGGCTTACCAAGCTGTATTATGCTAAGCATTCATGAACAAACATGGTTCCACTATCAAGCAAGGTGTGTTATTCTTGGTGGCCATGAAAAACATGAAGGATCTACTAGCAAGCAAGGTGTGTTATGCTTGGTGGCTTTGAAAAAAATGAAATAAGATATTTAAAGGGGTTCACTTAGTTCATGAAAGTCTCATATTAGGGAACATCGTGCCTAATTTATCCAAGAGAGGACAAGTTGAGGATAAAAGATTCACAACTTAGGGAATGCAATCCATAACATCACCTCTAAGAGGAATACCATATGCTCAAAAAGGTTGCAATCTTGGAGGACATCAAACCTAATGACACCACCAAGAAAAAGAAACATCGCATGAAGTAAGAAGACCGCACTAATAAACATAAGTTATTGTCAAAATGATAATGCCAATGTATGCCCTCACTTCAAAGAAATTACTAAACACCATGATGTGAGCAATTACTTTAAAGTAGAAAATGATAAATGCTAAATAATAACAAATACATGAGAGCTTATTTGGAAAGCCATATGTCAAGAATATGATTCCAAATGAAGTTGCATCATGAACAAGGATTTCCCCCAAATGAAATCCTAAACACATAAGGGATCCATGGATTCAAGTTCAACGTATGTCTTTGCTACAATGTTATTATAAAGCTCAGAAACACCATCATTCCCCAAATACTCATTGAACTGGAAGAATGACACATAAAGAGTGAAAACAAAGAAAATATTTTGGGTCAACATGGAAGAGACTTAAATGTCTCAACGCCTTGCATCATCCCCAAAAGGAAAACACAAGACAAAAGAAAAGATAAAGAGTTTATGGCATATAGACGAATGTAGGTACAAATAGTGGAATGAAAGTAAGGAAATGAAAATTGAACAATATGAGGGATCACATTACACACATGCAATCACACAAAAATAACATGAAAAGGAGACAAAAAATACTAATAAGCACATTCAAGTCAACCTATAGTAGGTCGCCTACATCCCAATCTTGTTCATCATATGCAGAAGGCAGATAACTAGCCAAAGGGACAATGACAAGTGCCAAACTAGGACAAGGCTATCTAAATCCTTGCCCCCAGTGTAGGAAAAGGATGAGTGGAGGTGATGAGAATGGGATACTTGCAATATAGAAATGATTTGTAATAACTGTAAAACATGTAATAGTGAGCATGCTACGATTCTACAACTATCACATGGCAAGGAGCAAGGCAATTAATTTTGAAGGGATTATCCCAACATAGTCCTATGGAAATGATTCAAATTTTCTAATGAGTCCCTTTAAGGCATTAAAATCATCAGTAAGATGTCCAAGTGTTCGATTAAATGCATAAGTAAATCAGTCCTAGATAGAGAAGTTGTTCCATTCTTCATTCAATTTTTGTTTTAGTGTGCAAAAATGGCAATTGTTTGACTTTATAAGGCTTGGATTTCTTGGTTGATTGGGTAACTTGTTGAATTTTGTTTGAAGGAGGAGGACCTAAGATGACCCTATCATCCTTGCAAGGCATTGGTTGATCATTATGAAGGAGAACACTTCTTTCCTTGGAAGATGTGGAGAGAGGAGGATCTTGATATCCTAGTCCTTTGGTATCTTCAATTAGGATTTGTTCTAGTAATTTGTGGACTTCATGCTCTTTGGTTATGTCACATCCTTGTTTTCTTAAGATATTAAAGCCTTGACCATAACTCTCTTCTAAGTTAATGGGTGTATTAGTAACTCTATTGATATAATATGGAAGAGTATCATTATTTCTCTTGCTACCAAGTTCATTAATGATTGATGGTTGAGTCTTGTCAATTTCAGGATGTAAAATGTTGAATATATCAAGTGATAGAATTATAGGTGGTATTGGTTGCTTAATGGATAGGTAAAAGGATGTATTATTCTCAAGATTGTGTAAGGAGTCTTGTATGAATTGTTACATGCTATCTTTATCTTGACCTAAGATTTCCACTTCACGGGGACATTGATTAGGAGTTGATTGAGTATGATTAAATTCTAGTGCATTAGGATCATTACCAAACACACAAGTTGAGACATCTACCAAAGACATTAAGGATTTCCTTATATTTCCCATACACATGTCCATGATTGAAATGCAAAGAGAATTTTTTTTTAGATTTTAACAAGATAATTTTCTGATTATACTATGTAAAAACCTAAGAATTATGTCTTTTAATTCCAATTTATATTTTAAATGCACTTGAATTGATCAAATAACCTTATTGCAAATGATAGTAGAAAACATAAATTTCTAGAAATTGAAACAAAGATTTGAAAGCAGAAACACAAAATGCAGACAAAGGGTTTTTCGTGCCCAGAAATTCAGAAACAATCCTGATCAGGGACTCATTTTTCCATGGGTGAATGGGTCTTGTGTTAGGGTTTTGAAAAATTAAATTACAAATTTCTAAGTTGATGTTTAAATGTTTTTCATATTTTGGTTGGAAACAGGTAGTTACAATTTTAGATTTTTGGCAAATCAGATCTAAATGCAAGTGTGAAATGATGCTAAATGACAAGAAAAAAGGCCTAATTTGAGATGCAATTTTGATTCAATTTTTTGATTTAAGTGACTGATTATGCAATGTTATGTAAACACTTTGCAAAATGAATGAGATTTTTGAATTTTCTAGATTTTAAAGAATGCAAAATACAAACTTAAAACCCTAGATGAGATGCAAGTTAACAACCCTAAATGAAATAAAAATCAATGCATTGTAATGCAAAGTAATGCAAATCCTAGATCTATGGTTTGAATGGACTTCAAACTGTAGACACATAAAAATGACCTAGGCTTGCAAACTCTAGTTTTTAATCTTTTCTTCCTAGCATAATCAAGACATTTTAATTATGTTTCTGACTCACTTTCAACTATTAATTAAATAATTCATATCTTTTCATTCTTCATGATTATTAAATAAATAAATTTTAATTATTTATTTAATGCGTCACTAATTGTCTAATGTCTCCCTATAATTAAATAAATTTCTTAATTTATTTAATTATCTTTGTCCATTATATCTTCCCGATTATTAAATAAATAATTTTATTTATTTATTTAATTATGTCACTAATTAGGTCCTCTTCTTTTGAAAATTAAATAAAGTCTCATCTTCCTCTATAATTAAATAATTATGTGTAATTATCTAATTATTCATTAGCCTCTGCTCTCCTAAATTAAATAAATTTTATATTTAATATTGGTCCACTCTCTTGAATTTTGAATTAAATCATTATATTTAATTTAAAAGGTTCCCTTTGTCACATTCCTCTATAATTAAATAATATCTTTATTATTTAATTCCCACCTTAATTAAATAACTCTTTTTATTTAATTTCTTCTGAATCTTATTTATTTAAAATGAGCACAATAAAAGAGGAGAAATTAAATAATAAAATTATTTAATTTAGGTGCTGGGACTTATTTTAAATTTTGACCCTGACATATTTTGAGAAATTTTGAGAAATTTTGAGAAATTTTGGAGTTGGATCTTTTTTGTTGCAGGTTTTGCACCATTTTGGAGATTCAACCATATCTCTCAAACAGCTACATATTTTCTGACAATTTTTTTTTTTGCAAGTTGATGACAATATCAAGAGCTTCCAGTCCAAAAATCAAAGTTTTTGGAGCTGTTTTTATTTTTTAATAATTTTCTTTGTTATTTTCATGAAAAATCACTTTTGAGAGCAAAATAGTGAATTTTTTGGATTTATTTATATTTTTGGAAAGCTCTCTCAATTTCAATAGGGGTCTGTTTTTTATGTTTTTAATTTTCCTGCAAAATAATTCAACAAAAAATAGATCTTTAACAATCAGGGTTTTACAAAGATTGACTTATATCTCACAGAATTTTGTAGATCTGTTCACAATTTTTTTTTTGCAAGTTTGCAATGATGTTAGGCACCTTCAGTAAAAATATTAGAGTTTTTGGACTTGTTTTTAATTTTCAATAATTTTTTTATGATTTTTCATAAAAAAATTAATTTTGGATGCAAAACATAGAATTATTTGGATTTCTTTACATTTCTAGAAAGCTCTTTGAATTTTAGCAAGGGTTTATTTTCTGTGTTTTTATTTTTGATGCAAAAATTAGTTCAAAAAATCAGATTTACTTTGACTAGCTAACCTTCTAATATTAGTGATCAATAATAGAAGTATCCTCTCCCCTTGCGCACTTGTGTGATCCTGGGTGCAAGAGAAACTGTTATTGACTCTAGGAATTGGGCTTGCACTAGGTCAATTCAGGTTAGGGCAACACTTTTCTTTTGTATGGTAGTTTAAAGATTTTGGGTTACTGATTTTTTGTTTACAGCTTGTGGCGAGAAGTCTAACATTTATTTACTTGTTTTATTTCAAAAATCTTACACATACTACAAGTTTGCATTTTACATTCATGGGTTAAAATGAACATGCATGCATACTCATTGGGCTAAAAAGAACACAATCTTGCATGATAATTCATTGGATTAAAATAAATTTGCATCTCTTCATAGCATTGGGTTCAAATGAACTTTTAGTTAGCTCACACTACAAACGGTTAAAATGAACCCCATGTTTTGACAAATACTACAAACGGTTAAAATGAACTCCATGTTTTTTTTTATGTTTGTCAACACATTTCGATTTGGGCTTAAAATGAACACCATGCGAGTGTGAGTTAGGATATTCATGTGTTCTCTCTTTGTTTTTAAACAAGGATTGACTGAACTATGAATATTTTGGCTTGCTTTTGTGAACTTTAAAAAATTGGGCCTGCTTTGGTGGGAAAAAGTACTCACCCTAAAGTGACTCAAACTAGAAATGTGCTAAAGCCAAGTGACACCCAACCGGTATATAAATTTTAATGTTAAGGAAATCTTAGCATTACAAAACTTCCTGCGGACTAGCAATTGACTCCCCAGTACCCTTGTGGTGCGTCAAAACCTGTAGAACGTAACCTCTGCAGACTGAGATGATAATGCCTCTCGCGTGGCCTTCTGAATGGGTGCCCGAAATAAATCCTTTGTTTAGAAAACCAAAAACTTTTTATTCTTTGGTGCAGCAACGGTTGTTGCCAAGGCACCCGCACATGCGTAGTTCTTAGTAGAAATGATCAATCTGCCATGGGAGTTTCATGGAGGTTGGAAGCTTGGTTGCCCTAAGAAGTGAGTGCACTGTAAGGGGGAGCCTGTGGGGCCAAGCTTCTGAATTCATTCGCTAAGGATATGCGGTTAGTGGGATCCAAAAGAATATTGTCCTTGCAGCCATAGGATTTTTGTAAAATGACTTCTATGTGGTTGATTTTCATTTTTTACAACACCATGTGTTTTCCAACTGTTTTTAGACAAATAAACATCAAACTTGCTAAAATCTGAAACAACTTTTCCAAACTGAAAAAAATCTTTGCAATCGGCCTAAATTTTTGTCAAGTCACTTCTTGCAACACATTTGCCATCATGAACCACATTTGTCAAATCAAGTCCTCAATTTTGCACACTTTGTGATAGGAAAACTTTCCTTGCTTTGTCAAACCATTGTCTCAAAAAGTAAATTGTCATTAGACCAAGTCAAACAAATCAATCCTTAGTCATTGTCCTTTGGTGAGCTGCTTCCAACTCATAAGTCTAGTGTGGAAATCTCACCTTGTCATTTTGTCATCTTGTCCTTCAAACTAGTCCTTTGACAACCCAAATCGACACATTGGCCAAACTTTGAATGCTTAAGTGAACTTTTCCTAAAAATAATTTGACATAAGGCATCCCCTTTTATCACTTTGTATTGTCACCTTGCATAAAGCATAGCCTCATGCCATCCACCATCATGTCTTCAAGTCACTATGACATGCTTGCTAGTCGAATTGAATGCCAGTTTATTAGTAATGGTCAAGCACAACTTTCTAGGGAATTCAAAACACTATACCTCCAATCCAAGTCCAAATTTACAACCCCTAGCCTTCCATCCATCTATCCATCTTACCAACAATCCATGAGTGCTAGTACTCTATCCATCTACTATCAAGAGTCCCCTAACACCATCCATGGCACTAAGTCACAACAAACTTCCATTGGTCATACCCACCCTAAATTTGACAAGGGAAATCAACCATCCATCAATCTAAGCCAACTATCCACGTCATATCCTAGTCCTTCATTCACATCATATCCTAATCCTCCATCCACGTCATATTCTAATCCTCCATCCACACCATATCCTTGTCATGCATCCATGTCCTATTCTAATCCTTCATCTCATCCTAGTCCTTCATCCACTAACCCTTTTCAAACCTCCATGTCATATCCTAGTCCATTACACACCAATCCATTTCAAGACACTCCATGCTTTCATGAAAACACATCTAGTCATGGTCTCCAAAGTCCCATCCCATTTCATAAACTTGAGGATACATGTCAAATGAAAAATCCAAAGCATGACATCATGACATCACCATCATGTCAAGATCAAAGTAGTCCATCCCATGACCCTATCTTTAAATCTATCCAAGAAGTCCTCCTAGACAATCATGGCATACCAAATACACCTATCCTTGCTCAAGAGTCCATCCACAAACATGTCATTCAAGATGAACCTCTCCTTGGTCAAGACCCTATTTTCGATCATGTCATTCCAACTGAGCCCATCTTTGATCAAGACACTACTATTGAAGAAGTCCAAAATGATCCACTCCTTGACCTTTATGCCCTTCATGATGAAACACTTGAAGATGACCCCCTCCAAGCTTCCAATATTGACACTTCCAAAAATGAGACACTTGCCTCCATGGGACACATAGACGATCTACCACTAGAACAAGAGTCTCCTAGCATGGACATATTTGCAAATGATCAAGCTATAACTGAATTCAGTGGCCTCTATGACAATGACCATGAAGACAGTTTCAACATCAACTTCGAAGCACCAACAGAATCATCATAATCTGATATGACAAAAAATCAAACTAAAGATGACAATCAGAAATCTATCCAACATGTTAGTAAAGCTACAACATCCTATAAATTAGGATCATCTATCTTTTTTAGAGCAGGCTTCCTTACAGAGGAGAATATTTCAAGCATTAATTTCCATAATAAGGATGGGTTAGCATCTTGCTTCCAAAGTAACAAGTATCCCATCACCAACAAAATCTGTCAGAACATGCATTATCAAGGAAAAGGATTAGGCCTACACGAGCAAGGAATTATTGAACCAGTACAAGTTCAAACAAATTACAGACATGAAGGTCTTGGCTACTCCTTAGTCAGAAAATCTAACGATGTTAGTGGTCCCTCCTCGATATTAAGGGCAACTTTATCTAATACAAATATCAAAATGGATGTCATGAATAGTCCTTGTCATAAGGTTGTTGCCAACACTCCTTTCCTCCACACCCCAAACCACCATTCCATCATGAATAATCCTTCCATTGGAACCAACAAAAACAAAAGTATTACAAATCCAAAGTTCAAAATCACATGTCAAAGGTCATGGAATCAATCAACAATACAAGTGGACAAATGAAATTAAAATGGATCCCAAAGAAAAATGGGTCAAGTCAAGAAAATAATGAATTAGGCAAAGAAAATATGCCAAAAGTCAATCAAAATGTGGAGCCACCGCACAAGACGACTCCCACATATAATACATGTCCACCTCCTTCAAAATGGCTATCAAACAAGACATATAAAAATGTTGGTTCCAAACACTATCCTAATAAAAATTCCCAACTTCGTCATCCAACACCCCAAGTTTGGAAAATAAAAATCAATGCATCCAAATGTCCAACTAACCCGTCCACGTCTACCATCATCCATCATAATCCTACATCTCGCCTAAATTCCAAATGTCACATGTCACAAATCCATCGCATCTTGGCAGCAACACTTTATCATAAGGACTCTCATGACACTGTATCACAATGTCTGTATTTTGATAAGGCCAAATCTAGTATAAAAAAGGATCACAATGACATCAATCAGCTGTATGCAAGCGCTATCATCCTGACAAGGCAACTACTTCAGAAAGGTCATTATTGGCATGTCATGGCACCAGTCTCTACATCGGCATTGCCAAAGGCTTCAACACAGTCAGTGGTCATCTAAAGCATCAAGGCTATCCGACAAAATGCAAAAATACAAAAAAAATGAAAAATTAGAAAAATCATCACCTTGATGAAAACCTGGAAAATAGGCGTCATGGTGACACCAAAAAAATTAAAAAAATCTAGAAAATAGTAAAGAGAAAAATTTCGTCCAACGGTGAAAACCTGGCAAACAAGCACTTTGGATAAGTACCATGATGAAAACCTAGCAAACAGGCATCATGTGTAGAATAAATCATCTATGTGGACCATTACACTTGGGGGCAAGTCGTCTCATCTCCCATTCCCTTCACATGACATTTTTGACATTTTCATCCATCCATCTAAACCTTATCATGTCCATCCATTGTCCCACCTATTTTGATCTTGACAAAGACTGGGGCAAAAACACAAAACATGCTTTGGGAAATTTTTTGACATGTCTATCTTCTGGTCATACCTTAGTCATTGAATATCATGTCATTACCTTCATAGCCTCATTTTCGCTATGCAACATCATCCTTGGAGACCATATGATAATTCTCCTAGTCTAAGCCATCCATGTCTCCTATCTTTTACAGAAGCCATCCATTGTCCTTTTATACCTATCATCCATCTTGGTTTCCCTTGTCAATGGTCTAAAGATCCCTCGTCATTCCATCTAATCCTCACAAAGTCATTCCAAATGCAACAATATGGAAAACCTGTCCCATCATCCAAAACATTCCTTGGTTTTGTCCCTGGCCCTGTTGTAGACTTTTATCCTCTTGTCATATCATTGTCATCCTCACGTTGTTTCGGGATGTGTCCTTCCCACGTCAAACAATGTTGTCGTTGTCATCGTCACCTGTCAATCGGTATTCAACTTGACTAGCAAAAAAATCATGGTTGTCCTTGGATTCATGTGCTTCAACATCATTCACATGCATTTGTCACAATTTTCGTAAAACCTCAAAAAATCCTAAAAATTTGAAAAAGTCCTGAAAAAAGACCTAAAAATTGAAAAATGTCTTGAGAAAATACAAAAACATCCAAATCAATGTCAAAATCCCAAAAACAGAGTCAATGTCTATCTTATCAATCCAGTCAATCATGTCAATCAATCTTTTGTCCTTGTTCGAACTATGTTGTCTCTACGCATTTGCTACGTAGGCAAGGCCATCAGTCGATGAGTCCCCGAGACATTAGGTTAGTCCTTTTAGGTTTTTCAAAATAGAAATCATAATTCAAACATGGTCACACTTGACACAAGACAGTTATTCAAAATGTCAATGTCAAAATTGGTCAAAATCAGACAACATAAGCCAATCAATCATACAGTCAAAATCAATCAACTTGCCAAAACATTAGTCAAAATGTCAATCTCATCACTTTTTGGTCCTCTTCAAGATGTGTCCTTCTTGGATTTGGATCTCATCAAAGTGTCATTTGCCTTTTCAGGATGTGTCCTTCCTGACCTTAGGCACCATCAAACCGTGAAACCATCAAAACTGTCAAATCGTCAAACAATTAATCTTCGACAAACAAACATTGGCAATACAATTAAATGGCTGCTATTTTTTTGTCTATTTTGTCTTATCTTTTTATTGACTTTTCTTTTGGTCATGTTACTAGCTACCTCGAGGATGTCCCATGAAATATTTAGAGGTGCAATGATGTCTCATGACCTATTATTTTTTTCTTTGACTGCTATCTGTGGATTGTCTTGACAAAAAGACTGGGGCAACATGGCCTTTAGTATGAGTTAGGACATTCCTTGTCTGCGACTGTCTATTTTGCAAGTGGATGACCTTGCACACCTTGGTCTATGTCATACCATGATGTTTTTTGTCCATTTGTGTCATTTTTTACCGCTCAATGATGATTAAGAGCAATAAATATTAAAGTCCTATAGTAATATGTTGAAGGATTTGGACTAGGAACTAACATGCATCTCATATAGGCATTGCATCCATATCATCATCCATATCTTTTCAATAACACTTTCTTGTCTCGTCATCTTCTAATCTTCTCAACAATTTCGAGAGCACACCCGTGAACTTGGAACTCGTCCGTCCTCTCGAGGGGGCATACCACAACCCTCCTCGTCATTCTTCCTCATCCTATTTTGCACTAGGGCATATTTTGATTTTCTTTTTTTGTCACAATGCGACAAGCTGCAATATGACAAAGAGGGGCAAATGTAGACACATACAAATGACCTAGGCTTGCAAGCTCTAGTTTTTAATCTTTTCTTCCTAGCATAATTAAGACATTTTAATTATGTTTCTGACTCACTTTCAACTATTAATTAAACAATTCATATCTTTTCATTCTTCATGATTATTAAATAAATAAATTTTAATTATTTATTTAATGCGTCACTAATTGTCTAATGTCTCCTTATAATTAAATAAGTTTCTTAATTTATTTAATTATCTTTGTCCATTATATCTTCCTGATTATTAAATAAATAATTTTATTTATTTATTTAATTATGTCACTAATTAGGTCCTCTTCTTTTGAAAATTAAATAAAGTCTTATCTTCCACTATAATTAAATAATTATGTTTAATTATCTAATTATTCATTAGCCTCTGCTCTCCTAAATTAAATAAATTTTATTTATTTAATATTGGTCCACTCTCTTGAATTTTGAATTAAATCATTATATTTAATTTAAAAGGTTCCCTTTGTCACATTCCTCTATAATTAAATAATATCTTTATTATTTAATTCCCACCTAAATTAAATAACTCTTTTTATTTAATTTCTTCTAAATCTTATTTATTTAAAATAAGTCCCAACACCTAAATTAAATAATTTTATTATTTAATTTCTCCTCTTTTATTGTGCTCATTTTAAATAAATATTATTTATTTAAAATAAGTCACACTTTATAAATTCCCTTTTTTAGTAAATAATTTAAATTAAATTATTTACTATGACATGACCCCACCCAATTTTTAATTCAAAAAGTCAACATCCCCTCTTGAATCAAATAATTTTAAATTATTATTTGATTCTCTAGCAACTTCGTTTTGTGTGCCCAAAATCTCTTGTCACATGCATTGTCAACCCTTGATTTGATTTTCTAAAAATCCATCTTGACCATTCATTTCGAATTTGACCTAATGTTGCCCTAACCCTAATTGTGAGTTGTCATATTGAATCTTGTCCACAGATTCTAGGGCACTTGTCAATCTTTAATCTCAGTCGTCCATACAAAATTGCATTTTCTATAAAATGCCAATTTTGTCTCATATCTTGCAATCACAAAATAGATCTCTCTCATATCTCTTAGTCTCTGAATTTTATCTTCTTTTTCTTCATCTTGCATTTTTGCATATAGTCATTTAAAATCCTTCAACATTTGCGTAGGGCTTGTCATTGTCATTAGCTTGCTCATCATAAATATGAGGACAACAACATATTTCAGCAAGTTGAGAAGGTATAATGGAGGTCAGTCATGGAGGATGAAGATATCTGGTGAGATTGTTTCATTGTATTTCCTTTGCACTTCATTATTTACTTTGGGTTTTATGTTCTGCATATGATATTGCTAAACCTAGAAAAATATCCCATTGTTACACAAACTTAGAAATTTTATAATGCAAGATTGTTAGGTTCACCGGAATGAAACATAGAAAATAGGGTGGGTGTGTGTTTGAAAAATGGAAAGGTGGATGCATATAAAGGGGTTCACCAAAATAATAGACCTATTTTCCTTTATTTTATTAGGAAATGAGATCCACACAAAGAATTGGCTTACAAACCTTAGGCTAGTCAACTCAATGAGAGAATCTATTGATTTCCTTATGTTGAGGATGGGGGTGTCATCTTGAACAACACTTTTGGGAGAAAAACTAAAAATAGAAAATCTAATCAGTTATGCTCACTCAAACTTGAAACATCAATTTAAAGCTCAATAAAAATTAAAACAGTAAACTTTTTGTAGATCTGAGATGGTCTGAGTGATGTGTACCAGTCACCAAAAGGTAGTTTTGGAAGGTAGATTGGGACTCATTCGCCTATGGGCGAATGGGTCTCTGTGCAGAGTTTTCAAACAACTTTTAGGAGCCACTGATGTCAGTTTGTAGCGTTTGTTTGATTTGATTTTTCAGTATCAGAAAGTCAAAAATAAATCCTATAGGCGAGTTTTCGTGGCTTGACAAAAACTTTGACAACTTTTTCAATCTTGATCTTCAAGAGATCTTCATTCCTTCTTCAACCTAAGATCTGAACACAAACACAAGAGGGAAAATTGTTTGTTTTTGGTGAATGGGGGTTTACCCTGGTCAAACCCCATTTGGGTAATTAAACCTTGAATTAAAATAAAATATGAAAAGAATGATGAATGGACAATGCTATGTTGCAACTCACCAAATCCTTGAATGATGGAAATCTGAGATGTTGATGTTGATCTTGCATGAAATGGCTTCAATGGATGTGGATCTTGATGCTTGAAATATGACTTGAATGCTTGACTTGAATATTTGAAACCTACATCACAATGTTAGCTCCAAAAACATGCATGATTGCAAAATACTTTGACATGATGCTTGAGATCTTGAATGATGCAATAAATCACTGATAAATCTTCTCTTGAATGCTCTTGATCATAATATTTTCTCTTGTAAACTTGCACTTGAAATCTAGATTGCTTCTTGAAAAACTTCTTCTAGTTTGATTTGATAAAATAACCTTGTATTTATAGGTATGTATCCTTAATTTTTCAAAAATTAAACATCACAAGTCGACATTGAAATTTGAATTTGGGATATTAAAGTACCACCAAAAACATATTTTAAATTTAGGTTCAAAGTCCTAGGGAGGACCCAATTCTTGGAAGACACATTGCTCAAGGCAAAGTGCTATGTGTTGGCATTAATTGTTGTTAGGTTTCCCCTTTGGAAAGTGTAATTAATTTGGCTTGTAGATGTAAAATAGGGCTTATTAAGGCATAATTTAAGCCTAATTTAATTAAGGGGCCCAAACAAAGTGTGAAAGTTTAAAGTAGTACATTTTCCTACACTACATAAGATAAGTGTGTTGAGATTTGAAAATGGGGGTGAACATTGTTCTAGGGAATTTGATGAGTTCTATAAGCATGCAAGTATTGTTCAGTAAAAGACTACACCTTATACACCTCAACAAAATGGGGTAGTAGAAAGAATGAACCAAACCTTAATGGAAAGATCTAAGAGCATGTTGAGTGGTGCTAATCTTGATATCTTATTTTGGGCAAAAGCTATAAGTACTGCATGTTATTTGGTTAATAGATCTCCTTGTTTAGCTCTTGTTGATAAATATCCTTATGAAGTGTGGATATATAGAAAGCCTTCTGTTTCACATTAAAGGGTATTTGATTGTGAAGATTTTTTTTATGTGCCTCAAGAGAAGCATTCTAAGTTGGATAGAAATGCACAAAAATATATCTTTGTTGGTTACGGTGAGAATGTAAGAGGTTATAAGCTTTGAAACCCACTAACCCGTAAAATGGTTTTCTCTAGAGAAGTAATTTTCAGGGAGTTTAGAGCTTACTCAAGTGAAGAACAACCAAAGGAGAAAGATAAGACAAAAATAGTGCACTTCAAGGCAAAGGTTGAGAAGCAGGAAAATGCACACGTTGAAGAATGACTAGATGGATTTAAGGATGGAGAAGATGAAGAGGGTTCAGAGAGTTCAAATTTTTTAGATCATGTGCAAGATGAGCATGAAGAAGAAGAGTAACAAGAGCCCATTACTCCTAACTTAAGAATATCCATAAGGAAATGAATTCTAGATGACAGGTATAGCCCACCTAATTTCTGTTGTGTATTTTCTTTATTGAGTACTGACGATGAACCTAGATCCTATAGGGAGGCTCTTTCTTCAGAAGAAAGTAAGTCTTGGATGTAGGCCATGTAGGAGGAGATGATGGCTCTAGATAGTTGTGATACCTGGGATCATGTGAGTGTTACCAAAGGTAGAAATACCATTGCTTGCAAGTGGGTGTTTAAAAATAAATTTGGAGCAGATGGTCAGTTACAGTGGTACAAGGCTAGATTAGTGGCCAAGGGCTACTCCTAGAGAGGAGTTGATTTTAGTGAAAATTTCCCTCCTATTGTTAAGTTAACTTCTATTATATTCTTATTATCTATTGCTGCTGCTTATGATTTTGAAATAGAGAAAATTTATATGTGACAACTTGACGGTTTTGTTGTGAAAGGAAAATAACACTTGGTTTGTAGGTTAAAGAGATCTTTATATGGTTTGAAACAATTACCAAGGATGTGGTACTAGAAGTTTGATGCCTTTGCATTGAATTTGGGTTTTGTTAGAAGTGAGGAGGATCATTGTGTTCACATTAAGGCTATTGATGATTAGATTCTAATCATTGTTTTGTATGTTGATGACATGTTTTTTATGGGTAACAATAAGGTGATGATAAAGTAGCTTAAGACTCAACTTTCTGGAACATTTGATATGAAGGATTTGGGGGCTGCAAAATATATTCTTGGGATGGAGATCAGTAGGGATCAAGTTCACATAAAGCTTTGGTTAAGTCAAAGTATGTTGATACTATTTTGCAGAAATTTAATATGCATGATTGTAAACTAGTAAATATTCTATTTCCAGTTGGTACTAAGTTGAGTTTAGACATGTGTCCTAATTTTGACGATGATGTTGAAGAGATGTCTAACGTTCCTTATGCTAGTGCCTTCGGTAGCTTAATGTATGCATTGGTTTGCACTAGACTAGATATAGCCCAAGCAATGGGAGTTTTGAGAAGGTTTATGTTTAAACCTGGTAGAGAGCATTGGACTTTTGTTAAGAGGTTGTTTAGATATTTGTATGGTACTTTTGATTAGTGTTTGGTTTATCATGGTACTGATGATGTGGATAAGTCATTGGACATACAAGGGTTTGTTGATGTAGATTGGGTAGGTGACTTGGATAGTCAAAGGTCCACTAGTGGCTATGTTTTTACTTTATTTGGAGGTGCAATGAGTTGGATGAGTAAGAGGCAACCTATAGTTTCTTTATCCACCACCAAAGCAGAGTATATGTCAACTACACTTGCCTTTTAAGGAGGTGGTTTGGTTACAGAGACTTCATAATGGAATTGGTTTTGATTGTAGGAAAACAAGGATTGGATGTGATAGTCAGAGTGCCATATGTTTAGCTAAACATCCTATGTATCATGCTCATACTAAACATGTTGATGTTATGTATCACTTTGTGCAAGAAATCGTAGAGAATGATAAGGTTTTGATTGAGAAGGTTGAAATTTTGGATAATGTTGTAGATTCTCTAACAAAGTCGGTGATCACAGATAAGTTCTCTTGGTGTAGGAAGGCCATGGACCTTGATCACTATACTTAATTATACATTTGTATGTCATGGATGTAATTGCAATGTATAATGTCAAGTGGGAGATGTTAAGATATGTGACATTATAATTGCAATCCTAAGTTGATTTATATGTCTCCAGGTTCTTTGGAAAGTGTTCTTGAGGACATGGATAAAATATTTATTATTTATTTTCCTATGATAAATTGTAATTATATTCAAATAGGTAGAATTTTCATGGTGGCGATTACATGACATCCCAGGAGAATATTCTTTCTAGGTGTCAAAATTTTTGGGTTGGGACCACTTGAGTGTGCATGTCCTTGCATGTTATTTGCATGTTTTGTATGCTCTTGCATAGTTGGGCGCTCAAGTTTGCATGGTGGTGCATGAGCTTGCATGTAGCTGCCATAGCCATTAGAGACTTATGGAGCACTCGGGTTTGGCTCATTTTGATTGTTTGTGGGTTAGGTGCCCATGTGAAGGCCATGTGATTATTGAATATTTTATTCCATGTTTATGGGTTGTCCACTAAGTGGTGTGTGGGTTTTTCCAGGTGGTTTTTCTTATTGTTTTGGGATACCATTTGTGATATTCTCTCCCACAAACTTCTATATATTGGAGCCTTGGGATGGTGGTTTTGTATGAGTTCTTTACAGGTTTTCAAGACGATGAAGTGTTGCCGGATTACAAAGAGGATTGTTGTATTGATGTACTTCCTTGAAGATTAATACAAACATTGGATCTCTTTGGGTGTGGTGTTTTTTCCCACAAGGGTTTATCCACGTATATCTTGTGTCAATGACTTGTGGTATTGCATATTTTTCTTTCATTGTTGTAATTGCCAATCACTTAATACTTTTATGTTAATCTTGTAAACATAATTTCAGATTTACAACCACATATTTAAGCTCATATTGTTGCAAGTTATACCTTGATTTCCAACAGAGGGATCACTACCCAGAAGAAAGAAAGACTCACTGCTAGAATAGAAAAGGAGATAGGGAAGAGTGTTACAATGAGAAATCCATCTCAATGCAACAAAAAATTCTACCATAGCATCACCAACACCTTCATAGTCTTATTGAATATCGTAGACACCTTCTGCTCACTACATCCAATAATCTAACACATGAAAGTTCACACTGCACTACACAAATTCACTCCTTACAACTCTGCAATTTGCATCATTCACATCACACACACCTATCTTATCATTCCTCAACAACTCAACACATATTTATACCATCTTCAACCTTGAAGATATTCTCCAAGGTTGGTTATGCACCTCAACCATGTGAATTCAAATTAGGTCGACACCAAAACATTCCTATGGTGGAAATGAATGAAGGTGGACCACAACACACCTTAACTAGAACCTAAATCCTCTCATACATGTCATGCCACGCTTCCACAAACACTGGAGCAACTCTGAAATTAGTGTAAACACCCAAAGTCAACCAAACCTATGTTAACACCATTAAAATTTAAGTACATGACTCCTCAAATCCAAAGACGACTCGTGGTCCACACACCACGCTTCAACATGATCTAGAATATTCCACAAACATCTTGGAAACCAATAATTCCTTCGCAACAATTTTCACTTGAAGAATGTACACACCCAGTACACTCAAATAATTTTGTCATACACCGCAACTTAAGAAACCGACTTCCAAAGAAACAAACCTCAAACAACTTCAATAGAAGAAAGATGCAAAAACTATCAACAGGGTGATCCCACAATACTGGTTTACAATTTTTGGCCAAACTGGACACTAAACTGATTTTTTCTAACTAAGTCTTCACTTTCAAACACCTATTGCGGCTAAATCGTGAGGAATTTGAAGATGATGCAAACTAGTGATTTGTGAAATTTTGACTGTAGATTCCAAATATATTTTTTTCATTTTTTTTGGAATTAGATTGCACTTCTTTCTCCATCTCCTTCAAAAACTAGTTTTTTTCAGTAAACACCATTTTTAAGGAGTGACGCTCACCGTATAACACAACTTTTTTCCATGAAGGATAAAATTCTATTTTTTCAAATTTAGATCTGTAACTATGATATCTAGTGCTTCCAATTGGTTTCATAGTATTTTATTGAATATTTTTTCCTTAATCAAGTTTCAAAGTCAAACCAATTACAATTCACACATAGGCGGAACGTATAGCACAACTTTTTTTGTATGTATCAAAATTTAATTTAATTTTTTTTGTTGGATCAAGGACTTCAATATCTAGTGCACTGATATTTTTCAAAATTTGTTTTTGATAATCTGCTATTTTTCCACATGTGCAGAACAAAGAGCTTGATTTTTCGGTGAAAAACCTACATTCACAAGAAATAAGAAATAAATATAATAAGAAAAATTAAATTTATTTAAAATTATACTTTTTGGGTAGCATATATTAAGGAATACATACAAAAAATAAATTTTAAATGAATTCATTTTATCCCCCAAAAGGTAAATCAAAAGTAGTTTTTTATAAGCATTTTGATAGGTGTAAAGGAGACTCCGTTATAGGTATGGTTTAAAACTAGTAGGGTTCTATCCAAGGGGGTTTGATTTAAGGTGGTTTGATCAAACCCTCTTCAATTGGAATCTTTAAAATGGAACTTTTAAGGCTTAAATCATTATATTTTCTAAAAATATGTGATTTGAGCAAAAATCTGAATCTCCCAGAAATTATAAATGAGCATTGTGGGATCACCCAACACCTTTTCAGATCCACAAGACTTAAAACCACTCTGCAAAGAAATACAAATAAAAAACATTTCTCCCATACACCTCTGCAATACATAGTTCACACATTGGTGAAGATAACTTCCTCAGCACAACAATCCAACACACAAAATTCTAAATGCAACACCTCTGATAAACATATCCAAATTGCACAAACAAATCTTCAACGTAGAAGAAACAAAACCAAACCAGAACGCTACTCTACAACACAAAACACCACTGCAACACATTGTTTCCTCTTTTTATTCAATTTTTCTCAAAAGTACTTGGAAACCAAGCACTAGAGACACATCCTCGACACCTTTAGCAATTCCTCATCACCACCAAGACAAATGAAACATAACAACTCAACCATACATCCATAGGCAAAAGCTTATCAAAGCAACACTAGAGGTTGATATCAATAGCTTACTAATGACAGCATAATGCAAATAATCAAAGCATCATTAGGGACAACATCAAATCAACACCAAATGCTCACACTCTTGTAATAATCTCCTACTCATACAGTTGACACCAATGACAACACCAATTGCACATACTTGGGTAAAAGCACAAACTTGTGTCACACTTTATAAAGAAATCGACCAACAACAATAAAATTTCTAAACTTCGACCACATAAAAATGGTCTTTATATTTTGAATTTTAAAATGATTTAATCTAATGAAAGGTAGAAATATTGATGAAGTTTAATTGTGTAATTTTTCAATTTTTTTGAAAAATTGTTTTGATTATTTTTTTATCAATTTAAGAGAAGATTTTGGAATGCTGAAAAATTTCAAGAAAAAGTGATGTTCACTTGACGTCAAGAAACAAATAGAAAAAAACTTCATTTTACCATAATTTTTTTTTTCCAAATAAGTAACTTCAATATCTAGTGCATGGAATTTTTTTTGAAATTTTGATTTATATTTTTCTCGTAATAACATTTTAGTCAAAATTTTCAAAATTTGACAGTTTTCATTGGATGTCAACTATTGTCTATTTTTTTAATCATTTTCAAAAAACAAATTATACCCTTTTGAAGAGGACTCTCTCCTCTAGTGCACCATATATTTTTCAAAAAAAAATAAAATATATTTTACTATTTTTTAAAATTCTTATTAGTCTCTTTTTTAACTTTAACAACCTACTTGCATTATTTTAAAAATAAAATATATTAAAGCTAATCAAAATATTAAAAAAAATTACATATTTGGATTCACCACTCTGAGCTCTACAAAAGATTTTTTTTTTTTTTTTGAAAAACATTATTCTAGCTGAAGAAATAATTAGTTGAAATTGAAATTTTCAAAAAATTCTAAAAAAAGTTGAATTGGCTACCAACTAAGATGCCACATAGATAGTTTCGATAGAAAGGGTTTCGACTTGAATCCTTTCTACCAAAACCATACATATAAAATAATCCAATTACAAAGTGGCAAAGGGAAATTTTTTTTTTTTTTGGATTCGGGTGAAACATATTTGATCGAAACTCTATGTGCCACGTATAGGCCATGTGGTTTCGATCGAAACCTATTCGGCCGAAACCTTTCCAGCTGAAAATGTTTCATTTGGAACTATTTAGTTTGCCAAAAGTGTGACGCAACTTTGTGCTTTTAACCACTTGTAACAATATCCCCCTTTGTCATGATGACAACACATAATGTGAAAATCCATCAACAACAAACATAACAACAACAACTCTGATCATCAATACTCTTGCTCTATACAAACTCTTCTTCTCTTTCCTTTTACTTTCTCCCCCTTACACAAATAGCTCATTACTCTCTCCCTTAACATCTTCTTTACATGACTTTCTTTCCCTTTGATTTTTTACAGTACACTCTCCCCCTTTGACATCAATGAAAAAGGGAAAAAAATATTTGCATAATTCATTCTCTACTACTCTACATAGTCCCCCTTAAGAGCACACACCAAATTGCATCAATCAACAATTATTTTGCACAAAAGCAGTGAAAATTTAGGACAACAATGACAATATTTTGGAACAAAAGCAACAAAAATGACAAGAGTGACTCTGTTTCCAAAATTTCTAGTTTTTTGATGGCAGTTTATTGGATAAGTTTGCAAGTTTGTGATACTTGTTTGATTAGATGTTTTGAGAATTATGTTTGAGATGCAACAAATGATAAAGTACATAAAACAAAGTGTATAAACCAACTGTATGTTTCAATGATAAGAGGCAAAAATCAGCCAAGTTTAAACCAGTAACATCAAAAACATTTCAAGCAATATTATCCCTAAGGTAGATGGCCAATGGCAACACTTTTAGGCCCACAACTTGGAAGCTCCTTAAAATAAAGGGTAGGGACACCCAAAGGGATGTATACACTTAAGTATTTGTGAGAGTGGACAAATAGGGGCCTCCTGGAATGGAAGGATAACCCAAATCACCCTTTCCTTGGAAAGCTATAAATAACTTATGTTAAGCCGAGGATTTTTGTGTCACTCAAGGGAGTTCATATGGTGAGTAAAGTATCTTCAAGGTATGGTGTGCATCCCTTAAACTGAACAATGTTGCCAAGTAGAATATATCAATCAACAAGGTGGGAAAAATACCATAAGGTGTTTATTTGGTGTTCGAGGGATTGATGCCTTGCGAGTGCACAACAAGGCACTTAAGGCTTTAACCAATCCTACTAGGGGCACTTATACACAAAGGTACCTCTCCATTCTAAATGATACTATCTGATAAAGGCTAACACTAGTTAAATCTTGGATTTCGCCTAAATTATTTATATAGTGGCTTGAGGGAAACTCCACTTTGGGTCACTTCAAGTTCTCCTTTTTGGATATGTCTCTTAGGTAGGCCCGATCTAAAAGGTAATGATGTAAAAATAAATTATGAAACCCAAAGTGTTTCTCGTCACACAAGATCATCCAAAGATGTAGGCGGAGAGGATACACACTTGGTTTGCCAAACATGGTGGGCACAATAGAAAATTTATTGCAATTTGATTTTAAGCCCAAAATGAGGTGTTTAAAGATGATAATTCATTTTTTTAAATGCACCAATTTCAAATTGTGAAGGAGAAAAAGTGTGCTAATCTAAAGTGCAAAGCAAACTAGAATACAAGAAAATCACAAAAACACCTAACAACTCAAATGATTAGCCTAATTGGATTCAAAACAAAGGAAGATAAAGATGAACAACACAATTATACCTTGTTTCAAATCGATCTTTTGGTTGGCCCTTGATATCGCTTTGATATGTGCTCCTTAGATTGGTAATTTACAATAATGATGGTAGATGAGTAGATAATGAAGGTGGGTGTATGTGATAATGGTGGTAGATGAAAAATGCAAGATGCTATGGAGGTTGCAACAAATGGCTTTAATGGATTGAAAGGCTTGAGGGCAGAAGTTTGGTATGCATATAATGACTTTTTAACTCATAAGATGCAAGATCGTTTAATGAAGGAAGAGGGGGGTATTTATAGATAAATTTGAATTCTCTAGAGAATTCGACGGTCTGGATTGAGCTACCATGGCCAAGATGGAAGACTATGGTGAGTTGAGGACTCATGAGCCCTCACATCTTGACATGTAGTGGGTGAGTTGTCCAAGGGACAAGGTGAGATGGACAAGGGTACAAATGACATGGAAGAGGCCATGTGGTCCCAAGGTACTTGCAAGTACCTTGGGATGGGAGAGGATTTCCCTCAAAAGTTATTCCTTGGCCCTAGATGGGGTTGAAAGTGACAAGTGATGACTTTTAGAAAGTCATCCCTTGTCAACATGGAGAATGGGAATGGCCTTGGAAGAATAAAAGTGAATTTTTATTTCACTTTTTGGAAGAATCCAAAGGGTAAGATAAGATTCCCCTAAAAGGGGGTCTTTGTCCTTTGGGTACGATGTGACACATGAGATGTCATAGGGAAGAGGAATGCATGGGGGAAATAAATGTGAATTTTTAATTCACATGGGGAAGAGATCAACCCAAAAAAGGTAAGTACCAAGAAGGTTGACTTAAAGACATGTCAAATAGGGTAAGTGATAAAGATTAGGATTGTGCAAATACATGATTAGATTAATTAATGATGATTAAAGACAAGTGGCAAGTTATGGAGGATGTGACATTAATCCTAATTAAGGATATGCACACCTTAATGGAGGATTAATTAAATTAATCTAGTTCAGTGAAAGGGTTATAGAGGATGTGACAAGGAGAGAGAAAGAATGAATTAAAAAAATGAAAAGGATAATTGATTAAATTAAATAAATTGATTGCATTTATTTAATTTAGAGATAAAGTGGGCTTATGTATAAAGTATTTAATTGATTAAATTAAATACCTTAGGAAAGTTAGGGAAAATGGAACATTAATTAAATAAATAATTTAATTAACGTTGATGAAGGGGATGAAGGAAAGGGATAAATTTGACCTTATGTAAAGGGGTCAAATTTAGGTGTCTACACAAATATTGAGACTTCAAACAAAGATGCCATAAATCAATTATTTTTTCGTTGTAATTAGAAAAGATGAAATGTTCAATTTTATGCACCAAAATAAAATGTGAAAATTGTAACTGAGTTTTAATGCACCAAAATAAATGTTCAAGTTGTCTTGTTCAGTTTTATTCCAGGTCAATAAAAAGTGAATTCATTTTAGGAGCACCAAAAATAAATGTTTGAGTTATCTTGTTTAGTTTTATTGTACCAATTGAAAGTGAATTCATTTTAGGAGCACAAAATGTAAATGTTTTTAAAATTGTAAAAACATCTAATAAATTCTTGAAAACTAAGTTTCTTGGACCATTCGTAGTCTCTACAAGTAAAATGATTAGAAATTTAAATGGAGGATATTGCTGTCACCCTATAAGAGCTACATCAATAATGTTAGCTAATCTCTCAAAACATAGAAAACCACTAGTAGTTAGGGTTAGGTAGACCTAAAATCCAAAAAAACTTTGCCAATTGAAGCAGAAGCATAAATCAAAATAGTAGCGGACTTGTTACCTTCAATAGAGACCTTTTCATTGGAAGGAATGCGGCTCCTTTAGATGATAGCGACATGAAAAAAGTATAGTAGCGGTTTTGTTTAGAATGAAAGAGGCTTTTTAAATGTTAGTTCACTTAGAAACTTGTAACACAAAACAAACAATAGCGAACTTTTTGACAATAGCGGCCAAACAAAAGAGACAAACACACTCAAATTTTTAGGCAAAAACATTCCAGTTAGCAAAATAAATTCTTGAAAAGGGCGTCTGAGACAAAAAGCTTGCAACTACTCACCAAACTCAATGAAAACAATAAAGTTAAGGACCTAGGTCCCATCGGGCGTGCCAATTAATGTAAAGGGGAAAATATGCATAAGGAAACAACAATGAAATCAAATGAATGAGATCAAAACAAAGAAAAATTCTTACTCATGAAATGAAATTATAAAGAAATGAATTCAACAAGCAATGCTATCATGAAAGAGAACATAAATTGAATTCATGAATTACAATGTTACCATCACATGTCGAAGTGTCTTCATATTGATGTCAAATTGCTTGGATCAATACGAAGCCTCCATTGTTGTGCAAAAGCTTCAAAAGGTATAGTAATAGTGATCAAAGATGTATGTATTTGCTCTCAAGAATTCAATAGTCAATTCAACATGACCTCTCCATAAATTCTCTAGATTATTCGATCATTTTTTAGAAAGAAGAAGGTTGTTTTATAGATTTTTAGTTTTCAAATGAATGATTGAGATTCAATAATGAAAGATCCTGATCAATGGTTGAGAACCATTGAGAGGAAATAGATTGATCAGTTAACTCCTCTGATTGATCCAATTAAGGATTTTAATTGAATAATCAGTGGGATTAGATGGAATGATTCACAGGATTGAAGAAATCAGATTGAGTGCTTAGTGGGATTGAAGATATTAGGTTGAGTGTTTAGTGGGATTATCATAATCAATGGAATTGGGAAATAGATTGAGAAATCAGTGGTCATGATTTATTCAATTAATACATGTGAGGATGTATTAATTAATTAATTTTGGAGAGGAACGTGCAATTTGCTTTTGAATTTAATAAATAAAGGTATATTTATTTATTTGACCATGTTGAGTGATTTTGGGGAAATTGAATAATTGATTTAATTATTCAATTTTGAAGAAGAGAAAGTAACTTAATTAAATAATTAATGATAACTTTTTAATTAATTTAGATAAATAAGGTATGTTAGTGACATAATTAAATAATTTGCGTCTTTAATTAATCAGGGGGAATAAGGTTAAATTAGGTGATGACATAGTGAGTTAATTATTTAAACAATTCAGGATTATTTAATTAATAGAGGAAAATAGGGTTAATGATGCAAATGATGTTAAAAAGGGATTAATGATGTTAATGAAGCGATATGCAATAGTGATAATGACAGTGATGTCAATAATGGAAAAATGCAGTTTAGGATATGTGATATGCGTTAAGCAATTTTTATATGCCTACATTGGGTAATTAATGCATAATTAAGTCCAAGCACATAGGGGGAGCTAAACCTAGTGTGAAATTGTCAAGGGTGACAATTTTCGGAGCTACAATTATATATTGAAGAGTTATTTCTACTAAACTTTATTTATATAAGTATTGATTTTTATTATGTTAGGAGGGAACAAAACAAATGAAATAAAAATATATTAAAAAAGAACTAGAACTCTAAAATAAATCTTAGGATATTAAAATATAATATAATAAAATAACATTTAAATAAATAAGATTTTTTTAAAAATAGTTTAAAAGGTTGAAAAATGTTGTTCAGAACCCAAAACTTCATGAATTTCTTGTAGATGTTTTAAAACAAGGTTATGAACTCCAAAAGCCAAGATTAAGGAGGTCATGCTCAGTGTCTAAAGCTTTTGGGCACTCACTTCAACTATATTCACCATCCATTCCTTTTGTAGGTATGCAATAGTTGGAACAAATTGCGAGATATTTGATGTTTGATAATACAACCTCTACTAAGGAGAACCACAACCTCTATTTAAATAATTATGATGATCCTTAAGAAGAACAACTTCTTTTCTCAGAGATTAAGGAAGTTCAGGTTGGCCAACATCCTTTATTATCATTATCCTTTTCAAGTGAAGAAAAATAACTATTAAGTTTTAAGAACTTGATAGAAGAAGGAAATTTGGAAGGTTTGGCTGATCAAATAATCACTTTAGCGGGCTCAAAATTAATTGATGAAATTGTAGATGAGGTAAATAGGGAGTTTGGAGATTTTGACTTCTCTAATATCCTATCCATTTTACAAACACCTAGCACACAACCCATTAGCAAGAAAGCATTGGGTAAAAGAGGTAGAAAATCTTGATTGGCAAAAATGGAAGAGAAAATAGCAGCAGGGGTGCAATTAACTTTGGGTAATAGTATTATAGTTACTTTAAGAAAGCAATCAAAATTGAGGAGAGCATGCTGCTCTCCTCAAATACAATGAAGTTAACATCTTGGAATATAAGGGGCATAAATGCTTCTAACAAAAGAGTCTAGATCAAGCATCAATTGGATGTTTGTGGGGCTGACACCATATTGCTACAAGAAACCAAAATGTTTGAAAATAGTTTTGAATCTACAGTTGTCATGACCCCTATTTTCACCAAGTGAATTATAATCCAATAATACTATTTTAATGATCATTGCATCTTGATTTATTTAACAAGAAAGAATGTTTATATATATTTGTTCTATGGTTATGGTAATGGTTATGTTCATTTAATTAATTGTTTTGTTAGACAATTAAATTGGGTAATCATATAGACTGAGTAGAATTATTAATATATTGATGATCAATTAAACAAAATTGAAATCGATGTTTTTATTAAATTTTAAATAAATTAAAAATTGAGTTAACAAAAATTATTGGAATAAATATATTAATTATAGTATTACAATTAAAGCGAAAGACATGTATAAGAAAATAAAATTATATTTTGTTCAAAAAGATAGATTAGGGCAGGTATTGGTTTTTGGTGTACACAAGTGATATTATGGCATGATAAGGTAATAATATTTTCTTTTTTGACTTTGAGAAAAACATTATAACACTCGTAATGAGTTACAAAAGGCACTATTGTTATCGACACTTTACATTCAGTATCATTTGCACTATACTCATTGAAGGAATTATTGTTGAGACTTTATCATTAGGGCACCAAATATATTATTATGAAGGCATTATCATTGTTTTTTTGAGGGGATTATTGTGATTGACACAGGTAAAAACCCTATCCATGATATACTAGGGAACAGGCTGTAATGGCTGCTGATAGCATGGAGAATGGAGGTGGTTCTTGGTTTGACGGTGGTTTTTGGATTTCAGAGCTAGATGAGCAAGCGACCTTATATGTAAAGAGGATAGCGTGGTGGTTATGAAAATAGTTTCCACAACAACTGGTAACATTGTTATGGTTTCGAGATTGGAAGGTATTTCACTTTGTTACTATGTCTATTTATTGCTTAAATCGTTGGTTAAAAGGTGATTTACCTTATAAGGTGCGATTTCAATTGTGAAAGATTGACTTTGAATCCTCTGCTATGATAGTTTCAATTTTCAGTTTGAAACCGGTTGGGAAACCCAGTCTCTTAAAAAAATAAATATAAAGGGTTTGGAGCTACGCATTGGACTGAGATCTACATAAATTATTTTTAATTTAATTGTCTATTTTTATGTGGGCTGATAGGCATGATTGCCAATGCTGATACCAACTCCTCACTATGGTGGTAGATAAATAATTCTTTTTATTTCTTTTCTTCCTCAGCATTAAGTAAAAGTCTTGAATCTAGAAATACCCTACTGCCTTCATTTTCCAAGCCAATTGCTCCAAATTTGCATAGATCTCCTGCGTTTGTGGATGTGATAAGTCTTCTACACAAAAATCATGTACCATTTTATGGCCTCCTTCACAGGCATCACAAGTTTAACTGGCATCTTAGTAATATGATTTACGGTGTCCCCAAGATAGCCAACTTGGGCTTGAAGGTTAAACATGCATGCCTAATGATTAACTATATATGTAATGCAATAAGGGTTATTGATGTGTGAAGTATGTGTAGCCCTCATCCACTAAACCTGCATACACCTAGAACACAAGCAAAGATTATTATGTTAGGATGTGTTCCAGAGTGCCTCATTAACTCTAAGATTTTGAGAGCTTCCTTGCAAAATCCATTTTATGCACATTCTGCAATCAGTTCATTTCATTCCATGTGATGACATCTCTTTGAGGCATTCTGTCAAATAATAGATATTTTATTTTTGTTTTTAGAATTGATAAAGTTTTGTTTTCAGCTTGAATACCACATAATATGTGTGTAAAATTTGAAGATATATATATGGCAGAGATTAGATACATTTTAAAATCTAAATATTTTTGAATACATATACAATTATGAAGTTGGGCAAGTTCCATTCTCAAAAAGGTATTTTTGTTCGAATTAATCAATCTGTAATAGTTGGCCCAACCATTTAAATTTAAACTAGTTGAATGGTTAACTGGAAATAAAAGTAAGAAATCATTAAGGAGAAAGAGAAATCGATTATGCCTTTAAGATTTTTCAACCAGATGCATAAATCATTCTTTATAAACTAAGTCTTTTGGGAAACTTTGATATGTAATGTGTTTTTCCATGAAAAGCTGAATTTGCAATTACTTGAATCTTCTTTTAAAATTTGATATGAAATCATGCATTAATATTATCATGAATGCATTTATCCATAAATTGTTGAATTAGTAATTACTTGAACTTGGTGCAATTTTTGTATGAAACCATGTATTATGCACAATTTATTTTCTTGAGAAACTATTGAATTATAATTGCATATGTGTCTACTAGCGCATTTCCAACTATAACATCTGATAAAAATCCCCCTACCATTATGCTTTGTGCATGTCCATACACCTTCCCAAAGCTCCTGCTTTGAACCCCTATCATGGTAAGTTGTGATTAACTTGTCAATTGTTTTGTTTTCCTTTCTGATTAAAGGAAGGGGAAAATGGCCATTCTGTTACTGGCAGTTTTCTCCATCTTGCTCATTTTGAATTACTAAATTCAGTAAGGCAAGTAATGCTAAATAATGCAGAATACCTTTAATGTTTTTCTGAGTTATATCATCTAAATTGATCAGCCCAAATCAACTGGACATTAGGTAGGCTATATTGAAAAACTAGAACTCCTTTTTATGTAGCTTTAATGTGATGAGTAGATGTCACTATCTACTTTGTGTTCAAGTATTTTAAGATTTTTTATTGAGGCTTGTTTGATAAACAACATCACCATTATCATTGTCGACATATGGAAATTATGCAGCTAAATGCATAGTATTGATTAATTCACAGGATTTGTTCTAAATCTTGAATTTTTTTGCCTTGGTATTTTATATACAAAATTAGAAAGTAAAATTATATGTACTTACTTGAATTCATTGTTTACGGTATTGAGCAGAAATGGATTATTACTCCCAGATTGGGTAAGGCATTTTATTGGTTCATATTTTATAAATGAGAGTTACATTGATAGCACACTCAGTGCTTTGTAAAGTTGATCAATTTTAAAAGTATCTCATAGTGTTGTATATAAAGGAATATTTGTATGTATCATTATGTTGTTCTTGAACTTTTTCCTTTGAATCTTAAGTGATGCAAGATCAAAGGATGTTTTAGAGAGAAATAGAGGCGATACTCTATGTATGAATTTCAAACAGTGTTTGTGAATAGTGAAGTATAGCCAGTGAGGCATTGAAACAATCTATCAGTGAGATAGTATTTCTAGTGAGGCATTGCAAACAAGCAATTTTTATTAGACTAAGCCAGTGAGGCACTTTTACGAGTGGTTTTTCATCCCTATGAGGGTTTTCTACTCATGAAAATCCCCGTGTTATGGTTTCTTTGTGGATGCACTTATGATTTTGCTATTTCCTTAGTTTGCATTGCAATATTTGAGTTTACATGTATTGCTGAGGTGATAACTCACGTGTAAGCCTACATGGCTAAATCTAATGAAGGAACCACCTTGTTTTAATATACTTGAATCATTGATGTATGTTATTCCATTTGATTATAGTGACGAAAGTAATTTGATCATTTTAGAAACTTGAGGATGTATTTAGCTTATGTGTTTTTTCGGTCCTTACAATAGTTAACAAATGGTCAAAATGGAAGTCAATTTGTTCACTTGATCAAGGGGCATTTGATGGATTAATTGCATTATGGGATGTTGAAACTATTAGTATTGACTCAATTATAAATGATACAAATTGACAACTAATGAGAGTATCACATTTTGAATTAATTTTTTTTTGATAAATGTGTATGGACCAAATACCACTATTTTTGAAAAGATAAGCAGCATTTATAGGGTGTCGTACCCTTTAAACAACGAGCCACAAGGGCCAAGAAGGAAAAGCAGGGTTTTGAAAGGACCAGGAACCTTTTATAGAGCTAAGACAACACCAGCGAACACACTGCAGAGGCACAAGAGAAACTAACAACACCTGGTCATCAGGTAACCAGGAGTGACAACACACTTAGAACCAACAACAGTCCCAAGTCTAAGATCAGCTAAATAACTCATTCTTGGTACCAGAGCCAGGATCGATAGAACCCTTAGGACAAACAATAGTCCTATGTTAAAAATAGTAAAGGCCCTAAGCCAATAAACAATCCATAGCACAATAGTTTCAAAAAAACTGCTAGAGGCAAAGCCACTAGCCACCTGTAGTAGTTGGACTGCAATCGACCTTCTGCACACCTGCAATAGACAAACTGTAGCAAAACTTCCAAAAACACAATTAGGAGCAAAGAAACAAACACTAAGTTGTACCAGCCAACCAAAAACCAATCCCAAAGCCACTTCTAACAGATGGGGCTCCCCTCTATAGGAGAGGAAGAAGTGGGAACCAACACTACCGAAGAAACCTCCCTCCAGAGCAAGCACACACCACCTCAATAGGGACTTACCAAGAAGAGAAATACTTCCCACCATCTCTACAACCACCAAATCCACCTCAATAGGAGATGGTGCCACCGTATTCACCTCTAAAGAATATAGCACAGGTAGAGCATGGTAGTAAGAAGGAACTTCAACAACATAGGCAACCACCTCCTCCCAAGGTAACCAGTTCGAAGGAGCAGGAAGAAGGACAACAACACCTCCACGGTCAACCACATAATGAGTCCACAACCTTGAAATACCAAAAACTCTTTCCTTTGAAAAAGCACCATTCACCTCAAAGGGCCACCAACAAACCAAGTGAAACCTCAAAATAAAACCACTCCAAACTGCATCATGGTGATAGGCGAAAGAGGAAAAAACACCTCAGCAAGGTAGAGCCCCCTCCCCCAATCAAACACAAGCACCAAACCCACCATTTCCACTAGCCAAAAAGCCTTCCAACAACACAAACCCTTCCACAACAAAACAAGGTAGGGCCAAGAAAAAGTTCCCACCAAGCACTACTGCTGAAGGAGACCAAGCACCTATAGCATCAGCAAACCATGGAACCATCTCCCCCAAGGAGTGATAGCAACATATCTGACATGATCCTCCACCACCCAAACTTCAGGCAAAGTCCAATGGAACCACTGATCCCAAGCAACCAAGGCCAAAGTTACTTGCACATCAATAAAAATATCTGGGTCATTGTCCTTCCAATCCATAACGAACCAACACCCAATACCAACAAGAGTTGGGATACAGACACCCAGGCGAAGGAGCCTCAACCAAAGCCCCATACCGAGCCAAAGATCAACAATAATCGAGATGGATCCAGTATCACCATTTCCATTCAAAAAGTTAGAGAAAGCAAACCAACCATAAGCCACAAGAGCCCAAGAGGGAGCCCCAATCCATCCAAAGGAAAATGAAGCACCCAAGGGGGTAACCTAGAAAATAACCAAATGCACAGAGGCATCTGAGAAAAGCAACGACCCGGACCAGAATAGGTGCCTGCAAAGAAGAGCAACACAAATTTCCCCAAAGAGGAAATACCTTGACCAAAGCCCCATACTGAGCCAGAGATCAACAACAACCAAGATAGGCCCAACATCACCATTTCCATTCAAAATTCTAGAAAAATCAAACCATCTAGAAGCCACAAGAGCCCAAGAGGAAGCCCCAGTCCAGCCAAAGGTAAACGAAGCACCTAAGGGAGAAACCCAGAAAATAACCAGATGCACAGAGGCATCTGAGACAAGCAACAACTCGCACCAGAATGGACACTTTTGCACAACAAGGGAGAAAGAAGCATGATGAGTCTGCACACACCCATCACACCCTAGGCCATAAACAACCAACACAGGCCGAGCAACACACAACCGACCATCCACTAACCCACGTAAGGATCTCCATCCCCATCCACAGTAAATTTGAAAGCATAGGCCAAGTGATTCTAGAGGAATGCCACCACTGCCAAAACAGGGGTTTCCAACAAAGAAAGGGCCACAGGAAGGCTTTCAGCACCAACTTCGTGGAAAGAACCAACCCCAAGAGGGTCAGGGAAAGAAACCACCGCAATACCCTCATCTCTGAACTGCCACACAACAACACCAGAGATGTGCGCCTGGAGAACAACCGTAATCGGTGAAGGCCCAAAAAACCCATCCTGCCTATGCCAACAAACCACCCACAATCAATCTTCCTCATCATCATCTTCTGACCCAACGTCATCATCCTCCTCAACACCAGAGGAATTCAATAACCCAAACCCGCACCCATTCCGGCTCAGAGCCATTGGTAAGAAACTGCTTTGGGATAGTCTAAAAAACATTTTGGAAAATTTGGGAGAGGATAAGTTTATAATAGTGGTTGATTTCTATTGCAAAGATGGTTTCCATTGCACCAAAATATTGACCTGTTAATGCCCAATACAACTGCCAGAGTTAATGAATCGACGAGAGGTGGTTAATCCATGTCATGAACCCAAGCACCGCGCTGCACAACATAAGGAGACCAAGACCACACTACTTGCAAAAATCCCCCCAATGCAAGTGAGGGGTTCAAACCCATGACCCAGGTTCTCATACCAATTGTTGGAAAGATGGTTTCTATTGCACCAAAAGATTGACTTGTTAATGCGTGATACAACCGCTAGAGTTAATGAATCCATGGGAGGTAGTTAAGCCATGCCACAAACCCAAGCACTGTGTTGCACAACATAAGGAGACCAAGGGCACACACCTTGCAATAATTTTAATGCAATTTCCTCTTTACTAAAAAAGAAAGGAGGAAATTTCCCTCCTCAAAAAACTATGGAGGATTTTATATCTTTTATCCAAGATAATACACTAACTGATATGCAACCTACAAATAGAAAGTTCACTTGGACAAATCAAATGAAGGATTTTCTACAGATTTTAGAGAGGTTGGATAGATTTTATCATCACCAAATTGGGTGGTAGGTGAATATGCTTTGTCATCTATTATCTTGCCCTTGTTAGAATTAGATCATTATGCAATATCATTAAGTATATTGACTACAAATATATGCCCAAAACGAAAGTCATCTTTAAAGTTCAAAAAAATGTGGTTTAGACATCTTAATTTCTTACCTCTCCTTCATAAATGGTGGGGAAGCACTCCTTATACTAGCGGCTCTAGAATGCATCAGTTGTGCAAAAAACTCAAACAAGTTAAGCTACATATTAGTCATTGGAATATGCATGTCTTTAAGATTATTTTTGTTCAAAAATAAAAAAATATTTAAACAATTAGAAGAAATAAATGAGCACATTATATCGAAGGGCTTGGATATAGCCACTCTAGAACAACAACATAAATTTCAGTTAGAATGGTTAGAACTGATTGTAAGGGAGGAAGTATATTGGAGACAAAAGTCACTAGAGCTTTGGTTAAGGGAAGGTGACCGAAATACAAAATTATTTCATATTTCAACTCAGATTAAATGGGTCATGAATTCAATTTTCTCAATTCAACATAGTGATAAAAACATAACTCTCACTAAGGAGTTTGATATTCAAGAGGAAGGAGTTAAATTATTTTCAAACCTTTTGTCTACCCCAATAAATCAACAAGCTCAAAAAAATAAAGATAGATTGGATTTATTGGAGGCGGTACCCAAATTAATTCTATAGGAGGCTAATGATAAGCTAATGAAGCCTTTCACATTAGATGAAGTAAAGGAAGTAGTTTTTTCCTTACCACCGGATAAGGCACCAAGTCCTGATGGATTCACAATGATTTTTTTTCCAAAAATTTTGGGACTTTATAAGAAATAACATTCTAATGGCCTTGGAGGAATCAATAAGGACACATACAATGCTAAAACAATTCTATGTAACAAATATAGCCTTAATTCCAAAGGTCAAAGATCCTAAGACTTTTTGGATTAAGGCCTATAGCTTTGAGCAACACAATATATAAGATTTTCACAAAGACTATTTATCTAAGGATCCACCCTTTCATTCCTAAAATAATTTCAGAAGAGAAAGGAGGCTTTGTGTCAGGCAGAGAAACAATTGAGGGAGATTTGGTAGCACATGAGATATTGCACTCCATCAAATCTAACAATTTGTCTTGTTTTATTATTAAATTAGACATGATGAAGGCATATGACAAGGTAGACTAGTCTTTCTTGATACAAGTGTTGCATAAATTTGGCTTTAGTAATAAATGATGTAAATGGATTCTCTCATACTTATCTAGGGTAAAATTCTCAGTGCTCATTAATGGATCTCTTGCTGGTTTTTTCAATTCATCACAAAGGGTTAGACAAGGGGATCCCCTCTCTCCCTTTCTATTTATAATACTTATAGAAGCTTTGAGTATATTGATTAAAAAGGCTCATTTGCAAGGATCATGGAAAGGTATATCAATCCCTTTCACTAACATATCTGCCACACACTCATTATTTGTAGATGACACAATCTTGTTTGGTAAATATGCTATCACATAGGAAAATAAAATAAAATAAATATTAGATAAGTATTATTCTACATTTGGGCAAAAAATAAATGCTAGTAAATCTAAGATTTACATGTTCAATACTAGTGTTGGCATAAAAAGAAAGTGAAACTGTTGGGTTTTCAAGAAGCAAAGTTTCCTTGCACATACTTAGGGATACCTTTCTTTATTGGTGAAAATAAAACTTCATATTGGAGTAAGATAATACAAAGTATAAAAGAGAAAAAATGATCTTGGAAGGGCATATGGCTTTCTCTTTTTGGTCAAATTATAATGATAAAGTCAGTATTGGAAGCAATACCAAATTACTACATGGTAGTGCTGAAAGCACCCAAATTAGTCATTACAAAAATAGAGAAACTCATTAAAACCTTCTTGTGGAAGGGAAATATTGATGATAACAAAAATATTCCATTAATCTCACTAGAAAATATGTATTCTAAAAAGCTCAAAGGTGGGGTAGGTATTCATAATATTTTTTCAAGAAACATGGCTCTTGGAGAAAAGTTAGTATGGCATTTATACACGAAACCAAGTTCGAAATGGTGTCAAATAATATAAACTAAGTATTTGGATAATTTGCTACCAAAAATATTTTTTACCATATCAAATCTCCCTGTGGGCTTTGCAATGTGGAATTTTTTATTACCATGTAGAAAAGTCATAACTCCATATATATAATGGGAAGTGAATAATGGAGAAAAATATTTTTTTGGAAAGACTCATGGAATGGTCTCCCCCCTCTATAGAGAAATCAAGAGTTACATTCAACAAAAGTAATTTTTTCAGATATATGGGGTCCTAAAGCCAAAGATTATGTTCAAGGTACAAATGTCCTAACAGGGAAAGTTGTATAGAAATATTTTTTCAAATACTCCAATATCTGACAATGAAAAATCATTATTGAATAATATACTAAAAGAGGCTTTTTTTTTAAAAATTCAGAGTTGGAGGATAGGTTAATTTGGGCACCTTAAAAAACCATAGGGTATATAGTTAAATAGGGCTACAAAGCTGTAATCAGTAATGGCATGCATGCTCAAGCACACAAAGCATATTCTTTTTGTTGGAACTCTAAGGTGCTACCAAAGGCATGCAGTTTTTCTTGGTTGGTTTAAATAAATAGATTCTAACAAGTGATAGGTTGTCCAAGTTGGGAATTGCAAAAAAGTTCAAATGTGTATTATGCAAAATAATTTTTTGAAGATGTGGACCATTTATTTTTACATAGTTCTTATGCACAAGCCTACTAGAAATTTGTAAAAGAGAGACTTAGTTGGTTCTCTCCATTTCCTAAAACTGTTTGGGATCTTTTATCAAGCTGTCCTGTGCTACATAAAACTTCTTTATTTGCTTGCATGTGGTAGGTAGTCCCAACTGTGGTCATTTGAAATATATGGTGGATAAGAATCAAGTATATTTTTAGGGAAGAGGTACCATCCATAGATAAATTACTATTAAAATTGAGAAAGTAGTTTCAGAGGTAGTAAACTCTTATGTTCAAAATCATAAAACTGTATCTTCTATTTTTACAACATGGGTTACAAGAATATCAAAACAACATATTTTAATTGTCTTACCATTCAAAGGCAGCTTACATCAACCTTCAAAGAAATAGTTGCAGAGAAATTTAATAGTATGGCTACCTCCCTCCACAAACTTTTGTAAATTAAAATTTGATGGTGCACCAAGAGGGAATCTTGGGGTTTCATGAGTAGTGATAGTTATTTGGGATTTAAAGGGTTCATTGGTGGGTGCTAAATCAATTTATCTTCCTCATGGAATGAATAATGTTGTTGAAGCTTAGGCATTGTTGCATGGTATAAATCTAGCAATAAAGCTAAATATCAAAAATTCACATAGAGGGAGATTCTCTATTAATTGTGAATGCGTGCAAGGTTAGAAAAATGCAAAATTGGCAACTAAGATACTTTCTTCATCAGGTCTAGTTGCTTTTAAATATTTTTAAAGAAATTCAAATTTCACATATCTACAAAGAGGGTAATCAACTGGAAGGTTGTCTTGCTAATATGGGTTGTGATCAAAATGACCCTGAGTTTAAATATGATAACATCTCCATCAATAAGTATCCAAAGGTGGCAACTATTGTTGCTTCTAAGAGTTCAAAATTTTCTAAGTAAAATGGGTCTCAAGTTTGTGAAGGGTTGGGGACAACAAGTCCTTATAAATATCAAATAAAAATTTACAACTCTTCTAACATCTGTGGTTGTAGAGGAATCAATGCTTAGTCATCACACACAAAATTATAAAAATCTTACAAGTCAAATATTATGAGGAGTAATGGATAACTCCTTGTAATCCTTAGTTTTGTATCGATTTTGTACAAATTTCAATCTGCTAGTTGAATTTTTGTTTATATTAGAAATTGTAGGAGGATAATAGGTTCTACCAAGTCCCTGGAAATGCTCACCACAATTCCACTAGCTACCTTTAGAAAGCATTCCTAGCTACTTCGAAATTGGGGGAAAGGAATACAAGTCAACTTTAGTAAATTGCCACACAAAGGTACCTCATCACGGGTCAATACATTAAAAAATATGGAATTAGGGAAAGAGGAAGGTCATGTTTATGGAGGCATGTATCACAATACAAAATTTCTAATATAACACCTCCCCACAATTCTACCAACTACCATTAGGAAGCATTCTCAGTCACTACAAAATTATAGGGAAAGGTGGACAAACCAACTTCAATAAATTGCTTCACAAAGGTACCTCAACATGGGTCAATACATCTAAAAATATGGAATAAGGGTAGAAGGAAGATCTTGTTGGTGGAGGCATGCATCACATAACCAAAGTTATAATATAGTGCTTCCTCGCAATTCCATTGGCATTCCTTTGGAAGTGCATTCACCTTCAACAAAATGGTGGTGGAAAATTTCACACATCAAACAATTAGTTAATGTGTGTCATATGCAAAAATATTCAAATTATGTGGTTAGGTTTGTATTAAAAATATGGTATGGATCATACTTAAAGGAAAGGTCATATCTATTTTAAAATTGTTGATAGAAAAGTATTCAAACACAGTCCAGCTGGACAAGTCATTCATTACAAATCAAACGTATTAATGCTCGCTTGCCTGAAATTCCATCAAATCTCACCTACAAATATTTTCACTTCCAATAGAATGGCGGTGGAAAATGTCACATATTAAGCTATAATAAATCTATGGTAGTATAGTGTTAAAAATGTATCCCTTTACATTTTCACACTTGTTTGGGCCCTCCTATTTAAAATGGACTTAATAATGCCTTATTTTAGTGTTGAAAAATGTATCCCTTTACATTTTGACACTTGTTTGGGCCCTCTTAATTAAATTGAGCTTAATTATTCCTTAATAATCCCTTTTATTCATTTACAAGCCCAATAAATTACATTTTTTGAAGGGGAAACCTGACAATAATTAATGCCAATACATAACACTTTACCTTGAGCAATGTGTGTTCCAGGAATAGGGACCTGGGTGAATGGGTCCTCCCTAGGCTTTTGAACCTAAATTTAAAATATGTTTTTGGCAATATTTTAAGGTCCCCAAATTCATATTTCAATGTCTGCTTGTAATATTTGAATTTCAGATAATTAAGGATACATACCTATAAATACAAGGTTATTTTCTAAGTTTCACCTAGAATTTTATGAGCATCTCAAGAGAATTTTCAAAAGAAATTCCACAAGAGATTTACTTGGTGATCAAGAGCATTCAAGAGCAGATATATCAGAGATTTATTGCAGCAATCAAGATCCATCCATCATGTCTTCTTGCATCATGCATGTTTTTGGAGCTAGTATTGTGATGTAGGTTTCAAGATCAAGTTCAAGCATTCAAGCTTCAACTCAATTCATCTAGATCCACATCCATTCAAGCCGTTTCATGCAAGTTGCAGACATTCCAAGATCTCCATTACAAAGGTTTCTACAAGGGTTTTTTGATTGGTAACATATCATTGTTCATTCTTCATTTCCTCTTTCATGCTTTATTTCATTTTGTTTGATTACCAAAATGGGGTTTGAACAAGGAAAACCCCCATTCACAAAAAACCAACATTTTTTCCCTCTTGTGTGTGATTAAAGATTTAGGTTGGAGAAAGGATTGAAGACCTCTTGAAGTGAAAGATTGGACAAGTTGACAAAGTTGTAAAAGTTGTCAAAGTTGTTGTCAAACCACGAAATCTAACTTATAAATTTGATTTCTGACTTTTCAACACTAAAACCTAGACAAATCAAAAGCTACAGATCAACATTAGAGGCTCCTGAAAGTTGCATAAAACCTTAACAAAATATAAATTCACCCATGGGCGAATGATTCCCATTCAACCTTCAAGAACTGAATTTTGGTGACTGATAAACACTTTTTTGCCCTTCTCAGATATGTATTTGGTTTTCTGGTTATGCTAAGTTTAATATTGTTGTTTCAAGTTTTAGATATCATTTTGGAGTTGATTTTCTATTTTTAGTTTTTATCCCAAAAGTGTTGTTTGACCTTGATCCCCATTTTTCAAGCATAAGGAAATCTGAAGATTCTCACATTTGGTTGATCCACCTAAGGGTTGGTGCAGGAGCACCTTAAAGGTCTTTTGGAAGATCTTGGCAATTTTGGCTTGTAGGTGGTTCTAGCCAACCACCAAGGGAATAAGGAATATGATGTAAAGTCCCAATAGTGTTTTTGATGTGTGAGTTAAGGCAAACTTAGGGTAGTCTAGAGCCTTGAAGTTTGGAGAAGCCTGAATGATGAAATTAGGCAAATTAGTCCATGTAGACTTGGCAATTTGTCCTAAAAGTGGGAAAAGGGCATTAATGATGCTCTAAGCTCGACCCAAGGGTCCTAGCATGTGGGAGAAAGATATATAAGGTCAGAAAAACCCTAATTGAGCATATGGGAAAGCTATTGTACGATTTAGAGTTTTGGAAGGGGAATTTGTGAGTTGGAAGAGTGCAAATTTCATTGAGTTTCTGTTTTTGTGCCTTCATCCAGTCAAGAATGGATTGAATGGACCTATATAATGCTTTGATTCTTTCAATTGTGTCACTTAATTACTATGTGAAGCATTAGATTAGCCATTTAGTTCAATTGCTTTATGTTTTGCAAGTTTTTAGAGTTTTTGGTCTCATAGCCGGTTCAGGCCAGTTTTTGGAAATAATGATCCACACTTGAATTCTCATGGAAAGGCTACCATGGCCACTTGGAATCAAGTAGGGGACTATTTTTTCAGTGTAAATATGGTGTTTGGTGTCTTTTTTTTTAGGGGAGATGGTGAATTCATCAAGAACTAAGCGAGTGCAAGTGCATTCTGGCTAGTGGCTTGGAGAGGACAACAGTAAAGAAAGTTACTAAATGGATTGGTTTGTGAAAATCAAGAGAATGAGAGTGTGTTCACATGTATTCCAGACATGTTTGTGCAAGGAGGAGAGTTGAGGAGGTCATTGAAGCCCCCAAAGTTGGAAAAAGGAGCCAAAACCCTAGAAACCATTGAAAATAGGGGGTATGAGGACAGTCCTATGTACGGACGCCAAAGGGACTAAAAATCTGGTAAATATTGAAGCCTATGGTACCACTAGAAAGAATCTATAAAAAAAATTGGGGGTTGTTAAGACTGTTTTTGAGAAAAGCCAAGAAAACGGGTTCTAGGAGGCTTAATTGGGCAAAAGGCTACAAGGCCTAAAATTGGGTTTTTCAAGAAAGTGATGGGTACAAGGTGAAAGAATCCTATGAGATGGATTAGTGAGGAGTAAAATCAACAAGGGGATAGTGAGAATACCCTTTCCTGGCCCCTGGAGTGGTTAGGACACTTTGGGTTAGTGTGGAGCCCAAGGAAGCTTAGTGGTGAATTGAGAGCAATGGTAAAGAATTTGAAATTGGTGGAGAGTCTTATGAGGTGAGAGGGGTTTAGGAGAGATCCCTGAGTAGGGTAGAGAGGAATACCATAGGAAGACCAAATAATAGGTCTTGGGAAGAGCAAGATTTCTCTTGAAAGATAAGACTCCCCATCAAATTGGTATCAGAGCCAATAAAGGCTTGGGAATTGAAATTAGTGAATGTCAGAGAGAAGTGAATCCATAGGAGAGAACACCATGGTGACTAATGTAGAACTAGCTAGAGACTTGACAGAGCAACTAGAAAAGAATAGATGTCTTGAAGAGGCTATGGAAGAGATGAAGCAAAAATTGGAAGAAGTTGCTGAATCGGCAAGCAAGATGAAGGTACAGTTGGTAGGGAACAAAGACAAGGGTAAATACTAAGTGGAGGAGGAAATAGAACCAAAACCTGACCCTCCACTAGCAGAGGAACCCTTCCTCAAACCATTGAAGGCATTGAGTGGCAAGGCACTTGAAGGTGTCCCTGTGCTCACAGGAAGAATGGATGCAGAGTTGGTTATGGAATGGATTGAGGGAATGGAGAATCACTTTGAATGTGATGGTGTTACTGAGGCACAAAAGGTGAAGATAGCCAAATAAAGGCTAAGAGGACAAGCACTAACTTGGTGGAAGTTTCTGCAAGAAGAAAGAGAGAATGAAGGCATGAAACCCATAGGAAGTTGGAAAACTATGGTGGCTAAAGTGAAGGAGAACTATCTACCCAAGGACTATGATATCCAATTGCACAAGAAGAGGAAAAATCTTAGACAAAGAGACCTAGATGTAGCTACATATACAGAGGAGTTTGAAAAACTAAGCCTTAGATCTAGAGTGCAAGAAGTTGAAAGCATCAAGGTTGCTAGGTATCTAAACGGTCTTAGATGGAGCATACAAGAGGAGTTGAGTCTTTTCACACTTACTACCCTCCATAGCTACTATCAAATGGCTATTAAGGTGGAAGAGAAACTGAAAAAAAAACAAGATTACAATACTAGAGGTAAAGGAAGAGGTAGAGACTCTAGAGGTGGACATAGAGGTAGTTTTGGTGGAAGGAGCAATGAGAATAGAAACCAAGGTGATACTAAGGTTGGTGAACAATCCCATGAGTCAAATAGTAGAGGGGGATACAGAGGTAGAAGCTCTAACAATGGTGGAAGAGGTAGATCAGGAGGCTTTGGGAGGAGTTCTCATTTTACTTCCATGAAATGCTACAATTGTGGACAGTTGGGTCATTCGGCCTATAGGTGTCTTGACAAGCCAACATCTTCACAAAGTGAGAGGAAGATCAACTATGTTCAAGAAGAGGACTGCTCTAAACATTCAGAGGTGAGCTTAGATTCAGAGAAAGGAGAGAATCTCATGTTAAGGAGGATCTTGATCAAAGCACCTACCGAGGATGAACACAAACAAAGGAGAGCTCTTTTTAGAGTCAAGTGCAAGATATTAGGTAAGGTTTGCAAGGTCATCATAGATTCAGGGTCTACTGATAATGTCATCTTAGAGGAGGTAGTACAAAAGTTGAAACTCATCAAGATACCCCATGTGTGTCCTTACAAGGTTACTTGGTTGAACAAGGGGCATAATATATCGGTCAATGAACAAGTGTGGGTTGAGTTTGCTATAGGAAAGTATCAAGACAAGATACTATGTGATGTGTTACCAATGGATGCATGCCATCTATTGCTTGGCAGACTATGGCAATATGATAGGGAGGCAGTACACCATGGCAAGGAGAATAAGTACTCATTCAAGAAGGATGGAGTGACTTACAAAAATTCAGTCTTTGATAGAAGAAAACACAGTGGAAAAGGCAGAATCTAGTGCACTTTTGATGAGTGGAAAGGAATTCCTAAAGGACATGAAGGAGGAAGAAGGAGTGGCCTATGCAATCATGTTGAAGCCAAGGGAAGAGGAGCTACCTAATCAGCTACCTATGACAGCAGAAGTGAAGCGACTATTGGATCAGTTTAGGGACATCATTTGTGAAGGTACACCAGCTACCCTACCACCTAAGAGAGCAATTAGTCATAAGATAGACTTTATACCAGGAGCAACACTACCTAACAAGGCTGCATACAAGATGACACCGGAGCAAAATAAGGAGATAGCAAGGCAAGTTCAAGAACTTTTAGACCAAGGGCTGATCAGAAAGAGCATAAGTCCATGTGCTGTTCTAGTGGTGTTGGCACCTAAAAAAGGAGATAAGTGGAGAATGTGTACTGATTCTAGGGCAATAAATAGGATAACTATTAGATATAGGTTTCCTATTCCTAGGATAGAAGATCTAATGGACTGTTTAGGGGGTGCTAAGTACTACTCTAAAATTGATTTGAAAAGTGGCTATTATCAGATTAGGATGAAAGAGGGAGATGAATGGAAGTTAGCATTTAAAACCATAGAAGGGTTGTATGGATAGTTAGTGATGCCATTTGGGCTCACAAATGCACCTAGCACTTTTATGAGGGTGATGAATGAGGTCTTGAAGGACTTTATAGGAGTTTTTGTGGTGGTCTACCTAGATGATATCCTCATCTTTAGCAAAACAAAATAAGAACATATGAAGCACCTAGAACTTGTGTTGAGGAAACTTCAAGAGGAGAAGCTCACCATAAATCTTGAGAAGAGTGAGTTCATGAAGCAAGAATTGGTCTATCTAGGATTTGTATTATCCCAAGGGAACTTGAAGATGGACAAGAGTAAGGTTGAAGCCATTCTTAGTTGGCCTACTCCCAAAATAGGGACGAAAGTTAGGAGTTTCCATGGATTAGCTCAGTTCTATTAGAAATTTGTGAGAAGGTTTAGTGAAATTTGTGCACCGGTTCTTGACACCATCAAAGGAGGACTGGAAACTAAGTTTGTGTGGACCAAAGAAGCCAATGAAGGATTTGAAAGATTGAAGAGGGAGATAGCTACCCAACCTATCCTAGTTTTACCAAGTTTTGACAAACCATTCATAGTGGAATGTGATGCAAGTAACATAGTAGTTGGGGCTGTTCTAAGCCAAGAAGGCAGGCCAGTGGCATTCTTTAGTGAAAGGTTGAATGAAGCAAATTCTAGGTACTCATCCTATGACTTAGAGCTATATGCTTTGGTGCAGGCTCTCAAGAAGTGGAGGCACTACCTATTGCCAAAATAATTTGTGGTATACACCCACAATCAGGCCTTAAGTTACATCAACACTCAAGAGAAGCTTAGTTTGAGGCACATCAAGTGGATGGAGTTTTTGCAGTCATACACCTTTACCATCAAGCATAAGAAGGGGGTGAACAACAAGGTTGTTGATGCTCTTAGCAGGAGGTTGCTTACTTTCCAAGAGATACAGCTACAAAGAATAGGAGTTGAAGGATTCAAAGATCTATATGAAGGAGATTCTGATTTCTCAGTGATCTACAAGGTATGTTCTAATTTTGAGAACCATTTTCACAGTGAATATGCTGATTACACTTTGCAGAATGGTCTATTGTTTAGGGGAAAGCAATTGTGTGTTCCTAGAGGTTCCATGAGGGAGAATCTAATCCAAGAAAAGCATAATGGTAGTTTGAGTGGTCACTTTGGTTTGAACAAGACACTAGACTTAGTGGAGAGGTTCTATTGGTGGCCTAAAATGCAAAGAGATGTAAGATATTATGTTGAACAATGTGGAGTATGTCAAAAGGAAAAAGGAACATCAAGCAATGCAGGTCTTTATCAGCCATTACCCATCCCAAGTAGACCATGGGAATGCATAAGCATGGACTTCATAGTAGGGCTACCTAGGACACCGACTGGTTTTGACAGTGTGTTTGTGATAGTGGACAGATTCAACAAGATGAGCCATTTTATCCCATGCAAGACAACACATGATGCAAGTCAGATTGCACACCTATTCTTCAAGGAAGTAGTGAGGATACATGGGTTGCTAAGGTGCATAGTTGCAGACAGAGATGTGAAGTTTATGGGGCACTTTTGGAAAACTCTTTGGAAAAGGTTAGGAACCAACTTGTGTCATAGCTCAACATATCATCCTCAAATAGATGGATAGAGAAAGGTGATCAATAGGGTACTTGGTAACTTGTTGAGATGTTTAACTAAGGAGTATGGACAAGGATGGGAACAAGTGATTCCACAAGCAGAATTTGCTTACAATGATAGCACAAATAGGACTACGGGTAAGAGTCCATTTGAGATAGTATATGGTTTACATCCAAGGGGTGTACTTGAGCTTAGAGATCTAAAAGGTTATGAAGGAATCAGTGGTCATGCTGATGATTTTGTTCAGTCAATGAAAGAGGTTCATGAGTAGGTCAAGAAGACATTGATAGAGGCTAATCAAAAGTTGAAGGCTAAAAGAGATGAAAGGAGAAGAGAATTACAATTTGAGATAGGTGATTTGGTGATGGTATGCTTGAACAAAGCAAGGTTATAGAAAGGCATACCAAGCAAGCTGTAGATGAAAAGGATAGGGCCATGTAAAGTGTTGGCTAAGTATGGGACAAATGCATACAAGGTGGAGTTACCCAAGGAGATGTCTACTTATCCTATTTTCAATGTGAAGGACTTGGTGAAGTATAAAGAACCAGAAATGGATGAAGAACAGTATAGTACCAAGGTCAATAAGGATGTGGAAGAACTAAAGGTACCTGATCAGATCAAACCACAAGTGGACAAGATACTAGACTCAAGGGTGAAGAAGACTAGGCACAAGACATACAAGGAGCACCTAGTGAAGTGGAAACATCAACCGGAATCAGAAGCTACTTGGATAGCAGAAAGTGAATTTCAAAATCATGGAATTAGTGAGGAGCTCTTGACACCATAGGTTCCCTAACTTCTTTGTTGCAGGGGGAGAATGGTGCAGGAGCACCTTAAAGGTCTTTTGGAAGATCTTGGCAATTTTGGCTTGTAGGTGGTTCTAGCCAACCACCAAGGGAATAAGGACTATGATGTAAAGTACCAATAGTTTTTTTGATGTGTGAGTTAAGGAAAACTTAGGGTATTCTAGAGCCTTGAAGTTTGGAGAAGCCTGAATGATGAAATTAGGCAAATTAGTCCATGTAGACTTGGCAATTTGTCCTAAAAGTGGGAAAAGGGCATTAATGATGCTCTAAGCCCGACCCAAGGGTCCTAGCATGTGGGAGAAAGGTATATGAGGTTAGAAAAATCCTAATTGAGCATATGGGAAAGCTATTGTACGATTTGGAGTTTCGGAAGGGGAATTTGTGAGTTGGAAGAGTGCAAATTTCATTGAATTTTTGTTTTTCTGCCTTCATCCAGTCAAGAATGGATTGAAAGGACCTATATAATGCTTTGAGTCTTTCAATTTTTTCACTTAATTACTGTGTGAATCATTATATTAGCCATTTAGTTCAATTGCTTTTTGTTTTGCAAGTTTTTAGAGTTTTTGGTCTCATAGCCGGTTCAGGCCAGTTTTTGGAAATAATGATCCCCACTTGAATTCCTGTGGCAAGGCTACCATGGACACTTGGAATCAAGTAGGGGAATATTTTTATAGTGTAAATATGGTGTGTGGTGTCTTGGTTTGCAGGGGAGATGGTGAATTCATCAAGAACTAAGCGAGTGCAAGTGCATTATGGCTAGTGGCTTGGAGAGGACAACAGTAAATAAGTTACTAAATGGATTGGTTTGTGCCAATAAAGAGAATGAGAGTATGGGAACATGTATTCCAGACATGTGTGTGCAAGGAGGAGAGTTGAGGAGGTCATTGAAGCCCCCAAAGTTGGAAAAAGGAGCCAAAACCCTAGAAACCATTGAAAATAGGGGGTATGAGGACAGTCCTATGTACAGACACCAAAGGGACTAAAAACATGGTAAATATTGAAGCCTAGGGTACCACTAGAAATAATCTATAAAAAAATTTGGGGGTTGTTAAAACTGTTTTTGAGAAAAGCCAAGAAAACAGGTTCTAGGAGGCCTAATTGGGCAAAAGGCTACAAGGCCTAAAATTGGGTTTTTCAAGAAAGTGATGGGTACAAGGTGAAAGAATCCTATGAGATGGATCAATGAGGAGTCAAATAAACAAGGGGATAGTGAGAATACCCTTTCCTATCCCCTGGAGTGGTTAGGACACTTTGGGTTAGTGTGGAGCCCAGGGAAGCTTAGTGGTGAATTGAGAGCAATGGTGAAGAATTTAAAATTGGTGGAGAGTCTTATGAGGTGAGAGGGGTTTAGGAGAGATCCCTGAGTAGGGTAGAGAGGAATACCCTAGGAAGACCAGAGAATAGGTCTTGGGAAGAGCAAGATTTCTCTTGAAAGATAAGACTCCCCATCAAGGGTTGTTAATCAATTTATTGTGGGGATCTCATTTCCTAATGAAATAAAGGAAAATAGGTCTATCTATATTATTTTGGTGAACCCCTTCATAAACCCTAACGTTATTTTTGTTGATTCAGGTACTAACTTTGTTTCTTGCAGGATCATTAATTGATGAAGCTTAGAGGCCCCATTATTTATGATTTTAATGAATATTTCAAAGTAATCAAGCTATGGATAAATGTACCAAATCATGACGTGCTTTGACTGACGTAGGTTTACATCACATTTCAGTTAGCATTTCTATATAGCCCTAGAGTGCCCCCCATAATTCTACTAGATTTCTCCTCCAAGTCCTCCCAACTATTGTGGAATGGCGGTCCAACTTACTTCTTTGGCACTAATATGGCTGAAAGATCATTAATTAATAATTTCTAGTGGCTTATTAATTGATATTATCAAAACACATTTTAAAAGATCTCAAATCTATAAACAAATTTGCCAAATCTTCACTCGCATGCTTCGATAAGATATCAATAATAAATAAAATGTCAATTAGTGGATTTTCATTAGTTTGGAAGGTAGGTTGTAGGATTAAAGGATTTAATCCATAATTTTTCACTCAATGATCTTTATTATAGATTGCTTGATAGTTTCATATCTCATGAAGGTGGTATATCAGGGTGGTGCTCTCTCTTAGTTTATAGGTTTCAAATTAGCCACCAAGACATGGATTATCAACCAAAGAATCTTAGAGTACCATTCCATGTGCAAGTTTGGGAACAACCCTTCAATGGCTACCTATCAAATGTGAAACTGAGTCAAATTTTTAGTGTCTACTATCCAAGTGTGGTATAATGCATTTAAACCATCCTTGGTGAAGTTATATATCAACCCCAATCTCCATGCATCATATTTCCATCCTAGGTACTATCAATATTTGTATCTAATATCCATGATCTTGTGCAAACTTTGAAATACCTTAAGGTGATAATGGACGAAGTGGTTCATGGCCAATTTTTGGGAGCCAATGTTCTATTATGTAATGTTTAAAAGTATGATTTTGATAAGGGGAAGGGTTGGGTAGGGGGTCTATTTCCAAGATCTTAATTGAAGCACAATTTTTTTTTTTGTAGCTGTTTATGATGCAATTAAGTAAGCTTTGCAATTGAACTATGTAAGAAACCTATACAAGGTATTGGATACACTCTAAAGAAATTGGTATTCAACTGGTACAAGGAATAAATGATAGGTATTTTGCATTTATTTTCTCCATTCTCATTACAATCACCATAATGCGAACGTTCCTCCTGTTGGTGTTTTTTCCAACTGAACCTTGAAATCCTCTAAGAGGTAGCCAACGTCTATGTTCAAAAATCATCAAAACTAGTGGCCAACTCAATGGGTAAAGGGTTTTAAGCCTTTGACCCCTACACTTTAGGCTCTGCAGGACCAGGGAGGGTATTTCCTGGCTAAGTTCACAAGAATTATAAGAGTGAACGTTCTACATAGATATGTTCCCCTTTTATGCAAATAAATATTATTCAACAAAATTTTGGCCGACCTTTATAGAAATAACCATCTATTTGTTTGGAACAAGGTATTATTTTAGAGTTGCATCTTAGAATCGACAAAATTTGATTTAGCGTTGTCATCATTGTGAGTCCATGGCAAGGTATTCTAGGATGCCTCATTAAATTATATGAACCTACATAGGATAAATTAGTGCCTCATCAATTGGGAATGGAGTTGAATGTATGAAAGTCAGTAATGCACAAATCATAAAATTACTGGCTTATTCTCATAATGCCTTACATTATAAAAAATTCACAACTCTTGAAACACAACTTCTTATTAGAATCCTGGGAAATTTCTTACAAACTTACAATTCCCTTCAAGTATTTTAATTAACCCCTTAGGCTAAGACAAAATCATAATCGTACATTCAAATAACCATTGAAAGACAAATGAAAAAACACTTGGTTTCCCATTTATAGTATCATAATAATTTCTTACAGGAGAGGAGATGTTTCAATTTTTAAATTTTGTCACAATATCAGAGATTCATGCAAAACTATTTAAGATTATTATATACAAAACTCGGACCCAAGACAATACCCTAGCCTATCCTACGTACATTCTATATTGCTTTTGTCTTCAATATTCTACCTAAGCCATTTTCTAGACCCAAAAGATCACCCCCTGTAATGAGCCTTGAAATCCCTTTTATAGGTTAAGGGAGCGACAAGAAAAGGGCTCATTATAGTTACATTTCTGATAATTTTGAGGTCATTTCACCTAGTGGGGTTTCATTCCTGAACCGTTATATTTTCACTTGCACATCACGAGAAAGCAAAAGGAAAAAAGGGGTGCCAAATCAATAGTTGAAGATGCCACACAAGCCTTTCAAAAGGCAACACCATCATAATTCGTACTTCACCAAAAAATGGGAGAAGTCACCATAAACATTAGCAGCCAAAACCCTTTGAACCACCTACGTCAAGAAACACATCACTGCACCTGGGACCCAATCACTACCAATCAAGATGCATGGGTTTCACCCAACCTTGTCAATGACTGAATGACCACCCTCATCCAGTCTCTTTACAGAGAGTTGAATTGCAACCACCACCTCCTCGTTTGAGTCAGTATATGGCACCAAAGAAATAGGGCAATGGCCAGTACCAAGGCCAACCCCTTTGACTTCCTTCGAAGAGATATCACTAATCACTACCAGGGAGCTGGGTTTCTCAAAACAAACCCTAGGGTTTGCCTCAGTTCTCGTTAATTCTTTCGCAAACACCTCAGACCCCTTCTCTTCAAACTTGAACAATTCTTCTGAACAGGTCCTCAGTCGAAGATTATAGGCACTTTTGATAGTAGTTCTCCTGGTCCTCTTGTGAGCACTCCTCTTAACTCTCAGAATAGTTTGTGCCTCCTTAATCGTAGGTTTCACTTTAGGCTCATAAGCCAACAACTCCTGCAAGCTCAGACGTTTTGACCTACACACTGGCGTAGAAGAAGAAGCTGAATGACTCATCTTGTATGCAACATGAACCTAGTGCAAGATATGTGCGATAAAAACCAACTACAGACCCCAGGATTCTCCCAATTATAGACAATGCGAGCTACACCAACACCAAACACAAAAGAAGTCACGCAAATGTAGCAAGAACAACATATACATCAAAGTGCTAGCATACCACCCTGGCGATTAATTACCAGGCAACAAAATTCATTACCCAACACCCATGATAATGAACCATTGGCACTGATTAGAAGTAGACAAGTGAACAATCTATAGGACAATCCTCATTAAATAGAGGAATTCAAGGCATGTTGTAATTAATGGCCATCTTGGTTTGCTTGCGTGACTGAAAAATCAATCACTTGCATGTCGCATCTCGACCGTCGATCATCGTGGATTAAAAATCAATCAATGAGGATAATTAAGGATCACCACTTGCTTTATTAGCCGTACTTAGAAACAATGAAGAAGTTCTTTAAAATTGCCACGTACTCAACCATATCCCAAAACCATCATCCTTGACATGTGCGCCATCGATCCTTGCAATCATGGGTAAACCGGAGCCACAAATTGAAACATATCACCCATCACAAGTTCATCCTTCCCACATGAGTCTCATCAAGCGATGGAAAAGAAGCCAATGATGAAACATCAACCATAGATTGTTGACATAAAAGGATCTCAATAGTTGATACCTGCTCGCATCACCCATTGTACATCAATAGTCGTCTGAACCATGTTAACCCATGACAGACAAAGCTCGCATGATGGAGAAACTTAAACCATCAATGGTCATAGGTTCCATCCCTAAATCACAAAGGACGACATACAATAGTGGAGAAGCCAACGATCAAACCACAACCACTCCCTGAGTGCCATATACGTAACTCATCGCCCATCACGCATTGTCCTCGTGTAGACCGTCACCAACCAATGAAATGTTACACTTCAACGATGGAACATGACCAACACATTAGTGATCATGGGTTCTACTTCATCCTGTGTGAAACAACCGATGATAGTTAAAAGGGTAGCGATGGGTCAAAATGTTGACCGCATCACTCATCAGGTGTTAGCTCCCCATGGATACAACCAAACACGTGAGGGACTAGGGGAGACCGATAGGAAGAAAAGGAAGGGCATCGATCATCGTTGGTCACACAAGGGAATTTGAAAATGAACGAGCGATAGGCGATGCAAAAACTTAGAGCCTGACTTAAGGAATAATTTTAGCACGTGTGCCTAAGGTTCACTAACTCATTGACCCCAATTTTTGATGAAACCTTCCGACGAAACCTATATAATTAGATGTATTGTTGGGCACTTGTGCGAATTTCCATTTTTTAAAAATTTTTACCCCGACATTCATCGGAATTTTGACGAGCCGTTGTTTTGTATACATTTCGACGAAGATCTTTCGCCAAAATTGGGGCGGTAAATTGAAATGAGCTTGACTATTTATTGCGACAGTGTTTTGCTCGACGGTTTTCTTGGGGAAAATCAGAAGAAACTCAAGAAGATATCGCCAGGTTGAGGGAAGTCATTGTCTTTTTCCAGAATTCATTTGTGAAGTCAGATTTGTACTTCCAGGTTTGAAAATCATATTTGAAAGCAACATCTCATCAGATTTCATTTATAGTCTTGTGCATTTTTAGAATTTCATTTCCAGATTTTAGACCTGGCTTCACAAATTCTTTATAAGGGAATTGTTTATAACTGATGGAAAATTCTTGATGGATTTGGACAAAGATTATATTTGCAAGGTTTCAATTTTAACCCTAATGATCAATTTGCAATAGATTTGGGAGCCATAGCTAGATAATATCAAAGGTGTTGGTTGTTTTTTTACTGTAACCAAGTTTATCTTCTAGACACATAGCATATAAAATCTCAGATAATACTGCCTTACAATACCATCAATCTATATTCTAACCCAATACTACTTATCAAATCCTTATATGAACATAGTCACCTATAACCTCACTCAAGCATTTTAATTAATTCCTTGAATTAAAGCCAAAATGAGAATCACACACCATAACAGTGAGATGAACAGAATAACCCTTGATCATTTTATTCAAGATAATAATATATTCATACAATAGAGATACATGACCTTGAAATGAGTAATTTTCATCCAGATGCTAGTACTGTCTTGAAAATTAAGTACCCATGAAACTAAAACCTACAACAGAATGACACCAAATGGTGCAGGAGCACACCTAGGCTAACCTCCATGTTTGTTATTTTGGCTTGTACTTGACTCTATCCAAGTCAGGATGTTAGTTTGTTTTCAAACCTTAGAAGGTCATTGCTTTTGTGGGCTAGGTGAGTTAGTCATTAGGACTAAGGTCACATAAATAGCCAGTGTTAGTAATTTAAGTTTTCTTAATGTTAGTTGTCTATGGGAGATTAGAGTCTTAAAGATGTTCTAAACACTTAGTGGTTGTTGTAAAGATGCCTTAAGGCTATTAAATGAGTTGGTTCCTCAGAATCTAGAGGGAATAGTGGTCCTAAGAAATAGGATCAAGGCATAGAGAAAGATGCCAAATGTTGTAAAGAAGTTAGCATGGGCATGCAACTCGGTTACCTTTGGATTCCCTTGAGAATAGGAAGTGAAAGATCGGCCAACATGCCCTAGAATCATGGGGATGGCATCTATTATGACCCAAGACTCGAATCTCATGACATGATGTAATTGGTAATTAGTTTTTGAAAGTAAAATAGAGAGCTCTGCAACAGTGTTTTCAAGAACAACCCAAAATTTTGTGATGACAGAGATGCCTAATGGATTGAGAGACTGAGTTTAGTATTTGTTTAGTGTTCTATAGGATTATCTTAGTCTTTTTCATTTGATAAGCAAGTTGTTTAGAGTAGGATATTTGGTGTTAGGCAAATTGTTTTGGTTTTAAGTTCTTACTAGTCCAGACTTGACCAGTCGGTGCTTTCATGGCTCCCCCATGAAATCTACCCTTGGGAAACACCTAAGGATAGGTGGAAATGTTAGGGGAGTCATTAGTGTATATAGATTTAGGATTAAGAAGCATGAAAGAGTGGATAGCTCTTTTTATCACTAGTCTCTAGGCGAGCAGACAGAGCCCGGTTAGAGGTCTAGGAATGTCTTTGAAGATTTCTTGCGGGGTAAAGAGGTACTATACGAAACAGGTACAGGTTCAATTAGGGTTTCATCATAGATTATCATACTAGGTGGACTGAGTTAATGCCAATCATTTAGTTTATGGTTTGAGTAGGTTCCAAGCAAGATTATAGTCAGTCTTAGAAATTAGGCCTTTTAGCCCTATTGTCCTAAGTTGTAGGAAACTAGTGTACGGAGGTTGTCAGGACCTAAGCCCCATTGAACCTTTTAAAAATTCCAAATGAGTATCCAAATCTCCCTTTAGTTTTGTAGGGTCTTTGGAAACATTTAGCAAGAATTGACAAAACAGGACTGGTAAAGGCTACAAGGAATAGGCCTATTTAAGGTCTCAAATGGTGAAACCTTGAACCCGGTAAGGATAGGGTTGAAGAACCTTCTAAAATGGTTCAAATATGCAAGGTTATGAATGTTTTCAATAGGATGGGAACCCCTACAATGAAGAATGACGTTTGTGAGAAGTTAGCACTTAGAACTTTCTAAGTGAGGAAGAGAAATTGAACTTGTCAAATGGTGTTAGTCCTCCAAGGTGAAGCACAAATGATAGAACTCTTAGAGAAGAGTTAGAATTGGACTTAGTTAATCATCTAAGCTAATCGGGACCTAGAGGAGACTAGGTTCCTAGAAGAGACAAGCTGGGTCTCTTAGTTGTAGTGCAAGCAAGCCTTGGAACACTCACATCACCAAACCTAAGAATAGTATCTTCACTATAATATCAGGCTCTTTACAAATTCGCTTTGCAACTTCAGTTAGACTTGACCTAAAGATATCTAACTTGCTAACCGGCCATATTTTTGGTCCTGAAATCCTTCTTATAGGGAAAATGAAGGAGCAACAAGCATCGGACCAGAAATACACCTGTCACTGGTCACTTGGACCGCCTTATGACATTTCAAAAATTGGTTACAACAGCTGAGTCTCTGGAGAATCTTCTTGTTCATCTCGTCCACTGGAGAATAACTGTTGCATTTTCCAAACTTTGAAAACTTGCACCAAAACTGCCACCAAGACATAGCCAAAATTTGTTATAACCATAACCGCTGAGCTGTTAACTGCCGGTTGTAGACTCTGTTCTATTCTTGTTCAGTTAAGTACTTTTCTACCCATCCTTGATATTCCTCATCCATTGGCCAATTAAAATTTACCACCTAATTTACCTTTGCACTGTAAGTTGTATACTTTATTGCTACTTGATTTGCCTCCCTTTCAAAAGATTCCAAAAATGTGCTAGTGTTAATGATTTCATCTACCCTGTCCTGCCATTGCTGCAGTGATCTAACATTTCCTTGGGCATCTACAATATCTGGTAAAGATGTGCCACTTCAGTCATCAAAAATCTTTACCAACTCTTTAATCCTCTCGCTCAAATCATCAGGTAAGGCCTGAAAACCTTGCAGTGACTTCACAAAGTCTTGAGTAGGTCTTAATTGTTGAGGCCTATTAGCTATATTTTGAGAATTTATTTTTCAGATTTTGTTGTGCAAGTTCAATATTATGATTTTAGGAGTATAACAGTTTGAAATCATTGTAAAATCATAATTTAATAATTTTTAAAATTAGCATTTGAAAGTGTTTTTTGGGGTCATTAACTTCAAACTATCTTCTCTTTTGCAAGGGTGGTTGCATGCCGATTTTTTTGGGTGTAAAATATCATAATTATTATATTTTGTTACTTGTGTATGATTAAAAATTATTGGAGTGTGTGTGAGTTTGATATTTTTTGAAGATCTAAATATTCAAGCTTGGTAAAGAAAAATCATGTCAGATAATATTAGTCCAGAACAAAATGAAGAGACAGTTGCTAGATTTTGGGCTATATTGAAAAGAAAGGGTGATGGGAAATGTTATTGTCCTTGCAATAATTGCAAGGGCTTAAAGATGAGAAGACTTTTAATCACAACAGTTGAGAAACATTGTAGGCAACATGGTCACATTGAAGGGGGGCATGATTATCGTCCATTGGTAAGTTGTTCATTATATGTGTTTATATTGATTGAATTTGTAAATGTTTATATTGTTTTAACATTTGATATATATATAAAAAATCACTTGATCATGATCATGGTTTATTTGTGTCTGTCATTATTATAAAGGTGGGGTGCCCTAGGGCACACGATATGAATTATCACGGCCCAGAGAATGTGGTTTTGCAAGCGGAGGAACATGGAGCTGTGAATATCGAAGATGAAGTTAATGATCCTATGGAAGAAGATGATCATGCACCAGAAAACACAATTGAAGATGATGGTACAAATACATTGATCCATGACACATGTAGTGGCACATCTGATCATGTTGATCGAGATGATTTTGATGATGTTCATGATTTACTTGTACTTGAGAAGGCATACGAGCCACTTTATGAAGGCTCCCAAACAATTCTTCTCTCTGCTGTATTGTTGCTGGTGAACTTGAAGGTTATGAATGGTTTATCCAACATAGCAATCTCACGGATGTTAAGGTATGTCATATATGTCATTTTTTTTCATTTATTTTAATTGTTGTTAGTTCATCGCTAGTAAATAAAGGATGAAGTATGTACCTTTAATATTCTTTATATTAAGAAGTTATTTTTTGTTGTAGATTGATTGGTGAATTTTTGTTACCACCATCAAATATTTTACCTCGCTCATATTGAGATTTATCTGGCATTATGAAAGATATTGGAATGGAATATCAAGCAATAGATGCATGTCCCAATGATCATATTATATATCATAAACAACATGAATTTGCAACAGAATGCTCAGAATGTCATATCAGTAGATATCGAACAGATCAACTAACAAAGAAGGTGCCTCGCAAGGTTCTTCGTTATATTCCCATTATTCCACGTATGCAACAATTATTTAGGTGCGAAAGCTTAGCGCAATTTATGGATTACCATGCACATAATAGAAGTGGAGATGAGATTCTTCGAATGCCTGTGGATGGTTTTGCATTTAGGGACATGGAGGAAAAATGGCCACACTTTGAAGAAGAACCTCGTAATCTCAGGCTTTCATTGGCAGTGGACAGTGTCAATCCATTTGGAGAGCTGAGATCTATTTACTCGGTGTGGCCTGTTTTTGTTATCAACAATAACATTCCTCCATGGATGTCAATAAAGAGGGAGCACATAATGTTGGCAATGATTGTTCCATGTATTTGTTTACATCAATTTTCTTTAACGTAGTGGCATTTCATTTGTCTTATTTGTTGCATAATGACTTATATGTTTTTTCATTTAATAGTCATGTACATGAATTTATATATATTGCAGTAAAATGGTTATAATAATTATGTAATGTTTATGTTCATTCAACTAGGTAAGTACCAAGTTAAAGATATGAATGTATATATTGAGCCTCTTATCGATTAGTTACTAAAGTTATGGAATGGTGTCACTATGTATGACGTATCTAGACCAATAGGATAAAGATAATTTCAATTCCATGCAATGCTTGTATGGACAATTCATGATGCCCCAGGGCTAACACATTTTTCTAGTATGCTATAACGTTCGACTGCATGACTTTAACAATATTTAATTTTATGAATTAGATATCATGCATGTTTTTTAAATAATCTATTCATTATATATAATTATAAAAATTGACATATTTAATCCAATTATATATGATTTGTAGGTCTTCAAACAAAGGAAAAATTTGCATGTCCTATTTGTGGTCCAAAGATGAAATCTCGTCGTTCAACAAGTTTAGGAAAGCAGGTGTTTGATGAGTATAGGCACTTTTTCCACAGAAATCATAAGTATCGAACTACTGAAAAACATCTTTTCAATGGGAAAGAAGAGAATACATCAAAACCACAAAGAATGACACCTCGCCTATGAAAGTTGGAATATAATAGAATTAATCGTCAAGGTTATACATCGGATCAAATTGTTTATCTATCATTTGTGATATGTTTTGAATTTTTATTTTTATTTTGTGATCATGCTGTAATTGACAATGATTGTCGTTGTTAATTTGTTTAACTTATATGCTTCATGAAGGTCATCAAGGCATTAATGGTCGGCTTCCACAGGGACTGAAAAATTATCCCAGACAATTTAGTAGGTTGCCCTACTATGAGCAGCTACAAATTGTGCATTTGTTTGATACAATGCATATCGGAAAGAATATGACAAAAATGTTATGGAAAATATTGGATGGAAGGCATGACAAAGAAAAAATTATCAAAATTTGTAGTGACATTCAGGAAGCCAGTAATGCAATGAAAAATGTCATTCAATTAAATAACGATGGAGACCAAATTAATATAAGTGCCCTTCCTTGGTTATTAACAGAGCAACAAAGCAATGCTATAAAACAAGTCATACGAAAAATTTGATTTCCCACAGGATTTGCTACCAACATAAACAATATCATAACAAAGAAAGGTGAATTTGGGTCAGAGATGAAAACGCATGATTGGCATACCTTCATTAAGGTAATTATTCTGGTATATTATATATATATTTGTATACTGCATGTACTTTTCAGTATATTATGTTTACTACTTTTGAAAAAATATTAATGAAAAAATCATTTTATAATTGTTGCAGTACGTTCTACCTCTATCTCTCCCAAACAACTTCGACAACAATGTCAAGCAAGTTATATATGATCTTGAAAAATACATGAGGTAAGTAGCGATATTTGTTCAATTCGTTGTATATTTTTGTTAAATCTCATTAATATATTTGTGCCTTGAATCACTTGCAGATGGCTATCATCTAAAGAAATCCATAAAGAAGATATAAATTATTGGAAGAGAAGAATTCCTCGTCTAATGTGTGAAATGCAAAAGTGTCTACCTTCGACATTTTTCAATGCACAAGAACACTACCTCATACACCAAGTTGAGGAGATTGAATTGTGTGGACCTGTACACACAAGGTCAATGTGGATGGTTGAGAGGCACTTAAAATTTTTGAAGGCTTTGGTTAGATAGAGAGCACATCCCGAGGGTTCTATGATGGAGGGATACATGGTATACCAGACCATGGTGTACATTACTAAATATCTTCTTAAGTTTGCAACAAAGATCCATGTAGATCGCATTTGGGATCCCAACTCCATTAACAAATTCGAAGGGGAGTACTTGATGGAGAAAGGTAGATTGAGGAAAGTGTCAGGTACTTATAAGATGGTCATGGAGATTGGTGTAAGTGTTCCAAGGCTTTCTTGCACAACTAGCTAAGAAGACCTTTCCTTGTCTTCTTCTGGGAACCTAATATTTTCTAGGTTCTTGTTAGGCTTAGATGATTAACTAAGTTCTAATCCAACTCCTCTCCAAGAGTCTCACACCTTGTGCTTCACCTTGAAGGACTAACACCACTTTGTTATGTGCAAACTCTCTCCTACACTTAGAAGACTCTAAGTGCCAACATCACACAAACATTGAATTGATTGCAGGGGTGCCAAACACATTGGAAACATGCCATGTACTTCCAACTGGATCCATCTTGGAGGATCTCCAAACTCCTTTCCTACCGGTTTCAAGTATTGGTCTTGAGGAGGCCTATTTCTTGTAGCCCTTGATAGAGACCTTTACTTCGTTCCTGCCCAAACTTTCCAAAAAACTTAAAAAACCAATTCCACATTCGAATACCCTTTTGAATTTTCTGAAGGATTCAAAAGATTGTATACTCCTAAGTCCTCCGTACACTGGTTTCCTATTATCTAGGTTAAATAGGGCTATTAGGCCTAGTTTGTAGGACCCCACTGGTTTTCTTGCTCAAACCTTAGTCAAATGGATTGATAGAACCTCAATCCTTCTAACATGTTAGGATATGTCTATACCCTACTTGGAACTATACTTGTTCTGTACTGTACCTCAATCCCTTACCTAAATTCTTCAATTCATTACTGTCAAACCTCTAACCGGGCACTCTAAGCTCGCCTAGGACTTGACATTAAACGCAGCTGTTCCACTCTCCATGACTCCTAACTATACACATGTATAGACCAATGGCTCCCCTAACACATCCATCTACCCTCAGGAAAATCCCATGACTAGATTTCATGGGGGAGCTATAAAAACACACGCTGGTCAGGATAGGACCAGTAAAACCCTTAAACCTTAACCTATCTATTCTGGACACTAAAACAGCTTAAATCAACTTACTTGCAGAATGAAAAAAGTTTAATACTATCCCATGAACACGAATCTAACACTAAATCAAAACATCCAATTCACTTAGTATCACTGTCACTCAATAACACTCGGAGTTCACATAAAAACAAAAATTGTAGAGCTATCTTCTATTCCAAAAACTTGATTACAATCTCCCTCTTTCTTGAATTCGAGTCTGCTTCATATTAGATGCCATTTACCATGTTTGTAGGGTATGTTGGTCGATCCCCCACTCCTATCCTTTAGGGGATCCTATGTAACCGAGTTGCATGCAACATTTGCCATAATGACAACTGTTGTCATGACAATTTTGTAACAACATTTGGCAACTCTGTCATTATGCCACCTTCCTAACTCTTAGGACCTCTATCTCCTATATTTTGAGTAACCAACACCATTAAAGGCCTCATGACATCTTTCTAACATCATTCATGTGTTTAGAACACATTTAAGACTCAAATCCCAACTTAAACTACTAAGGCTAAGCAATGTAAAAACTATTAACAATGACTAACTTTGGTGAGCTTAGTCCTAATGACTAACTCACCTAGCCACAACAATGACCTTCTAAGGTCCAAAACAAACATACAATTACTCTGACTTGGCTAATGTCAGATATAAGTCCAAAATATTCTAACTATGGAGGTTAGCCTAGGTGTGCTCCTGCACCAGAGATTAATTAGAATACATTTTACATTTGGTTTTTATGTATATTGTACTTATAAATTAAGGTCGTATACCATGGTAATTAACTAATTATATGTCGTTTGTGAATTTCATTTTTTTTTGATACAGTTGGTCGAGAGTGGGATGCACTACATTTGTACGTCGCAAACAATCTTGATTGGATGATGGTATGGATTGAACGATGTCAACAATCTGGTCGTGCATTAACATGGGAAGGTGTGGCTTCATTGGTTAAAGAAGCTCATCGTAATGGAGATTCCAATGTTACACCAAGGGAAATTGATTTAGCATATGGTTTAAGAGATAAACAGGTATGTATAAATATATTAATCACCCATATTATTTAATTATTTTCAATTATATTGATGTATATATATGTTGAGATTTTTTTCTTTGCATACATTCGGCCAAGAATAAATATGTTTATCAACTGACGATATTGCAATAAGTTTTGCATGTTTGACATATTGCAGGTGAAACACCACAAGGCTATGTGGTGCAATGGTCGTAAATTTTGAATCAAAAAGTTGGATGACACGAAAAAAACTTGTGATTCTAGGATAACTGCAGTCTTCCAGGTGACTAATATTTCATCTAGAAGTGACATACATCCAGAAGTCTCAGAAAATCAATACTATGGGATTTTGGATGATATACTTGAGTGTCACTTTAAGTCCTTCAAATTAGTTTTGTTCGTCGTCCTATGGTACAGGCTACGATTGAATGAAAATGATCCCGAGAGAACTGTTATTGAACATGATAATGGATTTACCATGGTTAATACAAGGTATTTTGAGCGAGCTGGAAATGAGCCCTATGTTCTTCCAAGCAAATGTGAGCAGGTATTTTACTTAGAGGTTCCAGGTAAAGCGGGTTGGTCATATGTTGCTAGACATGTCCAAGAGGAAGGCCGGTAAAGTATAATGTGGTGGAAGAAGAAGATACTGAAGAAATAGAAGATGATGCAGATGATGATCAGGATCAACAGTTAGTTGATGATGTGCCTGACGAAGATGTCGAAGAGGAGGAACTAGATCATGATGATGTAGGAGTTAATGTTCATGAAGATGATATCCATGTGGATGATGACATTATCGAAACTGATATCAATGATGATGATGATGATATGACCAATCCTTACCATGTTGAATCTGGATCAGATGATACAGAAAAAAAGTTGGATGAAGAAGAAGATCAATGACATTAATGTGTATTATCTATTTGATATTAATTTCTTGAAAGAATTATATTTGACTTATGTGGTTACATAATTAATTTATGATGTTTTTAATTTTAATTATATTTGAATTATATTAGAATATGTTCAGTTAACAGATGTAAAAAATAAAATGGATAAACCAAAAGATGAAAGCGTGAGACCACTGCCTTGTTGGGTGTATGGAGTCTAATGAAGATCTATAGAAGTGTAATCTATGATGGCAATAATTCAAAGTGTTTGGCACACAGATGTAGTTTATATCTTGTATAAATGTGCAAGTAAATGACTGACTAAATCTACTTGAGATAGAATGACAATCCTAGTTATGTGATTCTTCTTATTGATACAATTAATACTCTTTAGTTACTGTGATTGACTAGGAGGGTTTAATTTTTACTTGAAAGAACCAAATAATCACATCACACAAATACAACAAATGTGTATCGGTAAACTGAATATCTATATATATATGCTTGATATATCAATTTAAACAACAGAAAAGCATCAATAGTATCAACTACTTCGAGCATGAGATGATTACAACGACATTTCACCACATAAGATAGTCATTTAATTTGCAATTTGGCAGCAAGCTCTAAGCTAAGACAAATAGACACATAACCTTACAAACACATACGATTTAGGCCAGTGCCATATGCTATTGGGGAGTCAAATTAATTCACAAATATTTAGATTTCCATAACAGGTTCAAACACATAACATATAAGATCTCTGACAATATTGCATTACAATAGTGTCAATTTCTATCCTAACTCAATACTTCTTATCAAATCCCTTTACAAACACATCCATCTATGACTCCATCCAAGCATTTTAATTTACTCTTTGAATTAAAGCAAAAATGGAAATCATACACACCATGATAATAGTGAGATGAACGCCATAACCCTTGATTATATTATTCAAAATTGTGATATGTTTATACGAAGGAGAGCCATGAGCTCTAAATATATCATTATAACTAAAATGCTAGTATTGTCATGAAACATCAAACCTTCATGCTGTTGGAACTGTCAAATTTGACAAATTCATTATTTCTTCATGATTATTAGTCTCCGAAAAAAGATTCATAATGCAGACAAAAATATCCTCACATAGCATATTTTACCAAAATCTGATTTAAAATTGTGCCATAAAGCCCCATAAATTTTATCTGACATTAAAATCTTTACATATGAAAATATCGACATAAGTTGATTCAGGTCTCATCGATGATAATATACATATCCTAAATGTATCGGCAAGACATAACAAGGGTCACACCGATCAAGTTATACACAGAGAGAATGCGGGTTTCTATATCTTATCGGCAAGACAAAAAGTATCGGAGAGGCGATGTAAGGTCACATCGAGCTAAATTAGCTTTTTCCAATTGGAGTAACGTAAAGTCTATCGGAGAGACTTTGGTCATCAAAGAGAGATTTTAAAACACTGCTCGTAGCGTTATTAGTCTTGCCGATAAAGCAAGGTGAGGACTCACTCGGTGAGACAAATGATGCCGAGGAGAATTCAGAAAGTCTTATCGACCCCTCGGGTTACACCGATAGAACTGAGTATACGAAGATAAAGGGTGTCGAGAAGACAATGCGCATGGTCTCGCCGAAGAAAAAGCGTATCGGTGAGACATGTCACCGCGGGGAGATCTAAGAGACATCACGTCGAGTATTGTTTTGTCAGCAAAACAAATACTTGGTCATGGAGACATAAGTCAATAAAGTGAGCATCTCGGTGAGACGATAAGCTTTCAGAGTAAGGTGAAGAATTGTTGCCCCGATTCATTAAGTCTGGGCGATATTTTTTTCGGTGAATGTCATGGCAATAAAAAAGCAGAAAGAAAGAAACTATCAGGGAGACTTGTGATATGGGGGAAACTGCAAGACGTCTTAGCGGATGGGTGAACATTGAATAGGTGGACCGACCAGAGGTTTGAAATGTCTTATTGATGTTATTGTATCAGCGAGACATCAAACAGGTCATACTGATAAAGTTCTACACTAGGAAAATGCGGGTTTGTATTACTTATCGGCAAGACAAAAGGTATCGGTGTGATGGTGTAAAGTCATATCGAGCTAAGTTACCTTTTGCCGATTGGAGAAAAGTAAAGTCTATCAGAGAGACTTTGGTCATCAGAGAGAGATTTGAAAACACTGGATGAAGCGCTATTGGTTTTGCCGATAAAGCAAAAGGAGGACTCAAATGGTAAGACAAATGATGCCAGGAAGAGTTCATAAAAGTCTTACCGACCCCTCAGGTTACATCGACAGAATTGAGCATGCGGAGATAAAGGGTATCGATAAGACGATGCTCATTGTCTTGCTGAAGAAGAGGCGTATCGGTGAGACATGTCACCGTGGGGAGATCAAAGAGACATCACAACGAGTATTATTTTGTCACAAAAACAAATTGCTTGGTCTCGGCGACATACTCAATAAAGTGAACATCTCGGTGAGACAAAGTACTTTCGGAGTAAGGCAAAGAACCTTTGGCCCAATTCATTAAGTATAAGCGATAGTTGTTTCGGTGAAAGTCATGGCGATATAAAAGCAAAAGGAAAGAAACTATCGAGGAGACTTGTGATGTCGGGGAAACTGCAAGACGTCTTGGCGGGTGGGTGATCATTGAACTTTGATGTGACAACGAGAATTTTGAAAAGAAAACTTGCAGCATTCATGTCTCGATCGGTAAAAGACATTAATGGTGCCACAAAGCATAGGAGATTATGCATATCAGGGTATGATCAATTGAAATCATTGTCTCACCGAATTCAAAGCGAAGGAGAGCAAGGGAACCAATAGAGCAATTAAGGCATTCACCTGGCTTGAGTTTGGAAGAAGCTACAGTAAGTTTCTTGTCCTCTTAGAATTTGTAAAAATTTAAATTATGGAAGGCACTGGTTCAGGAAAACTAAAGGGAAGAAAACCCGGGGAGGGAAGCCAATCAAAAGCAAAAAAGCAAAAGACTGAGTTGCAACCAGAAGGTACTGAAAGGAAGCTAAATCAAGACCTCATAGACCAGTTACCTGGTTATGGACCTAAAGTTAGGCGTTCTGCACAGCTCAAAGCGAAAGTTGACAAATTGGACGACAAATGCAAATTTATAGGTGATGTTTGGACTCCGATTAGAGGCTATGAGTTATTCAATTTCCATTACCATAGGAGAAATCACTTTGAGCCAGTATGTAATCCATGGAGGCTCAATTTAGGGAAATTAGTGTGCCCTAATGTTTTTATTAACATCAAACTGGTAAAATTGCTGGCCGGACACTATGATTCGAAAAAGAAAGCTATATGTGATTTGTCAGGGAATCCATTGATACATGTATCTGAGAATGCAATTGCTGAGGTTTTCAGAATGGAGGGAATATGCAGTGATAAAGTAGTGAGTGAAGAGCTCGATAGTGATTTCAGAAGGATGGACACCATTTATAAAGGGTGGAGGTTACCTCTGCACAGAATTAGTGTCATGGCAAACCTACTCCAATGGAAGACAGTGAGGGGCCACCTTTTCATGTAGACCTCTTTGAAACTTACCTAAAATATACTTACTACTCAATGGGATAGGTATTAGGGATGGAGGTACCTGAGCATATGGCGGTTGTGCCCATGGTGATTTCTGCAGACATTCAGTACCACAATTCTAGATCATTTGACTATGCTTCACATGTTTTTAAGGAGTTGGATGCAGGTTTGATGGCGATAAAGAGTGGTGCTTCTGTTTTCCATCTCAGAAATTACTCACTGCTAATGCACTTAGTGTTTTATTTTGGACAAGAGTTAGGTTTATGGCCCCAGGAGCTGAGGATTTCACAATTTGACAAGGAAGGTAGGCCATTGCCTGTTCAATTATGGACTGCTATTTGGGACAACAGGTTTGCTAATTCAAATTTCTTGCATTTTGAAGAATTCTTTGTGAAACCCTTGTATAGATTTTTTAGCCATCCTTGTGATTATTCTTTATCTGAACAAGTAAAAAGGTTTCTTAGGCCTAGAGATTACAATGGACCAATTAACCACAACTGGGGGGATTGGTATTGCTTAGAGAATGCCACAATGATTAGGGTTTATGGCTTTGAGGATACACCTTTCATTCTACCCAGAACTGTCCCGGATAGAATTGCATACCTTGAAATTGTTAGGCAAATGGATTACTCCAGTGTTATGAACTTAAGTTCATATGGGAAACAAACTTTTATGCCCAATACATTGTGTTTTAGTGATTTCACTGTATTAGCCAAGGAAGGTTATGATTTGATTTTGGACAAATTATTACACTACAACATGAGTAGAGCACCAGTGAGAAAGAACTTTGATCCAGAAGGGTATATCCACTCTGCCAAACAAAAAGTAAATCTCGGAGGGTACCATCATGTGCCCTTTAAATATGATGACATAATCAGAAACCTGGAGGCAGAGGAAGCTGAAATTGTGATTGAAAAACATAATCAAGAGTTGGTGGATGCTGAGTTGTTATCCTCCATTAAGGGGATTTCAGAAATAGACAGGCCACAAAGCTCATCTAGGAAAGTTTCAAGAATGAAGACTCAAGAGTATGCCTATGTTGCCAGAGAAACAAATGTTGAGGAAACCATGGATGTAGATACAAGACATGAAGACTATAGGTCTTTCATATCAGATGATGAATTTATAAAGACCTCGGAGTTTAAGACATTTTTATATAAGCAAAAAGGGAAAGAGATAAGGGGACAGGTTGACAATGTCACTCCAGGGAATGAGGATCAACTGTTAAAAAGCTTAAAGGATGAAGTGGACAAAGAGATGATTGAAATGACCCCTAAAAAGGGGAGGGAGCTGCTTGAAATGGTAGGTGTTATGATTTTTCCAGGTTTGGATATGAATTCTGCATTAGTTTTTGATAGTTTCTTAAAAGATAACAATGCTACCCACAAGCTCAGTATAGAGAAGGTGACGAAGGTATACACAGGATCAAGATACAATCCTGATGATGAAACATTGATGATTTGGGCCTTGTATCCTCCTCACAAGAAATCAATTGTTATTGATACTGAAAAGGCATTAAGACATGTCATGACCCTGAAGGCTGGGGAGGTTGGTCCTGTAGCGACTGCTGATATTGGGATAAATATAGCCAAGTTGAATAAAGCCCAAATCCAAGCATTGATAAGGGAAATGGAGATGTACAAAACCAATAATGAGAGGATGTTGAGAGAGAATGAATGCTTGAAAGACTTGGTAGGTGGTGTAACAGAACCAACAAGGATGCTCACTCTAGGTGAGAGTTCACAGAAAAAAGACCATTGGGAAGGGTCAATTGCATACTCTCAAGGGAGAATGGATGCATTTGCTACAATAATAAAAAAAAGGCAGGTTTTTTTAACCATTTGGTTAAATAAACTCTGGGGAAAACATTCACAGTACATAGATGCAATAAAGGAACACAGGAGAGTGGATAGTAGAATTTAGGAAAGAATTAAGGAATTGGAGGAGGACACTACTAGTAATGAAGAGATTGAAAATGCCAATCGTATTATGGATAGGCACAGGGATTTCTATGTGGAGTTACAAGGGGATATGAAGGAATTGAAAGAGGCTGCCGAAGATAGATTCACCAAGTTATGTGATGATGAAGGGAAAATGAAGGAAGCAACTACATGGAAAAGTGAGTGCGAAACAATACTCCAAGGGATGCTGGAGACAACCACTGCGAAAGATGTGATATTGGATGCAGCATGTGAGCAAAATGAGCAAATGATAATGATGGAGATTGTGACCCGCGATGCATTGGGAGATGTCGTCACTCATGAGTGCCAGGATTATACGGAGCATATGTTTGCAGTCCATTTGTGGCTCAAGAGAAATTAGTTAATAGTGGATTTGTTAAACCTTTTATGCTTTAAACCTCTTTGAAAAGGCACGTCCTTTTGCAAACTGATGTATAAGTATCCATTGTTGGATAAATTTAAGGGGTAGAAGATAGAATTAGAATAGGATAGACTGTTGTAAGCATTAAATTTTCAGAAATGATGATATTCAAGGAGACTATGTTGCATGTATGAACTTTGAAGGAGATAATGAAAGACTGTTGATTTAGTGGCTTCATTCTGGTATCAATTGTTTGTTGGATTCTTGCGATTATTTGATTGTCTCCAATATGATGTTTCTTGGTTGTTTAAATTGAAGTATCAAGTATATATTCTATTTATCAGTACACATTTGTTGTTTTTGTGTGATTTGGTTTATTGGATTCTTTAAAGAAGAATTAAAATTCCTTTCAATAAATTATAGTAATTTGGGAATGCCATTTGGATCATTAAGAAGAATCAAATTATTAGATTTGATATTCTGCCTCAACTAGGGTTTATCATTTACACTCTTGCATGTTTATACCAGTTGTAAACTCATAGTTATATGCCAAACAATTAGAGGACCTGCTAGATAGAAACCATTCATTAAAGGCTTTCATTTGACTCCGTTTTACCCAATAAGGCACTGGTCTCCCTTATTTACATTACATTAGTTTTATTCATTTCATTTAACATCTCTTAATTGAACATATTAATTCATACCTTGATATTGCATATACAATTTATACCAAAGTAGGATCATATCTTTCCACTGTTAAATTGCCATTTGTGGATAGTTAGATCAAGTAGGAAACATAAATTGAATATATTAATTTAGTATAAGAGTCAACCAATCATAAGGAAAACATAATATGAAGATGAATTTTCTCAAATCTTGTGGTTGTAGATGCCCTTTTGAAATCTATGCAAAATGTGGGAGGATAGACAAAGCTCATGAACTATTTGACACAATGCCTCGAATAATTGTAATCTCATGGAATACACTCTAATTAGAAAAGTCTCATCACTGCCCTCATAACAATCTATCAATTTGTTTTAGTGTCTATTGTGTTATACCCAATTTGGGACATGGGGTATAACAAAATAGACACTAAAATAAATTGAGAGATTACAATTCTTTGAGACATTTTGTCAAATAGTTCACAAGATTTTTCTATCCTTCCACATTCTGTATAAATTTTAAAAGGGAATCTACAACCACAACATTTGAAAAAAATCATCTTCATATTATGCTTTGATGGATGTCTATACCTTGTTCCAAATCTCCCATATTAAGGAAACGAATAAGGATTTTGGTGAAGGTTGTGTTGGTGTTTAAAATACAATCCATGTAGAGGTTGCAGATATCTAAGAGGTAGCCAACCCCTATCGAGGACAACTACAACCACTAATGGCCAACTAATGAGAGTCAGTAAAGGACTGACTTCTCCTACACTTTTGGCTTTGTAGGACCAAGGTGGGTAAACCCAAACGTGTTCACATGAATGTCTCATGATTGGCAAGAACACTTCCTGTGTACAGATTACAATTCCTACACACTCAAAGGGATAGTGATCATCTCAAGGTTTTGGCAGACCAGAGAATGACTACCAGTACCAAAGAGCAATGGAACTGACCCACTTATTTGTTACAATACCTCCTTGAGGAGGACAAGGTTGTATTCAAGTGTTTTGTGTTGAGTATTTGGATATCCTTGCTTAGAACCTATAGTCTTGAACTAATAAAATGACACAAACATTATCTAGTGCTTCATCCATAGGGCAATGGAATCATACAGAACAAAATCCTGATACGATGAACCCATCTCATATAGCATTACTATCATGAGATATTTTAGCATATTAAGATAGTACTTCTTCAAGCATCCTGAGTATATACAACCATGAACATGTAACTTATTTTTCAAGCATTTGATTAACTCTTTGAGTTAAAGCAAGAAAATGAATCACAGTTTCAATTAACTATTGAAACTAAACAGATGAATCTTTGATAAAGCTATTCATAATCCATGGCACACACCCAGGAGAGTAAACCATGTTAATTTTATAGATTTCTTTCGATATTAGGAATTGAAAAAGCATATCACACTAATCTGTATATAAACCTAACCCCAGGATGACTTCCTGAAACAAAATGTTCATAACTCTTTAACAATAAAGAGGACTGTATAACTTCCAAGCGTCGGATTGCAAAATTTTTCTGACCCTTCACAATGAGCCATGAAATATCCTTTATAGAATAGGAGAGCAACAAGCATTAGGCTACATTGTGACACCAAATTGAATTTCAGCACCAAAATAAAATTCAAATTTACATTCCTTGTCATAATGATACCGTGCATGAACAAAGGAATCAAAACGGTTATGAAATAACCAGTCGAAAAACAAAATTTCGTGCAAAGCACGCTCACGTCCATATCCACATCCACATCCACTTGATAGAACAACAAGAGAAGAGAAGACACGTCCAACGGACCCACTGCCAGTAATCATGAAGAAGCAACACGGCCCCGGTACAAGCAACCGCTCCAAGTTCAAGCCTGCGATATCGATGGCACCACCTCCTCTTTACCAACCTTGCGAGCACATTCTCGAACAACTGGACCTGGTGCTAATGCAGACACTGGCTCCATTGCCATAACCTCCTCATCCACTCCCATAAGATCGGCCAGGGAAGCCAAATAGTATCGATAATCAGAATCAATCTCAGATTCATCAGAATTCGAGATGATTATCAGGGACGAACAATGTACTGGCCTCTTCCCAGTGTTCCTAATAATAGCCTTGTGAGACATGGGAGAATCAGATTTCTTCATGACTGGTGAAGCCAGCCTTGCACTCCTTCACTTAACTGATTTACTCATGATAGAAATAGAGCGTAGCCACAAACAGAAGAAAAACCTTACTGCACTTAGACACAAGAGAATGCAATGCTGATTACATACAATTCAGTTAGAATTTAAAGAGCAAGCCAGTATGCAGGGTACAATTACTTAAAGGTGATTCAAGAACTTGCACAGTTAATGATCTAGATAACTATGAATACCCTCAGCAGGATGGCACTATTCGCATGCAGGAGGAAATTAGGTGGAGATCCTTGGGAGAAAAGAAACCTATATCATTAATGACACGAGCAACAACCAAGTAATACATGCCACGTGGGCAACTCACACACTTCTTCCCTATAAATGAACTGCCGATTCGGGAGGCACTTTAACAAATGGAGGGTGGAGATCAAGTCAATGGATGTTGATAGTCCACATCAACACCTTCAGAAAACATATCCAATCAAAAACACACAGAAGAATAGACCCAGACCGCACAATGGGTCCCATATAATCCCACTGGCACGAAAAGAAAAGCCACGTGCCACTCCCTCACGAACCTCACAACACTCTGCCAGATATTTACTCTGCCCGTGCAAGGTGTGCGAGAGATCATGATTACCCCGTTATTGATGGCTATTACCGGTGAAAAGATGGCCTCCTGTCATATCGAACACCTCGGGAAGAAAACCCATTCATCCATTCATGCCATGTGGCCATATCTCGTGAACCTCGCACTACTTTGATGACGCCAGCAAACAAACCTGCGAGGTCTATGAGACGTGATCAAGATCAAATTCTGTGATCAGACGGCTCATCAGCCCTCAGATGGAACATTTAAGTGGGGCCCACATTGAAATTTCTGGCGGTGTAATACCTAGGCCATTACAACAAAAAGATCGGCAAATAAGGTGAAATAGGGCCGGTTAAGCACAACCTGAGAGGGATGAAACCTCACTTAAGTGACCGGTCCACCATGGCAACAGGTCACCGTTAAAACATAACAAGAGGGTTTTGACCGATCCATACTAAAGGTTACCCTGAGTAATTTAGAAACCCTCTAACCCCAGCTTCAATTTACTGAAGTTCCATCAAGTTGTGGAATTTTTCTTTGCATCTACCAATTGCATTTGTTTGAAAGTTTCTAAAACCTTTTCAACAAATCCATTATGTGTATATTCTAAAATCATTATAGTCCTTATAGTCCTTCTAGTCCACATCACTTTATTTTTTGAAGAAACTATTACCATATATTTCTTATTTATGTTCTAAATTGGATACATGTTTATAAGTTTGATATTACAATTAATAATATTAATTTTGGCAAGACATTAAAAGATTTTGTTGATTTTAAAAATATATGCATCCCAATGTAAAAATGCCAACAATGGAAGCAATGATTGTAACACATAATTTTTGATGTAGTATCCAATTCAAAGGATGATGTTACAATTTAGGGTTATGATTGGGTATTTAATTAGGGTTAGGATTTAGTGTTCGGGTTAGTGTTAGGTTTAGAGTTAGGGTTAGGGTTAGGAAAATAATGTTAGGATTAGGGTTAGATTAGGGTTTATGTTTTATGGTTAGGGTTAGATTTAGAGTTTTGGTTATGGTTGGGATTAGATATGAAATTAGGGTTAGGGTTTAGTATTACAATTAGGGATTATAGTATTAGGGTTATATCTAGAATGAAGTTTTAGGGTTATTGTAATTATGATTAAGGGTTGTTTTTATATTTGGCTTAGAGTTGGGGTTAGGATTAGGGCCAGGGATAGGGCTAGGGTTAAGTTTAGGGATAGGTTTAGGGTTATTAGAGTGAATGCAACTAATTAATAAAATAAATAATATTTAGGGTTAGGTAATTAGGGTTAGGGTTGGGGTTAGAGTTTTGGTTGTGGTTAGGGTTATAAAGATAGGATAAAGGTGAGGGTTAGGGTCAAGGTTAAGGTTTCAAGAGAAAGGGTTAGGTTATGATTTGGATTACCCTAAACTCTAACCATAACCATAAACCTAATCCCAAACCTAACCCTAAAGAAAACACATAACCTAACCCTAATTGTAGTGTTTGAGGCTAGGCTCAAACACTATATAACCTAACCCTATATAACCTAACACATAGCCTAGCACTAGAAAAAATTCTTCTCCCAAACAATCTCCTCTACTTCTATTCATGCCTACTAGAGTTGCAACATTCAACATTGGTGCTTCAACCATTCATTCAAAGCTAAGAATTTGAAAGCAGCGTTCATTTGTAATATAATTAATCATTTAACAATATTATAATTATTATTAATCTAATACAATATTAATATTATTAATAATATACCAATAATATTAATAATCTAATATAATTACTATTAATCTATATATAGATTATATATAATCTTAATATATCAAATATATCATTATAATTCATATAATGTAATATAATATTGTTATATAATATATTAATATTATAACATTACTATTAATCAAAGTGCTTTAATATTTATGTCAAGTTTTAGTACATTGTATGATAGGTTACTAAAGCAGCTCCGAGATGCACATGCTCAAAATCGACAGTGATGTTATAATCTTGATGAAAAGTTGCTTGACGGTTATGTTCAGTGCTGGTGACTTCTCAAACACAAGAAGATGTGATTTTGGCCCTATTAGGAGAAGATTTAAAAGTTGATTCTAGAGCTGAGAAAAATTATTATATTAAATTATGAAGCCCCTTTCTTTGGCAAGGAGATTCCATGTGTGTTCAAAAATTCTTGTTGCACACATTTCAATTACTCATGTTGCTAAGAACCTTGCAAATCCTCATATTTGAAGATTGAAAAAATCCAAAGGTATATTTTATGGCCTCCCTTTAACCAAGGAAAATGGTTTCACAAAGTATCCTAGGAGTTTTATTATTTCCCTCATGACTATAATAGGCTTGGCTTACTTTATATTCACTACTCTAAATGGCGCCATAATAGGCTTTGCTTGCTTTATATTCACTACTCTAAATGGCGCCATATTTTTTAAAAATTTAATTAACATACTCTAAAACATAACTAAAGCAGGTTGTAGCTCATCAAATTGGACAAGTGAAAGGTCAATACTAGCGCTGAGGAAGACTTTGGAGGAGTGAAAACAAGGTCAATACCAGTGCCGATGAAGAGTTTGGAGCTAAAACAAGGTCAATACCAGCGCCGAGGACTAGGTTGAGGGCACTCAGGGAAAATCGACGACCAAGGGACAATGAGTACTATAATTTTGGCACCCCCATTCTCTTTAGCCTGCAATTTTCATGCCTAGTTTCCAAAGATCTTCTCACACATTGGCCCCCCCATTCTCGTAAAATGGTATAAGATAAGACAAAAAATAAAATAGCTTTGTATTTCACATTTTTATAGTGATTACTAGAGGCACATAGACCAATTCTTCATAATAGATGAATTTGATCATACTTTTCCAATGATGCAACAGTTCAACTTTGGGGTGTATCATTTAGGCAACAATTCAACTTTTGGGTTCATCATTTAGGCAATGACGGATCCCTACTCTTTCCATATGATCTTTCCTTTCTATTTCTTCAAATGTATAGTTTATGTCTTTTATTGTATTGAAATAGTTATTCCCACAACTTGTGTGGGACACCATACATTTGTAATTATCAATAAAAGACATTTGTGAAAATTTTGTGAAATCTTTCTCTTGTATACATTGGAGATAGAGCTAGATGAGAGCAACAAGAAATATGATGAGGAAAAATCCACTTCATAAAAATTAAGACTAAGCATTGCGAATGGAAATGCATAGTGGGAACAAAAATTGGAGAAACGAAGAAAAACAAATGAAAGATTGGAGACAAAGCTAATAGAAGCAAAAGAAGAAATTAAGTCTTCTCAAAATAAGTTATCTGCATTTTGTAGAGATATAGTGAGGCATATGAAACAAAAGATTTGGGATGAAATAATGCAGATGTTTGATCATTTGTGTGACATGTTTCAATTGATTGATGCTATCAAACAATATTATAAGAAGCTCAACAAATATTTAGTGGACAACAAAAACGTGTTGGAATTAGAGAAATATGCAAATGAAGTTCTACAAACTGTCTACAAAGCCAGTGACAATGATTTGAAATCAAAAGGGATTACTAATTGGATTAAAACCTCAATGAAGTTGTCATCTATGATTGAAAAGTGTTCGAGAATGCATGGAACAAAGTAATATTTTCATTTGGTTGCAGACAAGATGAAGGTGGTGGATGAAAAGGTAAGGAACTTCACAGAGCTTGGTTTTCTAGAGGATTTTGACACAAATGAGCAGTTCATTGGAAAGGATGGTTTCAAAAAGAAGATGGAAGGTGCAAGGAAGATTGATTTGGACCAGTTTCCTCATAACCCAGATGTGAGCTATATGGATTCCATTAGAACACTAATAACCTTGGATGCAAAATTGACTGAAGAATTCAAGACAGGTTCCACTTCCAATTACAATCATGAAATGTTAACAAAACTTCAAGTCAAACAACATTAGTTAGAACAAATGGAAATTCCACCACCTCAAGAGTGAAAGTTGCTAGAAAAGGTGATACAGTGACTTGATTTTTAATTTTCAATCTTTGATAATATGAGTTTCCAAGTTCCAACTCAGCTCTGTGTAGACTTATCTTTGGGCATTGGCAAGATTTTGCATTGCTAATGCCAATATGTACTCCTCCATGTGAAAATCAATCAAAAAGCTCAAATTCAGACTTCAGTAATGTGATGATGTTCAATTATCTATATTATTTATTTTATCATCTGAACTATAAGGTGATGAATTGTTAGCTCATTATATTTACTTCATGGTAGAGCTTCCAAGTTATGGATGTTGAGTTGTTACCTCATTATATTTACTTCTTGATAGAGCTTCTAAGTTATGGATGTTGAACTGTTAGCTTCCGTTATGTTTTGACTAAATATCCTGATCAGTATCCACCAACTTACAGTCTTACACCTCACCCACATCCCACGTACTGCAAAAATACACTACATTTGATTTTATGGTTAGCACAAATTGTAGAGATTTGTGTGACAAGATCCATTTTGTGGCCGACATTACTACTTGATCAATGATCATGTCCATAAATAAATCTAAAACCCCACAACCCCTATTCCTAAAGAATTCAAATTCAATGTATTGACAAATTAAATGTACTTCCACACACTCAATTTGAATAACATAAACAACCACTTTGGAGATAGCCAAATAAGTTAATAACTTATAAGCATATGAATCCACAACAGTTGAACACTTGAAAGAAAATAAGTAATTATGTGTAACCTTCTCCATTGTATTGATCTTCAAAGTTCAAATGATATGCATTATAAAAATAGTTTATGATATGAGATGGATGGGCGAATTGGTGCAATCTATTATCTATCTTCTTACTATTTTTTACTCTAAAGTCTAATTAAAAATGATGTAATGATCCATTGATCTCCTATTCGGGTCTTGATCTCTCTTATATATGAGAGGCAACAAGCTACAAACCCCTTACAAAAATTCATGACGTTTGACAACTAAACATAACTCAAATTATAAATAAAACAATGTCGCAGGTGAATGCATCGATCCGTTAATCTCCAAGAAGAAGCCCATGATCACCTAAGATCTATTCAAGGCTTCTACTCCATGATAGGGCGCTCATCATGCTATCGGCTGGTGTTCTTACTCTGAATCTGATGGTTGTCTTGTTGGATCTAATTCTGACACATCTACAGTTTGGCTAATAAACACATTGATTGTAGAGAGGTGATGGATGTACTCCTATTCAATATAGGTGTCCACGTTAGAGATCGCCTCTTTCATATCATATTCCATAGACATTATCTTTTTGAGTTGCTAATGAGTGTTTTGTAAAATCATATCCTCGTCGTTTATTTCTTGCAACATAGCAGTTAGAAGCCCAATAAGCTCTTCCTTCCAATCATCATATTCTCGCAAATTTCCAATGCCATTATGAAGTATCGGGAGTGAGATTGAATCAAAGTAGTCAAAATCTTCCCTAAGCCTGTTATGATATCCATTATGTGATTATACCAACTTGTTATATGTCAGCAATATTTGTCCTTTCATGACATTCTTATCTACAAGCTCCTCTTTTTTATCCATCATTCTAGGTTGCAATCGTTCATTCTCCACTATTTGAATAATTTCCAATATTCATTAGCACATTTCATCATTTTGTTGAATCTTTCTTTTATCATTTTAGATACAGTGTTGTTATATTTGATGGTTTTCACATCTTTCTCCAATTCTTTGCATTTCCCCTGGGATTTCAGATGGCAATTCTTCCAGTAGGCTGCATCAAGCACTCTCTTATCTTTTTCAAGCCATGGGGAGTAAAACTCTAATATGCAGGAGGAAGATGTTCTTTCTCTCTGATTTGCTAGCTCCTTCTTCATTTTTTCACTTTCCTTAATCAGTTTTTCGATCTGTGCCTTGGTAAATTTTTCCACATTTATGTTCAATTTTGTTGTCTCCATAGGGTTGGTATCAATTACTCGTTGAACCAAGAGATTACCAAATGCTTGGTTTGGATTACTAATTATAGCAGGTCTTTTATCATGGGGACACAATGACCAAATAAGCAAGGTGGCTTCGTTTGGGTTGTACCCAGATCCTGAATACATTTTGTCACTTGCTTCTTCTGTTAAGTTCATTGTCTTATCCCCTCTTTTTCTGAAGCTATCAAATACAATTGAAGAGATAATATCCCACCCTGGTAGGAGCAACACTCCAACTTCTTGAAGAAATTCCCTTCCTCTTTCAGGAGTGATGGACTCCATTTCATTTTTTACCTCCCTTTTCGATTCCTCCATAGTGGTTGCCTCATGTTCAGGAGTGATATCCTGTATCTATTGTCTCAATTTTCTGCCTTTATATTCATAAACAAATGATTTAAATTCAAAATATTTAACAAAATCACAATCAGAAATAAATTGTTGTCCATCCCTGACCCTCACATCATCAGATAGTTCATTTGATGCCTCAAATCTTACAATATTTTGCTCTTGAGGGGGCTCGTACTGTGCAATCACAGGAGCATTAATTTGTTTGACCTACTCACCCTCTTCATCACCCTGCTCTTCTTCACTTATATTAGTATCTACAGAAAAGCATACCTTAGGAGTAGGCTGTGAAGGTATGTAATCCAAGGGCTCTATGTATTCAACTTGTACTCCTGAATAGATTGCATGAGGTGTATCAAAAACAACCGAGGGAACATCCTTTACCAGTTCATTGACATGAGCGATGAGTTGCTCAATTCTTGTTAAAGGATCCTGTATCTCACCAAATGCCTTTGAATAAGATGGGACATTTTTTCTCTTCCATTCCTCTGCAAGCATAATCTTGTTATAGGCGGCCATTCTTTCCTTGGTGGAAGCCTCATCATTGTTTCTTATGACATCTTCGATTAAGAACAAATGTTCATACCCTGATAGCCCCTACGATAATCTTGCCTTGTGAATAAACCATTCTGCATCAAATTATTTCCTTACATCACCTAGAGGTAGGTTGTACTATGCTAATTTACCATCAATTTCTCTATATCCTTCATTGGCAACCACTGTAAAGTCTCCAAAACATAAGGTGTTGGGCATAATTGATTGTTTTCTATGTCCTTTGAGGTGTTTGGAATAAGATTTTTCCAATTGCCTCACAATTTCTAGATAAGTAATTCGGTCAGGAACTACTCGTGGCATCAAGTGTGGAGCCCCTTCAAACCCATAGACCCTTATCATTGTACAATCAGGGAAAGCATAACAGTCCCCCCAGTTATGATTCACTTTATTTCTTCGGTCATTTTCCTTTGGTCTTAGAAATTTTTGTACTTCTAGGGATAGGTTATAATTGCACGCATACCCCAACAACTTCATCAATGGTTTTACAAAAAAATATTCAAAATAAAGGTAATGAGACCTACCAAATCGATTGTCCCATAATGAAGTCCACATTTGTACAGGTTTAAAATATCCATTTTCATATGTATCTTTTACCCTTAATTCTTCACTCCAGATCCCTCTGACTTGTCCCTCGTACAATAGCAAATGCATAAGCAAAGAATAGTGTTCAAAATTAATATTATCACTATTATTTTTAATCTTTTCAAGCCCTTGATGTAGGGCGTTGGCGAAGTAGCTATCATAATCAATGGTCTAGCATCCTTGCTCCGTATGTATACAACTAAGACCATTGGGGCAATCGACATGAGAGGCAGAACCTCTACTCCCAAAACCTGACCAGCTGAATAATATGTGTATAAGAAATACTCTTTGAACAAATCTTCATGGAAAGGAGGGTTTCACTACTAGAGAACCTCCTAAGTTGGCCTCCTTTATCCTTGGGCCTATGCAAAGGTAATTTCCATCTCTTATAGTTGGTATCCATGTGGTGATACTCTGTCAAAAGATCTTTGACCGTGAATGATAAATTCAGTGAACACTCTAACTGAAATACATTAGAAATGAGATCCCTAGAAATAACAAGCATGTCACCCCCACCATGTCTGAATAGTTCTTTTCTTGGGGTCATATCCAATAGCAAGAGCTTTAATTAGCTTTGTGTTCACAAACACATTGGGCACCACAAGTCTTCCCAGGTTCAACCTCCATGGATTGCAGACTGGTTGAAACCTAAATTGTTTTCTGTAATGGTACATGAAGAGGTCGTACCCTCGTTGTAGTGTCCAAATATCCCCTAAGCCCTTATGTTTGTCCCATATTTGATCCATGGAAGGATTCATTTGAGCACTCCTCTTGGGTCTTGCCCCCGACCCAGGGCATTGATCTATCAGGTCTTCATTTAGGAGTCTCTTAGGCTTTTCGATTTTTGATTTTTTAGCTTTGGGTTTGTCTATACTCTCTTCCATTATTTAAATCTTAAGCTTTTGATGAAAATATCTTCTTAGTTGGGTCTGAAGTACTTACGTGAGTCTCACCGAGTCACCTCCACAGTCCACCGGTCTTTACTGCATCAAAACTCCAAGTTTTTGCCTTTTTGCTTTTGCCCTAAGTGAAATCTTCCAGGATTTTGTAAAAACTATGCAATCAACTTGTGATATAATTCACTTCAATTCTGGTTCATAAATGTACCGTAGCACAATTCTCCAGGATGTCACATCAGTCTTTCACCGATAGCCATCCTCTCCACCGATGGACACCTATCCTCCGTTCTATCGGTGGGACACCAGATAATGTTTCCTCGATGCACCATAGTTCCCCCGATATACTTTATGCATTCGATAATTCATGCCCATGGTTATAATTCATGGTTACTTTTGTTGACAACCTGGCTCTATCAGTATATCGAGAGAGGACGTTAGGAGTCAGCCCGATAGAGTATTGTTACACCGATACTATGTTGTGAACTATTTTCATCAGGCCATCGACGAGACTGTGATGGGGGTTCTGCCGATGAAGCATTGTTAGCCCGATGGTATTGAATTTTTTTAGGAATGGGGGAAGGACTTAGGACTACGTCACTACGAAATTTCAAATTTGTTTATGGATGCAATGTGAATGTAGGCTATAATATGAATCTTGTCACACAAATTTCTATAATTTGCATTGTTCATAAAATTAAACTATGGTATATTTTTGTGATTATTGATAAAATTTGATAATTCATGCCCATGGTCATAATTCATGGTTACTTTTGTTGACAACTTGACTCTATCGGTATATCGGGAGAGCACCTTCGGAGTCAGCCCGATAGAGTATTGTTACACCAATACTAGGTTGTGAGCTATTTTCATCGGGCCATCGGTAGGACTATGATGGGGGTTCCATCGATGAAGCATTGCTAGGCCAATGGTATTGAATTCTGTTAATGGTATTGAATTCTGTTAGGAATGGGGGAAGGACTATGTCACTACAAAATTTCAAATTTGTTTATGGATGCAATGTAGGCTAAAATATGGATCTTGTCACACAAATTTCTACAATTTGCATTGTTCATAACTTATGAATCATAAAATCAAAAAGTCATTTATTTTTTTGATTATTGATATGTGGAAGATAAGTGGGGTGGATTCAGTGGAGGCTAGTTTCTTTGTAAAGAAAAAATAGATTTCCTTTTAAGAGATCAAATTTAAATTTTAATATCACAATTTCATTGATGATGAATTACTCTATAATTTATAAAGTATCATCAACTACAGTTTGACTTTGGCATATGATTCATGAAGTGCAATATAATATAAAATATCATGGAGTGCAATATAAAATAAAATATCCTGAACTTGAAGTGCAATGATTCATAATTTATTTGAATACAATATAAAAATTTATCAACTACAGTTTGGAATAGGATTCATGCAATGCTTGAGTGCAATATAAAATAAGATATCATGAAGTGCAATGATTCACAATTTCAATGTTCATTGAATACAATATAAAATATCATCAACTACAGTTTGGACTTTGGAACAATGGAAACTGATTCATGAAGTGCAGTAAAAATACCTAAAACCTACTAATTCTCTTCCATTTCCCAAATGGAGTTAGGGTCCTCAAACTGATGCTCATCTTGAGATAAAGTAAAAGAGTCATCTTGATTCTGAATCTGCTCTTCACTTTCTTCGGCTTGTGTCTCAAATTCAACATTCATTGTGTGATTTGTGTCAATTTCAATATCATTGTCATTTGTCCCAGGCCCACTGCCATTGCCACCAGTACCGACGATGCTTGGAATTGGAGAGCCTATGTTTCACAACCCGGTCCCTCGTCTTTCATATGTAGACCTCAAGATTACGAGTGCCCTTTCAAAAGGAACTTTTTTGACATTATACACAGTTCCTTTTATTCTCAAGCAATTTTCCAAATTTTTGTCTAGTTTGTTTCTTAACTTTGATTTCAAAAACCCCAATGTACTGAAAACTCTCTCATCCTCCACCAACCCTAATATCATTGTTTGACATAAATCAACAAGTTTGAAATATTCTGACATCGAACCACACAATATTTCACTTTGACCTAATCTTGTCCAAACAATTTTTATTGATCTCGGTTCAAAGGCCTTCTTCTTGCCCATGGATTTATACTGGTCCCTCATAGCTGTTGCAAAACTCCTACATTGCTTTCTAAGATTATTTTCATTTAAAATTCTTTCTATTGTCTGCTCATTGTATGTTACCTCTTTCGAAAACTGTTCGATCAAGGTTTTTACTTGATCATGAAAATATTTTGGGTTATCTCGGTTTACCTAAAATTGAGGATACACAATACCCATGGCTTCAAGTATTTCATGTCAATCTTTCATGAATCTTTGAGGAAATAGATTTTACAATTTCCTTCAAATTATCACTAACAGATTTAAGAATGCCGTTAAAATATTCCTCATTAGCATGTACTTCTCTTTAGAGTGCCTGGATGTCTTACAATGGTACATTGGTATCTCATATCCACGTACATAGATACATAAGTTCCCGCTTGCATTAAACTGTAAATAATTATCAGGATTATTCAAATCAGTAATTTTCTGCCACATCAAATAATTTGTGCCTTCTTGTGTTAGATCTAGATATAGATGATCGAGGGCCAAGCATGTAAGTTTACGTAGATTGGCATACTCATAAATATACATAGTTCTGTCTTGGGCTTTCTTCACAAGATTGTTCATCTCATTCAGCATGGGGAGAAGAATAGCTAAAGTCAAGAGTGTCTCTATATCGCTTAACCTATGTAAGAGGTCAGGAGCTTTATCTATTGTGTTATGATGCTCGTACATCACTCCAATAAAGGATTGATATTCTAAAAGAACTCCTTGTGCTGGTCCATGTAGGGAGATCCATCTGGTATTGACATCCTTGAGAGGCTTGTTTCCAGGTGTTATTCCCTTGACAAAATGTTGAAATTCAAGGAAACGTTTGGGACTTCGGTAGAAGTATGCGTGGATCTTGCGAACTAGATTTTCAACTTTTGATACTGTAGGAAACTTGTTTACAATTTTGAATGCTAAATTCATTTTGTGGGCCATGCAGTGAATGCCAAGCATGTATGGTGCACAAGTAGTTTGTAACTTTATGCAAAGAATGCTCCTTTGACCTTGCATCACCGCAGCTCCATCAACTCATACACACACCAACTTTTTGGCAATTGTCAACTCATCCATACTTGCAATTTCATTCAAAGATTTCTTGACTAGTTCAAATAGATTTTGTGATGTTGAATTGTCCTTCATTTCATGAACACAAAGAAGATGAGCTTGGCGAACATGTTGTTCTATAGTATACAAATGCATACAAACCCAAGAAGTATTGTCTACCGCAATAAATTCATCTAAAGATAATGCAATGAAATTTGACTCTTTTACTTTCTCCTTTAAATATTGCTTTTCCACTGCAGCAAGACAGTTCGCCCATTCCCATCCAGCATTTACTAACCAATGTGAGAAGGGAAAGTGGGGAGCACTCAAATAAGATAATAAATCAAAATATTCTGGATAGTCTGTCATAGGACGCCCCTTGGACAAAATATGAAAAACAACACTCATCTTAATAGTTTTTGACAGATTTGCTGCTGCCATGGCTTTTTCCAAAATGAGCCTCAAGTGTACCTTCACATTTTTTAATTTTTGACATTCTATGATTATGCTCTCCATAATCTGCGACATACTTAACATGAAGACATTCTTCCTTTGATTTCCATCGTATGACTGGTTGTTCCTTTCCGTCTATGATTTGTTTTTCATAAACTTTACCGATATGCTTTTCTATAGTGTCAAGATTTAGCTGCATCGTCTTGTCTCTTCCACATTTCCAACTACAAATCTTACATTTGACCTCTGTTGCCCTTTCAATATCGTTTTCGTTTGATATCCCCACTGGTTCAAGGAATGGGTACTACGACAACCAACCAATTTGAAAATTCCTTGTCATTTCCCACTCGCTCCCCAATTTTGATTTGCCTTTTCTTTTCTTGCTACCAACATCATCCTCATCCAAGTCAATTATCTCATTCTGGCTAACTAGGGTATCCCTTGGAACATATTGTGTGGTATTTCCATCCTCATTTGATACATTTTGATTTAACTTAATGACAATCTCACCTTGACCTTCCTGTGGTGGTGAGGTATTGTTAATGCCATCTTCAATAATATTTGGTGGAAGAGTTGATGGTGTAGCTCCACCTTGATCAGATGGATTAGAAGTTTTTCTAATTCCAAAGTAAGACTGTATAGTACCTCCAAATTTTGGGCATTTTGATGGCCTCCCAGTCTCTTCACTACCCTCAGGAGTCTTACCCTTGCTGCTCGACATATTGATATCTCACTTCGAATAAAAGTTGGAAAAAAATGTCTTCTTGTTTAAGAAGGACAGACCGACAGAGAATATAGATCCCATTCCCTACTCAAAATCATGTTTAAGACTGAAGCAAGAATGAAAAACAAATAAATAAATCTTATTATTATAACTAATAACTAATAACAATATGAAGAAATGATCACTTACCTTTGAGTCTACGTTTTCAAATTTCGCTGACTTTTGAATCGAGAAGTAGAACCTCAGAACCAAACAAAATGTGTAAGAAAAAATAACAGTTTCAATTGTATTTATATCAATCCATATTTGGCGAATTCCGTAGGATTTTTAAATGGTATGTTAAAAATTTGGTGAATCCCGTGTGCTTATACAATGATACCTTGTAATTTTCAAGATGAAATGTGTCCTCAAATGTAATTATTTTTAAATATTATTGGGAAATAGGTCCTCATAAGCAACTATTTATAAATTTTAATTGGCGGAATGGGTCTTCACAAGGAACTATTTGTAAATTTTAATTGGCGAAATGGGTCCTCATATAATGTTGTTTTAATAGTATTGGCGAATATGTTGGTGTTTTATGACATGCTCCCCAGGATTCCAGGCGAATATTAATCGGTCCATTGGAAACGCGTAGTCTGTTATGGTGAATTTATTGCCTAAACATGCCTCCTAAAAAAAACCATTGGTGAATGGACATGCATTGGATTGATAGTTCATGAAATCTAGGCGATTTGAACACCCTGCTGGATACGGTAAATTCACCAATTTCAATTTGCCCGATTCTTAGAATTCGCCAATTGGCGAAGATTTGCCACTAAAATTTTCCCTAGCGGATAGAGGATAAGTTGAGGCTTGGGTGGTTCAGTAATTAAAGGATTTATAGGAGGTCTAAGAATTAAAGGACTCAAGGGAGTTATAATGCTCATAGCCTCAACACACTTATCCTTGTTTTCATGATCTCTTACTGAAGGGGAGTCTAATGTCACTTCATCATCTTCATCTAAGGGAGTCACATCATTATTGTTTAAAAGACATGTGTCAATGTTGTCATTTTCTTGTACCATGATATCTTCCATAGTAGAAGAGTTTTTAGGAGAACTACAAACTAGATGTTCATGACATTCAAAGGTTGGTTCTTATAAGATGACTTCATCACAAGTAAGGGATTTATCAATGGTTGTATTGTCTTGCTTATCAATGATGTCATTCTCTTGTTCAATAACTTTTTTGCTAGGGGAAGAGAGACAAATAGGACTCTCATAACTTTCATTGGTTTGATCTTCTAACATCAAAATATCTTCTTCATAAATAGGAAAGATATTAGGGGAAGAAAAAGTATGATTATCATGTTTTGTCCTAGGCTAGGAGGAGAGAAAAATTGGGCTGCTCCAATCTATGTTGTAGGTTCAGAACAAAATTTGGGAATTGTTGAAGAATATGGGAACATGAGAAAACTTGTTGTATATTGATTTGACATGTTATTTCAAATTAATTAATGTTTCAATTCTATTTAAGTGCATCACACACATGTTGTTGTATAAAATATTGTGAGCACCAAATGTAACATCTTTGTATTTTCTATTTGGAGTAAATGTGTATGCACTTTGTTACTTTGTTCTTTGAAAATGGAATAACTAATCAAGGAAATTTGTATAATACAATACATAAACAATGTTTTTGATTAGATAAGAAGGGAAGGGCCTCGATCCCATTGTTATAGAAGTAGATAAAAAAAAACAGAAGGAAGGTGGGAAACAACACCACCAACAACCCAAAAAATAACAACATTATAAGTTCACAGGCCAACATTAACTTTAGTAACCATGAACCAACTTGTTCTAATAAAAAATAGTAAAATACTAGAGGCATACTTAGATCTTCGTAAACCATTAATTAAGTCCACAGTGTCCCAGATGGTATTCCCCCATAACATAACCAATAAAATAGAACAGTCTAAAATATTATAGCTATACGACAAAAGACTCATCAAAAACCAACAAAGCAGCACCAAGAGACATTATTTGCCTTTCTTCAACAGGCTCCCATATTCTCCCATGAGAGCAATATAATCTTTCCAGTTAGGTCCCTCAGTCTCATCCAGAGTCTTTAGGGCATCCAGTTTCCTTAACTTCTTGGCAATTTTGAGTTCACTAGAAGTTGCCCCCAGCATAGCCTGCCTCATTAGTTTGTTCATAACCCTCATGAGAGTAACTAGGGCCTTATCCATGTCTTCAAACTTAACCTGTAGGAAAGTTAGTCTGCTCTTTAAAACTTCAATGCTTGAGTCTTTTTCCCGTATCCAAATCCTCAGCTTCTTGCACATTTTCTTCCTCTTTCTTATCATCCTCAGAATGTTCAACTTGTTCTTCCTCTTCCTCATCCCTGTTCTCCTCTGAGCCTTCTTCACCCATCTCATAAGCCATGTTCTCAAAATCTAGATCCTCAGAGTCATCCTCCTCCTGGGCTTCAAAATCTTCATACTCCAGATCCTCCTCTTCATTTGCAGACAATTTATGTTTCCCTTTTTTATCCTTTGTGGCCGCTTTAGCAAGCCGAGCCAACCATCTTCCACCACTCCTACCACTTCCTTGCCCCTACAAAGACTCTTTCTCCTCCTCATTCTGGGTCCCTTCCTCCATAATATTTATGACATCCCTAAGGTTTAAGTCACATTTAGGTTTCTTCACTTTGGGAAGTTCAAGCAACAGAGGCAAATGTTTCCTTTTTTCAGGCGTGGCTCTTATAAGCTCAATTTCAAAAGTTCTTTTCTCCTCGCATTTCTATGACACAGGAGTAGAAGGGTTGGAAACATTGGCATTCGAAGATTGAATTTTAACAGTGATAAGCACTCTTCTAGCGACAACAACAGGAGGCTGGCGGGGAATAGGTTCCTCAATCGAGATTTCAACTGTTCCAAGATTCTCATCCATAGGTTGTTCTTCATTAATCGCTTCAAAATGACCATGGTTTTCATTCCTTCCCGCAAAAGGATTGCCATGGGGATTCAACGCCAAAGCATACTTGTAAAGGGTTAGCAATAAGGTCTTGATGGAGAGGAGGGTTGACACCTTTCTCTATATGGAGTTGCAGGGAGGACAACAAATAAAAAGGTAAATTGACTCTCTCACCATGCTGAATGTAGTTTAACAAGGAAAAATGGTACGTATGTACCGACATATACCTTCCTTCCAGAGTAAAATATCTCATAATAAACAACTAACTAAGGTAAAAGGAGGAGGAAGTTCCAATCTTGCATACCCATTTTGGAACCTTTTGAGCTTCTCACCTTCATGAATAAATTTATCAATAAACATTTGGTATTCCGCCCCACTTTTTTTTAGCAACTTTGGTACTTTGGTTTTGCAGCCCCGTATACATAAACAATGTTGTTACACAGACTGCTACAAATTTAGTTTACTGGGTGCTTATAACTTGTGCGTTTTATTCTGTTTGCTTTCAGACTTCATTAAATGATGACCATGTGTTTAGTTCTTTCTGCAATTACATAAATTTGGAGTTGTCATTCATTATATTATGCAAAATGAGTAGGCCGATATAATCATAAACATATTTTTCTATTTATGGCCAAAGCCTTCAACGCATGTGCTAAAGAATTGTAGTGATACAAGGAAACCGCTGGTCGCAGCTGTAAAAACTGTGTCATGAATTACTCTTATTTTTCCTCTCTACGCGACCTTTCTTTACTCTATACCATTTTTTGGAAATTGTGTCCTTGCCAACATAAAATCGTTGATTTTGTTCCATGGGTATCTGTGGCCTTTTCCCTTATTTTTCTCACTGGCTAAGAACGAGTATTCTTTCTTCCGTTTCACCTCCTTACATATATATGGAAATTGCTAATGTAAGAGTCTGAAAAAGAAACACAAAAGGCAAGGTGTTATCCTTCTTACTGTCCGAGTAGGATAGCAGTTTGTGAGTTATAAAATTATATTAGTTCGGTCTAGAATCTCTTTATTTGAATGGGAAATCTATTATTCTCATTGAGACACCAATTATTTGGTCTTTAAGGTAGATTTATAGTGCATACTCCTATGTAAGTCAATACCTGTGCAACAATTATTGCTTCACTATAACTAGCGACCTATGAATACAACCTATAGCGAGTTATTGGGTTCTACTATATTCGTCATAAGTTAAGCATATGGTGGAAAGTAGCGTTTCCGTTTAAATTGTTTTCTTGTTTAGTTGATAGAGTAAAAAAGAAATGTTGAAAGGTTTATGTAATTGAGGGTAAGCTTTCATATAAATTGCTAAAAATACTAAACACCCTCCTTAATGGCCTTTCTGACGTACACTTTTCCTTTGTTGATGCCTCAAATTTACTTGTTTTTTTGCCCAAAGGTTGAACCAGTCACACACTTCATGTAGATTATCTAAACTTCCTTTGATCGCTGGTCAAAACAAGTGATTCACTCTGGCCGTAGAATACTGATTCTGAGCAGCATCTTTTCTGCCTGTTGTCACTAGTTCTCTTATCTACGAATCATCCTTGTGTATGATAGATAGATGCCTTATATGGAATATTAACCTGAATCTTATAGTTCACCATGGTGGCCATGTATAATAATGTAAATGTTCTTCTGTGTGGAAATCATATTTCTGTTCCATTCATATTTTCAATGATCGACAATACTCATATATCTATATTTATTCGTGGTATGTGTATATTGACTTAGACTTTTTGAAAAGAATGAATACAATGCATGTATGTATGCATATATATAGATGGAGCAACTAGATTATCACCTCCTTTCAGAGTATTCATTTTGTTAATAATAATGTGGTTTGTCTTTAGTTAATTGGGATACATTATTAATTTACATAATAACTTAATTAGTATAAGATGTTTTCAATGTTTGGTTGAACCATTATTAATAGGATTATAATGAGAAAATTTTTAAGTTATCTTCATCTCTAATTCAACCTTGTGAATATTGGTAACAAGAGGACAAAACTACTCTCTTAGTGATAGTTATATTTGTTCTAAACGTAAGTCACTCTAGATCAACCTACATCCTTTGCTCCTAATTATTGAATGTTTAGATTGATTAGATAGATGTATTCTTGGGAGGGCATTACATTATTTCTCCAAATGGGGTGTGGGTTTTCCAATTAGGTGTTTTTCTTGTGGTTTTTCTCATTCAAAAATCTATATATTCAAGCCTTGTCATTTGGGAAGATGACTTTGAGAGTTTTTGCAGGTGAGATGGGGAGATTCTATTGGATTTAAGAGAGGATTTGAAGATTCCTTAGTTGTTTATTTCTATTTGCATAGAAGCCCATGTTTTTGGGAGCTAGTGAGCTCTACATTTTGAGAGATAGTGAGCTAGTGAAGTCCATTTGAAGGGAGCTTGAGAGCTTCAATAGAAAGAAGGTTGAAGGAGATTGAGAAGACATTTTTGTTGCAGGTTTGGAGGTGTGCTACAACAATGAGAAGATTGATGATTTCATGGTTTGTTTGCAACATTGATTTCTAATGGTGAATGCAGGTTGAAGGAGCTAGAATCAAGTGAAAGAAGAGAGATTGAGTGAAACCATTTTGTATTTGATTTTTTTTGTCATATTTCAATCTCATAGAAGATTTGTAATGTTTTTCATAAGCCCATATGGCTGTGAAACAATCTATTTTTAGAAATTATTTCTTGTTATGTAATTGGAGGAGATTTTGAATGAACAAAGAAGAATACTTCTTGTAGATTTTTGTGTTGTTTCAAACCATTTCTAAGCTGAATTTTTAGATTGTTGTGAGTAAGTAAATGAGGATTGGTTTCTTCTTACATCAAATATTGATTGGCTTTAAACACTTTATTTATAACCCTTCCTTGCTTTGATGGGATACATTATCATAAAGCATTGAACAACCATAAAAATCATTTTAGAATAGGAGGGAACTACTTGGCTTATTACTAGGTTACAAATCTATGAAATTAGAACCATTTATATGAGTAGAAGAGATTTCAATAAGATTGAAAAATTTACACAAGTGTCAAATGAAGTTGTTTGATTTCTCACTAGATGTTAATTTAAGGATTATGGCCTACCATAAGCTTGAAAGGGGATATGCCAAAAATTGGTAGTGCAATGAGCATATCATTGTTGATGACCATGTGATTAAGGTGAAGTTTTTGCAACCATAGGTATGGCTTGGCTATGGTGGTCACCCATGCTTTCATGTTGATGCCCCACCTAATATGCACTAGGTTAAAGTTGACAAAGTGAGGCAAAGTTGTGAAAGTCTGGATACTTGATAAATTGTATAGTAATGCATCAAGATATTTGTCCACATTACCATTGTTATATTTTATTATCTTCATTTTCATTACTTAATACAAACTAGCTTCATGTTGTCTTCAATATATACCTTTAAAATTAAGAACAAACACACCTTTATGGGGTGATCCCACAATAGTGGTTTACAATTTTTGGCCAAATTGAACACTAAAATTATTATTTTTATCTAAATCTTCACATTCGGGCGCCTATAGCGGCTAAACCATGACGAATTTGAAGATGATGCAAACTAGAGTCTCGTCACATTTTGTCTATAGATTCTAAAAATATATTTAAAAAATTTTTGGAATCAGATTGCACTTCTTTTTCTATCTCCCATGAAAATTGGTTTTTTTCAGAAAACAACATTTTAAAAAAGTGACGCACATCGTATAATGCATAATTTTTTTTCCATGAAGGATAAAATTCCAATTCTTTCGAATTTAGATTTGTAACTTCGGTATCTAGTGCTTCCACTTGGTTAGATAGTTTTTTATTTAATATTTTTTCTTTAATCAAGTTTCGAAGTCAAACCAATTACAATTTAAACATAGTGCGACTGTATAATGCGTAATGTTTTTTGTATATATCGAAATTCATTTTTTTTTTTGTTGGATCAAGGACTTCAATATCTGGTGCACTCATATTTTTCAATTTTTTTTTTTGATAATCTGCTATTTTTCCACATGTGCAGAACAAAGACCTTCATTTTCGATGAAAAACCTATGTTTAATAAAACTAAAAAAACAAATACATAATAAAACCAAAACATATTAAAATTATATTTGTTGGATAGCTTGTTCTGAGGACTACCATAATCATTTGAAATAAATTTTAAATGAATTCATTTGACCCCCCAAAAGGTAAATCAAAAATGATTTTTTATTAGCATTTTGATAGGTGTAAATGAGACTCATTTATAGGTATGGTTTAAAACTAGCGAGGTTCTATCCAAGGGGTTTGATCTAAGGTGGTTCGATCAAACCATCTTCTATTGGAATCTTTAAAATGGAAATTTTTAAGGCTTAAGTCATTATATTTTTCTAAAAATATGTGATTTCAACAAAAATAAAAATCTCTCAGAAATTGGTAGTGCAATGAGCATATCATTATTGATGACCATGTGATTAAGGTGAAGCTTTTGCAACCATAGGTTTGGCTTGGCTATGGTGGTCACCCATGCTTGCATGTCGATGCCCCACCTAATATGCACTAGGTTAAAGTCAACAAAGTGAGGCAACGTTGTGAAAGTTTGGATACTTGATAAATTCCATAGTAATGCATCAAGATATTTGTCCACATTACCATTGTTATATTTTATTATATTCATTTTCATTACTTAATACAAACTAACTTCATGTTGTCTTCAATAAATTTCAATAAGTAAGAACAAACACACCTTTATGATATATGTCAAATAAATTTCTATTCTAATGTGTATGAACCAAAACAATAAATAAGAAAAAACCCATTCTAGGCTCATTTGATAGAAGCAAAGGAAATTAGGGTCATGTTTTAAATAAATTTGAAGTTTTTACAAAAGATTACTTCAATTGATTATAAAAAATATAATACAAGCATATTTGAAATGTTGTAGAGTATATTATATGGATTTCAAAGTTGTATCCAAAATTATAAATTAAATAACACTTTTGGCCATCTGTTTTTCATTATTATTATGTACAAAATAAAAGTAAGCCTACAAAAATAATATTTTATACACATATTTTAAATATTACTTTAGATATACAAATTGGTAAATAAAAATAATGTATCTTCTATGCATAAATTGAATTGTACTCTCTAGCTTATTAACTTACATAATTTTATATTGACATAACTATTGCACCTCCTTCTTATTTAAGTAATAGTTACACTAATAGACGTAACTATAGTGACAACAAGAGGTAGAGTGTAATGACATGAGTGTGTTAACAAAAATATTAAAGAACCCACATACAAAAATAATAAAAAATATAAGAAAATAAAATGAACTACATAGCAAATTTAATGAATAAAATAATTTTAATAAAATAACTTTAATTAATAAATAGTATATAGCTATGCACTTTATCTACTAATAGATATTTAAAGATAAATAAAAATATGCAATAAATAATTTATTTATTTCAAATTTAAATGGAAATAACATAATATTTAAAATTTTAGATTAATTTGAATTTTTAAATATTTTGAATGTAGTTTAAGACAAAGTATAAGTAGATTTTATGTATTTTATAAATAAAAATAAAATAAAATAAAATATACAATATTTAATAAATTTTAAAAAATTAGAAACAAAATAAAAGAAAATAAAGAATAATAAAAATAGTAATTAAATAAATTATTAATTTTTATGTAATTTCAAGTATTTTTTTATTGTCTAATAAAATAGTTTTTTAATAGTATCTAAATATATTATCTTCCAAGTTTTTTTTCATTATATAATAAAGTAAAGAATGTAAATAAAATAAAATATCTTTTAATCTAGAATAAAATAATATTTCTTAGATAAATAAAATTAACATATTTGTCCAGTGAAATATATATAATTAATTAGAAACAAATCTATTAATTTTTCAATTGAGACTATTATAAGCATGAAGTTTCCACATTCCATAATAATTAATATTACCAATTTTTGGATTTGACTATGTCCAATTTGATAATTATTTATGTATCCATGGATGTTACAAAATTGCACACAATCAAATTTAAAAAATCATTCAATTGAGACTATTATAAGCATGAAGTTTCCACATTCCATAATAATTAATATAACCAATTTTTCAATTTGACTATTTCCAATTTGATAATTATTTATGTATCCATCCATGTTATAACATTGCACACAATCAAAACCAAAAAATCACTAATTTACGCCGAAGGCGTATCCAATGTGAAGTTGCCCAACCTCAATTATGCAATCGACGGTTCACTACCATCAAGGAGACTCTTAAAATGATCGCAGTCGTTAATTTTTTTCGCCGCTTTTTTTTTGTCTCGGGAGTACGCCGAATTTACGGTGAAGGTGAGGTGATGGTAGCGTCCGTACGAATGCAAGACGAATAAACGAATCTCCGCTGTGTTTTCCAAATCTTTGCATTTATGACTCGGATTTCGTCTCCGGCAAGCAATATATTCCTCGAGCCCCTCTTCCTACTCACTGCCAACCAAACATTGAAGGCACCAATGGTGATGCGGTTTGCGCTAGCCTGCCCTCCCACTTGCCTGTCATGGAAGTGATCGGTACCAACACTTGCTTGGGACCTACGCCATTTGGGATTGTTTCTTTCATTGCCTTGTCGCCTAGCGGCTAGCCCTTTTATTGGTAAAACGTCAGAAAGTATTATTGGTCATCGAAAAATAATGTCGGAGTCTTAGAAAGCAAATGGGGACCACTCAAAGTTGTTCCACGTGACAAAAATATTAGACTTTTACATAATTTCCAATCTCTTCATTAATTGCAGCCTAAAACATATTGAAGGTACTTACCACGTTGTTGTTTATTGTTTAATTTAATATTAAAAAAAATAGAAAAATAGAATAAAATTAAAAATATAGAATAAATGCTTAAAGAAAAATATGGCTTTGACGAGGGTTTTAGAGTATGTCTATTAAAATGTAGATCTTAATAATGAACGCATTTAGGTTTTAACATTACGATATCTTGTTTTTTTTTTTAATTTTTTAAATAATTGTTTTTCATTTATTTGAAAGAGTTATTTTATAGTTTAGTTAATATAATATTTGATTTATAATTTGTTTAATGTAAAATTTGACACACACACACACACACACACACACACACACACACACACACACATATATATATATATATATAATTTGATTTATAAGTTTATTATATGAAATATGGATTATATTTTAAGAATAAAAAATAAACTATAAATAATTTAATTATACTTATTATTATTATATATTATATTTTAAAATAAAACTATTAATTTTAAATTTTATAATTAATAATTATTATAGTTTTATATAGTACAAAAACAATATTAGAATTTATTCTAATTGAGTTTCCACACTTCTTGGACAGAGGGCGAGGGCATATTGAGAAAGGGGGAATTAATAGAGGGCTGGTGAGGTATTTGAGAAGACCCTTCCGTATTTGTTGTATTCTTCTGAAGAACTCAAATACCAGGGATTTTCTCCAGGAGTAAGCGGAAGAATCTCAAAGTCAAACTGTGCCTCGTCCATTATTATCATCTATCAGCTCCATTAGTCAGATCAATGCTGCTACAAAGCCCTAGATCATTACCGAATATGTCGTTTGTTACCATTACTTGCAGATGAAACATAAAATCAAGTCGCCTGAGCCAATCATAAACCGGGTTTGTAGGGAGGAATTAGTCAAAAAAGAATATAAAATTATATTATTATTATTTTAATTTCACTGCTTTTTTCAAAATCCTAAACTTTTTTTTTATCATTGCACTATTTTCTACTTACTAGCAATACACACTTTTGTGCTAGCTTTACAATATTTAAATAGATTAAATTATATATAAATCAATTAGAATTTTTAGTTTTATTATTAATTAAAAATATTAGATAGATACATGAAAGCTTATATTAAAAACTAATTTGTTGCACATAAAATCTTTATGTTTTTAATAAGATTAATCATAACTAAAAATAAATAAATTGAAAATGTTGTAGTAATATCTCATGTACATGGACTAAAGACTAATTTGTTGCACATAAAGCCTTTGAAGTAGATAAAATTGCAATGACTTAAAATGTCGTGACATTTATTAAATTTTTATTACAATCATATTAGGAAATATGGTAAGAGGATATTTTAAGTTAGATTGTTATATTTTGTCACATATAAGTTTTCTTGAAGATCTAGGAATGGCCAAGGAGACATTTAGATACAAACATTGATTAACAATACGATGATGACATTATGACCTACAAAATGTGTTACCATGTAGGCAACTAGACTTGGAGTTGAGACCCTATACAATTATCAACATTTGTGGTCACATGGAAATGTAAAAATCGACTCTTTCTCTATAAAACATACTTGTATATATATAATCTATAGAAAATGACTTAAATATTTCTCATATATGGTTATAAATGATAGGAAAAATAAAGTCTAATGCGAAAGGGGGTTGGGATTTAAGCAACTTTCTACATTGTCAAATTTAGTCCCAACATGTTTGCTTATAGTCTTTGATCCTTTTCAAATAATTAACTTGATGAAACTGAGAAATATTTTGGTTATACCAATTTGATCAATCGAACACATAAGACTCCATGTATTGATAGGCATGGACTGATAATATTCATACTTTTTCTACATATTTATGCAGGCACCACACAATGAGGTATGATTTAGATCTCCCAAAAAAATGCAACCACCAAACCATGCCTTATTGATCGACAAAAGACACTAAGTTTAGTGGATATGACATGGTTAACTATGGTATCTTATTTGTAGAATATTAGATGCACTTTATTCATGTTAAAATGATCAAATGCTTGGATGTATCTCCATCAATTCTGGCTTAGGCTTGCTCCCGCACAATGAATTGAAAGTAACAGACATATTTGAGAGTGATTTGTGTCCATAAAATTTTGAACTTATCAAAAGATTCTTCGGCGTACCCATTGCACACCTAAAGTGCAATTGCTAGTATTAATTATATAAGAATGGTCAAAGTTTGATATATCAAAGTAAACTTCAACATAAACTTATTTTTGTGATTTTTTCAACAAAATAAAAATTCTCTTATTCAATAAATTATAAATTATTAATAAAATAAATTTAATAATTAACATAACATTTAAGTGAAATAGACATTATCTCTGGTTTTATATAATAGTATAGTCGGAAAGTGAAAGCTTGAGATGACTAACATAACGAAATTACTGTGAAATTGCATAATAAAGTGTAGCACGCGTAAAGCTCGATGTGAATGAGGGTCGAGAAGAGAATGTGGATTTAATACTCGTTAATCAAACTAGCGTGGAAATGGTTGGGGTTAGGTTACCTGGAGTTAAAAATTGGACTAGGTGAAGGACCAGAAATAACCACCAGTGTTCGCTAGAGGCGGGCTATAAAGAAGGGGAGAGGAGCGTACATAAGAATTACCTTCTTTTTCTTGTCTTTGATTGTTGTTGGCGAACGAGGAACCCCCGTGGATGTGCCACTGCTGAAGCTGCGAACACATCTCAAGGGTTTCGTTTGCGGGGGAAATATTCTACACCAGGATTATTAGGGTTGTTTTTTTTATGTAAATTAGAAACACAGATTTTGTTTTTCCATCTCCGCTATGGCGAAGCCGAAGAAGCAGAAAAATGAGGAGCAGAAGGGCGCAGGAACCAGTAATTCCTCCTCCGCTACCACTTCATACGCGCTTGTTCGTCATCAGAAGCTCTGCCTCGCGATTGACATGGACAACCAGCGCATTTACGGGTAATAGTGCCCTTTCCCTTCCAACTTACTCGGGAAAAAACACCACCGTCTGGTAGTATAAGCCACAGTTGAGGCATTTTCCTTCTCAATTTCCAAACCGCGACATCTGAAAAATTTCGCACTTGTAAACCCTCTTCAGGTTTTTAACTAGGGTTTATACCAGTTAATAATCTTCCTGGCATTCGAAGCACCGAGCACTGTAATTTGTGGCACACATAAGTCCTACATTGAATTTATCTTTACGAGCCCTTCCTAAAACCACATACTAAGCCGTTAAAATGTAAATGGAAACTCACGGAACCGAAAGCTATGCCGTTTACATATAATTAATAATTCGCGCATTTATTTCACCAGACTATAAATCGCGGTCACTGCAAATTGGTGCTTGTAAACTCTCACTAAAAAAAGTTAGCGTTAGTGATAGTCAACCTACTCCATCAGATTTGGAACCGTGACCACTGGAATTTGAGCTTTTAAGCGAACTTCATTTTTTTCCAGGGGCTTATGTCCCTGAATGAACTTCACGAGATTCTATTCTCTGATTAGTGCAAATCGTCTAGCTCACTTTACTTTAATTACCGAACTCTAATAATTACAGCTGAAATCACATTCTAAGTTCTTGAAACTCTAATTAATAGTTCACAAGATATTAGAAAACTTAATGGATGCTTTTGTCCGTATAACTCAAAACTGTGGAAATTGGAAAGTGCTGCACCCATAATTCTAGTTCAGATTGTTCGTGTTTATGCTACTGAAATAACTTCCTGACATCGAAAACTGAAACCAATAGAAATTGTCCCATGACCCGTCTTTAAACTCTATTGATAATTGTTACTAGGGCTGACGCCACAAGATGAACTTTCCGAAAGGTGCAACTGTGGCCACTAGTTTGAACCCTTTTCAAAGTATTTATTAGGGTGTATGCCAGTAAATGAACTTTTGATGTACATGCATGACTAAACTAAATCAATTCCAATGGAAATTAAAAGTTCCAGTTTCTCACAGTTATTGTAGGTGAAATCAGATAGCCATTTAAATTTACTGTAAAATTTCTGTCTCCCTAGATTCAAAACTGTTTTCCCTGTAAAATCTAGTAGAATCTATTCATAGGTCAAAAATCAGTGACTTAAGTTTCCAAAATTCAAAATTTTTGTCAGTTCAAACTCTGTGCCAGCAAATACTACACAAAACTAATCTTCACCACATTCAGAAATTCTTGTTTATGATGTTTATTTTTCATTCAAACTTTTTGCATATTATTCTCTTTTGTTTAAGCATGATGGATCCATATGCTGGTATTTTTCAGACCATGGTAAGCAGATTTTGCACTCAGAAAATTAAACCTTAAACGCTAGGAAATCTAAACTTCATAACTCCTATTAAAAATTGCAGATTCTGAATACAAGAACTGCAAACACATCACACTGAAAATATGAGCAGTTAATACATTGTAGTGAACTCTCAAACTTGTCACTGTCTTCTCATTAAATCTGAAAAGAAATGCACTGCATTAGCTTAAAACTGGAACAAATAAAACACTTGCACCCCTACCTTTCTTTAATAGATGAAGAAGGCTGAGAGTAAGAAGGAACTGCTAAACCTGAAAAATCAAATTTCCAAAATAAAACAACAGCAAAATCTGCGACAGTATTCTAATCTGGAAGAGGATGAGGCTTCCAGTATGCATGTGCCCCTTTTGTAAATGATTGGTGTTAATTTGAAGAAGACTATTGCTGCGTCTATCCTTGCTTCTGTTTCTGCTGTATCACTGTGAGAATACTAGCTGAGCAACTCAAGGTAAAAACACTATAGCATTTGCCTTCATAGATTCCAAACTGCTACCAATATAAATTGGTGCCCAGGAAACCCCAACCAAAATTATTTGTTAGGATTAATGCCATGGATCAGAGTTAAGCTGTGCTTCAAGACCTACAAAAAAATAATCTTCATAAAGTTCTAACATTTTACCTTTCTTTTTCAAGATTGTGGGAATAGGGGCCGAATTTGGCCTTACCCTTTGAGTGTCATGGGGAATCAACCAGCCTGTGTGGGTATAGTTTCGTTGTACTTGTGCCAATAAAATAGATTTTGAGCAAAAGAAAGCCACAAACAAGTGGTATAGATTCGTTGCAATTGTGCTAGTTAAATTGGCCTACAGAAGGAAGCCAAGTTGGCTATACGTGAAAGAACTTTTCAAGCAAACAAAATAAAATTTTAACAAAGTTTTAACCATAGTTTGATGGAGCTTTGTAATGGGGGGACTTGGGGATGGGTTTTGAGGATGGGGGGACTGTTCCAAAGAATGGGGACAACAGGGGGATGGAAATATAATATGGTATGGTAAAAACTAAAAACTAATTATAAAAGTAAAGATAAACTGTACACACAATGAATCAATTGAGTACATTCATTTATATTGGAAAAGATTCATTTGTTTTCCCATGGCTTTTCTTCCTTCTTCTGTGGCTGCTAATTTACTCAAGATCCCCAAAATCTTTTCTGGTACATCTAGCTAATCAATTATGCTCAGTAAGAATTCAACAAACATTTGTATCCACAGTAAATGCTGCATTTGTGGGATAGATTGACATATTGTAAAGAGCCTTAAGTGTTTGAAATCAGTCATCTGTCTTTTTGGTTGCGAATCAATATCCAAAAGTTCAAATTTCTGATCCCAAAATAAAATGTAATATTGTTTCTGATAAACTAATGTTTTACTATAGATAAAATAAGTTCTGAGACACCTAACTTGAATTTATTGATAACAAATGTGTTTGCAGAAATGTATCAGATGCAATTTACCTGCTAGATGAGATTGTTGGGTATGATGTATTTACTACCAACTGTGAAGCAACAAAGGGTGCAGCTTGGTGAATTTCAAATTGCAGTTATATGTAGTTCCCCAATATTTGGGATGTAGGGAAAGAGGCTGGATGTTGTTTAAAACCCAGACTATTGCTTGGATCTGCTCTAAAGCAGGATTGTTTGAGAAGTATATGTAAACTATGAGGTGACTTCACAATTTTTTGTGTGTAGGTAACATGTGCCATTTGGTTGAGAGCTATTTCTCTCTAGGTACAATATCTTGTTGGGAAAGCTGGATTAACACTAGAGCACTACCAACAAATTTAAAATACTACTTTAAAGAAAATCCAAGACAAAAATGAATGATTGAGTATTTGGGGTAGGAGGACTTCATGTGGTCCTCGAGATGGTCGAGGGATGCATAGTGTCTTGGGCATGACAAGTCCCTTGGCCACTCCTTGCATGTGAAACATCCCCAAGGATGCCCTCTACTTTGTAGGAATGTCTTGTGGACGTTCAACCCTAAAGGATGGTGTGGGGGGGTGGTGGCGGCTTGGGGATGTCTCATCCTTGTCATGGAAACTTTGGGTTTTTGGGGAATGCTTCTTGGGGAAACATTGGTTTTAACAAGAATCCTATTTGAGTTAAAACCATAAACATCAAACTCATGCTAATTAATGTCTATAATATATCTAACAGCTTCCTAATGACTACTTGTACCCTTGCAATTTTTTTTCATATTAGAGTCCTATGTGATGTAATAGGTTTACTTGTCAATTTGGTATGGGAACTTATTAAATGCTGTTGTTGGTCTTTTGCTGCTTTCATGTGTCATGTGTGAAGTCCATGCTCCTTCGAAGTTATTGATTGGTTTGTGAAGTGAATTGATAAATGTGAAGTTGAGAAGTCAAGATTCACAGGATAAAGGGTTGTCAAAGAAGCAGAAAGTTGTCCAAGAATCAAGAAACGACAAAATGACTCCTAGGGTGTGTTTTGCTAGGCATGACATTTACTAAATGTCAAAAAAGTGGATATAACCCTAAAAGCATGTGCTTTAAGTGGTTCGGCCATGGTTAAGTGCTTTTAGAGAGGGCACTTGGGTCTTTTTGCCAAAAAATAAAAAATGTCAAATAGATGAAGTCATGAAAAGTGGCTCTAGCCCCCAAAATGTATACTTTCTTTGTTAGAGTTAAGTGGCAAAGGACTCAAAAGAGTGTACTTTTGCGTGGTTAACCATCCTCAAAGAATACTTTTTAAAAACGAATAAATATCAAAAGTGGTTATAACCCCAAAAGAGTGCTTTAAGTGGTTTTGCCATGGTTGTAGGTTTAAAAGTGCATGCTTTGGGCCTATTTGCCAAAAAAGTGCGCCCCTTTAAGTGAAAAAAGGCTTGGCAGGTTAAAAAGTGCACTTTTGGTTACTTAAGTGAGAAGTAGGGCTATAGCAGGTCAACTTCAAATTTGAACAAAAAGTGAAAATTTTGCGAGTGTCAAAAATAGTAGGCAAAAAAGTGCATTTTCGATCAGTCAAGTGAAATTAGAATGGCTATAGCAAGTCAAAAAAGTGCCCCTTTAAGTGAAAAAGGGCTTAGTAGGTCAATAAGCACACTTTTGTTCATTTGAGTGAAAAGTGGAAGGGCTATGGTAGGTCAACTTCAAATTAGAATAAAAAGTGAAAATTTTCAAGTGACAAAAGATGGTCAAAAAGTGCACTTTTGGTTATTTAAGTGGAAGTAGAAGGGATATAATAGGTTAATTTCAAATTAGAACAAAAGTGAAAATTTTCTGGGTGGCAAAAGTGGCAAGTAACTAAAAAGCACATGCTTTTCAGTTTTGTCCAAAAGTAAATTGATGAGGTTCAAAGGTGGGTGGTTTTTATTTCATTGCCATGTAGAGACTCCCAAAGTGCACATTCATGATTGATTTGGTGAAAGACAATGAATAAAAAATAAAAAGGTGTTGTTATCATTCTTGCGAGGAGTGTTCAAGTGCAGGGTTTTTGTGAGAGTTTGAAGACAAGGAGTTGCATATCTCAGGTTTGCCAAAGATTTGAAGCTGGTTTTTTGCAGTTGACAAACATATTTGAGAAGGATCTATTTTTGGACAGATTTTTAGAAATCTAATGTTTAGTCAGCATTTATCTAAAAAATTATTTATATTGTTTGCTTTAAAGTATCTTTATTTTCATCTATTTTAAGTGAGCTAGCTTAAAAGACTTGATTTTTGGGATTATTTCATGTTTATTCTAAATCCCAAATTACCATTTTGTAAACTTATAAATAAGTTCTTTATGCTGAGGATTCAGCTAATGATAGTTGTTGCTACGTTTATGCTGCTGACATTATTGTTGAATCTGCTCTGCATGTGTTGATGATCACCATGTTTTAGATTTCATCAGTTCAATTGAAAGTGAGAAATGGTGTTAGAATTTGTATTGGTGTTGTTGTTTGTCGAGGTCATAGCTTTGTATCCAGCTTAGGTTGTTCAATATCTGAAACTGAAATCTTGTGTTAGAGGAATTTACTTCTTAAACTTTTGTATACATTGACTTGCTAGTTTTTGCTTTTAGCTTGTAGGACAAGTGACTATCATGTTTAGATTAGTTGTTAATTTATTCAATTTAGAGTCACAAAACACAAAACCTTGTTTGGAGAAAGGAGTTGATTTCAGCCTTGTTCTTATACTTGAGGTGAAAAGGTAGGGCAGGTTTAGTTTAGTTTATTTCACTTTGCATCAAAACCCTAGAGAATTATTGTGCATAGAGTGAGTACTTGGAGATTTTGTCCATAGTTTAACATCCAGGGTTAGTTTTAGTTACAAGGGAGCCTCCCCATCCAACTTGAAGAGAGGTTTACCTCACATACTGTTTTGCTTTTTGTCTTGTCTTTCCAGAGATAAATTAAAACACTAACATGACTAAACTAGAAGTGAGCCTAAGCTTATGTCTAATTTTGACAATTTTATCTCTGTTAAGAGGTTTAGTCATGATGTCAGCAATTTGCTCATTTGTAGGACAATAATAAAGACAACATCGTCATCATTGACCAATTAGTTAATGTAATGGTGATGAACTTCAATATTTTTGGTTCTAGCAGGGTAGACAAGATTCTTCACCATTTTGAGGATTCCTTGCTCATCGCAAAAGAGAGAAGTTGGTGTAGCTGGACCAAGTTGAAAATCGATTAAGATCTATCACAACCGCATCACTTCAAATTCTGTATTAATAGCTGCCATATATTTTGTTTCAATGGAAGATAAGGCAAGTGTATATTATAACTTGTACTGCCACAATTACTCTCGATCCTAGAGTGAAAAGATACATCCAATGGTAGATTGGCAAGTATCATTTGAACCAACTCTATTTGAGTTGGTATACCTAGATAGTATGAATTTGGCAAAGTGTTGATAAATTATGCCAAAGGTGAGTGTTTGTTTGACATATCAAACAATATGTATTGCAGCTTGATAATGTTCTTCTTGAGGCATGAACATGAAACTATATGGACAACTTTTTGCAAACATAGGTTTAGCAAAGTGCTAGTAAGATAAATCAAACTACTCGTTAGTTGATACTACATTGGCTCATTGATTGGATGTGAATCCATGTTTGTTGAAAGTGTTATCCCAACTTCTATAGGTGTAGATGTTGGATTGCACTCACACATTTTGAACCATTTTAGAATAGCTTTGGCATACCTAGTTTGTTATACAAATAGAACATTCTTAAGTTGTCAAATTTCTACACCTAAACAATAATGTAGGAGCTTGAGATTGATCATTTTAAAAAATATAACAGAAGTAAGATTTCACAATTTGGATTGACTTGGTTTCGTTGTTAGAGTTGGCAAGATCATCAATATAAACAACTAGTGCTACAATGTCATCAAATTTATTTTTATATAGAGATTTGGATCAGATTGGCTTCTAGATCTAGAATCTTAAAGATGTTGATCAATTTTTATATACCAAGCTTTAGGAGCTTGTTTAAATTTGTACAAGAACTTAAAGAAATGGAAAACCAAATATTCTTTTATTGGAACCTAGAACCTTTGATCTGCACCATGAAGACTTTGTTTAGAACACTTTGATGTCTATTTGATAGAATTGCCATCCGAATTGAGCAATAATAGAGAATACTAGCTAAAAGGTCATCATCTTAGTAGTAGGGGCAAATGTCTCTTGAGAGTCCATCCGTCCTTGTTTTGCATACCCATCTACAACAAGCCTAGTTTTGTACTTGTTCAAAGAACTATTTGATTTGCATTTGACCCCAACTTGTTGGTTTTGGTTTGGGTATGGGTTTGTTGTATGGTGGATTTTTTCGCTAGGTTTGATATGGTTGGGTATAATCATAAATACACACACACACACAATATGCAAAAAACAAAATACTTATAATTCATTGATTTAATGTAAAATGTCAATACAAAATTACAATCAATAACCCTTATATTGCTTTTCATTGAGAGTATCAAGGTCATTCTCTTGAACCATAAGTGCATGCATTGCCATTCTTGCTAGGCATTTTGTGTAGATTTTGCCTCAACTAAAGAGAATAAGGCAAGTTGTGCTACAAAAGCATCTATGTCAACACACTTATGGTTACATCCCAATTCCTTGTCACCCCCTTGTTGTAATTAACTTTCTTGTGTGACAAGAGATGCAAGTTGGGATACACATAGATCAAATCCTTTGTTGTTTTTGCAGCCAATTATATGCACCTAATAGAGTGAATAAAGAAATATGTATTCCAATTTTCATTAATCAAAGAACTAAAACTTTTAAAAATTGTATTCAAAGTCAAGGCTTTTGACCCCCTCAAGAGCTCTCCTTATTAGAGGTTGCCCACCTTTCAATAATAGGGTAGAGAACACACATTGAACCTTAAAATAGGAAGAGGTCTTGATAAGAAACCCTAGATAAGTATTTGCAACTATAGTTCAAAATGTGATCTAGTGGAGTTAAGTCTAGTCGATGTTTAGTCTAGTTTAGTTCAATTGGCAAGTGGCTTAGGTGGAGTGAGGCCTAGAAGACATAGTCTAGTACTTACTGGCCACCATCGCCTAGATTGATAAGACGCCCATTGTGCCCTATTTCACAGTGGGGGGCCAACCCTACTAAACTTTGAGAGCATGAAACCCCAACAACTTAAGGACCTATACTTAAGGTTCACAACTTGCCTCGATGCAAAACAAAGATGGTGCAACTAGAGCATGAAGATGATACATTCAATCTGGTGACACAGACCCATCACCAATGTTGACATGCAGTTTGATTGATAAATCTTGTAGGTGCAACTATTTCTTTTCCACGACACTTAGCAAACATGTTAGAATCCCTTTGTCAAATTTCCACCTTAAACTAATAATCAGCAAGTTTCTTGAAGGAAAAATGGCAGCTTGGAGGAAAATTAGGTATTTTTGTCTCTTGTATTTGTCAAATGAACATTTGTTGAGTCCCTTTTTGCCAAAATAGGTCATTGGGTCAATTTAGGTTAGAATAGGTATTAAAAATTCTTATTTTGTTTTAAAATTATGGTTTAATTGTTGAAATTTGTGGTCACACTTGTGGGTTTATGCTAGGTACAACCAAGGTTTGTTTGGGATGAACCCACAATGGACTTGGGGTGCCTAGGTTGGACCTTGGGTGAAGTCACAAGCTATCTCAAGATGTACTTGAACTTGAATTGTAGTTTGCCAATTCATTGATTGCTTTTGCCTAATGTGGTTGCTTAGATTTGACTTTGTACACTCATTTACAACCAATGGGCTTCTTCCCTTGACCCATGTCTTATATTTGCATCAAGGCTTCAAATTCCTTTTTCATGGCATCCTCCCATTTAGGTTTGTTCACAGACCCACAACGAGCTCGAGGTGCTTATGGTGGACCTTGGGTGAACCTTGCCATACCTGTTGGAAATTGTATTTTGCCAATTCATTGATTGTTTTAACTTTTGACCAAATTTGACTTATTAGATTTGACCGTATACACCTATTTACAACTTGTGGGCTTCCTCCCTTGGAGTGGGGTAATCTAGACAACTATCAAGTCTCATTTTGTGTCAAGCCCACCAATTCCACTATCTTAGCATTTATGTTTGCTCTTGGCCTCATCAATAGAGCCGCAACGAGCTTGAGGTGCTAATGGCGGACCTTGGTGAACCCAAACCATACTTGTTGCAAACTGTATTTTGCCAATTCATTAATTGTTTTTGCCAAATTTGACTTCTTAAATTTGACCTTTTATGCCTATTTGCAACCAGGGGCTACTTTACTTGGAGTGGGGTAATTTAAACAACACCTAAGTTTTATTTTGCATGAAGCCCTCAAATTCCACTTTCTTAGCATCCTCTCATTTAAGTTTGCTCTTGGTCTTATCATATGTGCTAGGTTTAAGGCCTCAAATTCCATTATTTTGGCATCCTCCCATTTAGGTTTGCTCTTGGCCTCATCAATGGATCCATAGTGAGCTTGAGGTGCTTGGGTTAAACCCTAGGAAAACAAGCATACTCGATGTGAACTGTATTTTGCCAATTTGTTGATTGTTTTTGTGGAACTCAACTTCATAGATTTGACCTTGTACACCCATTTGCAACCAATGGGCTTCTTCCCTTTGAGTGGAGTGATTTATACAAAACCCAAGTCTTGTTTTGAATTAAGGCCTTAAATGCCACTTTCTTGGCATCATTCCATTTAGATTTGCTCTTGGCCGCATCAGATGCTAGGTTCAAATCCTTGCAAAAAATCAGATATAAGAGTAAAATTTATTTGCTCATCACTTTCCACAAATTGTTTGCCAATCGTGTAGATTATCCTTGCATGGATTTTAGCATTGCATCTTCTCGTAGATACTTCAACATGGTATAGTACCACTTTGGTCGTCTGTGCATGTTTTCTTGAGCTTGCTTTGAAGGTTGAGTATGACCTTGTTCATTGTCCAATTTGTTAGTCTACCAAACATCATACAAATTGTTTTAATGTCATTTTGGTTTACTGTGCTGGCTTTCCTTTGAGTTCCACGTGCCATCATCAGAACTATGTTCATGGCTTTGTGCCATGGCTCGTGCCTTCTTCAATTTTCACATAAGGTTTATCAAAAGCAGCTTCCCATACAAAACTATTTGTAGATTTACCATCATCTGAGAAGGAAGACATCTCATCTACACCCATATCTCTACTGGTCACAATCTTATTTGTACAAACATCAAGAAACCTGTATATGTTTGACTGCTCACTATAGCTAATGAACTTATGCTTTTTACTTTTTGCATCTACTTTACTACTATTTTACACAGGAACTAGTGCAAAAGCAATACAACTGAAAATGTGCAAGATACTTACTGATTTCTCCTTGCTGACCATGTTTGCTTGAGAGTGATATTCAGCCTTGCCTTACAAGGACTCAGTTAAGAATGTAAACAACTGTATTTACAGGTTCTACCTAGTACTGAGACGGAATGTTTCGGTTGTGTACCAAGCACCTTGCCATCTTCACAACTGTTCTAGTCCACTGTTTCACAACTCCATTTTGCCGAGTAGTGTGTGGAGTAGTATCATGTTTGTGTACACCATTCTCCTTGCAAAATTCCTTGAATTGATTGGATGTAAATTCCCCTCCATTATCAAACCACGCTGACTTGATAGGTCTTCCTACTTGCTTTTCAATTAGGGCCTTGAATGCTAAGAAAAGAGAAACATTCAGACTTCTTTTTCAAGAAGCATACACACATCATCTTAGAAGTTTTATCAACTATTAGCAAGAAATACTTGGCACTAGACATAGTGGTGTCTTCATTAGTCTACACAAATCAACATGAACCAGGTCCAATGCTCCTTTTTAACCTTCAATGCTTTATTGGTATCAAATGGGTCTTAATATTGTTTTCCTATCTGGCATCCTCTACACACATCCTTACATGCATGGATGGAAGTCCCTTATCTGTATCTGACATAGTATGGATAAATAACGATAATTCAAGTGCCAATGCATTTCATGCCAAAGTATACTACTATTTTTGACTACTGCAAGTGCACGAGACTCTACTGCTATTTCCAATACCATTTGCAATCAACTTACCACTGTGGAGGGTTTTGACCATACATTCAACGCCTTGAAAGTTGAAAAAAAGAGCAATATTCTTACATATTTAATTGATATAAAGAAGATTCTAGCTCATGTCAGGAGCATATTGAACATTCTTGAATGGATAGACAACATTGTTCAACATAACATGAACTTCACCACATCTTCCAACAAAATGAGTTCGTCCATCCCCTCAGGTGACAAATTTATTTGTACTTTTACTCTATAAAACAAACATATCAATCTTTACATCATGAAGACTGTCTGAACACACTTGAATCAAAGTATCAAGTTATGGATTGTTTATGTGATGTGACGAATGTGAACCCATTTGCATTTTGAACTTCTGGAATCAATGTATCTATGGCAGACAATGCCTATTGTCATAGTCCTTTGGATTGTGGTCTGGTTTTCCTCCTTGTAATAAAGGTTGCATTAGTCAAGTTGTATCTTATAACACAGGCTTTAATTCTTTCCAGCCAGCTTCTGAGAGTCAAGCAAAAGAAATGTCTGGATTCCTGCCCTTTCAAGACATGACACTAGAGTCTGGGTCTGCAGAAATGCTTTTTTTGGAGACTGGCTAATACTCAAGCAAACCAAATTTATGACGAATTTTCTATGATTACTAGACACAATGTCTCAAAGTTTTATACAGATCTGTTTTCTGGAAAAAAGTTAAGAAGATACTTTGATTATCCAAAATAAAAAATATTTTATCTGATTTAAAAATTAAAGTTCTACAAGCTTAAAAAATATATTTCTTAACCTAACTTAATGTTTGAAATATAAACTCTAATAAAGTTTGAATATGTTAAACCTGGTACTGCCACTGGTAGCAGACCAGCAAAGGTGGCACAGTTGAGGGTGTGATTGCAGAGACATGCAGGGTTGAAGTCCTCCATCTTGGTTCAGTTGATACACTGCAGGAACTAAGTGCTGACTGGAACCCCAATAGCAAGGAAAAATTACAGATTTGTATTTGGTGGCACAAGAAGCAGCGTTGCACCTGCTGTTTCTGCCAGTCTCGACATCACACTATTCCATGTGGGAACTTTGCTCTTTGCTGTCCACCCACAAACAAACTTACTTAGCCTCCAGGCTCATGTTACTGCTCACTTTCACATGTTACTTTGTGTCTCCTATGAACCATGCAAGCAATGTTCAACTCCCTTGTTAGATTGCAACCAATGTTTAATTCTGATCTGGTGGAAGGGATTGTGATTTGAATAAGGTTCAATTTGTTGTCAGGCCTATCCAGAGATATATTAAACAGAAATCCCTCAAGAAGAACCCATTCAAGAACTTGGGTGTGCTTTTAAAGCTCAATTCATATGCAAAAGCTGCAAGGCAGATGAAGTTTTTGGCTGCCAGAGTGTGTTAAGCCTGGGCAGAGAAAAGCTGGATAATAAGCGAAAGAACCCAATGGCTGACAAGGATGCAATCAAGGCAGCAGGAAAGTCATTTTATCAGACAATGATATCTGATAGAGATTACACATAATTTGAGAACATATTTCTGTTTCTTGTCCTTTGTGCTGCTCGACAGAAACGAGCTCTCTGCCTCTGCAAAATTCCACTTACCCTGGGGAAACAGAAAACTGTCTCTGATACCATATTAGAGCAATAGATTTGAGCAGAATCAAAGCCACAAACAAGCAGTAGAGGTTCATTGTACTTGTGCCTATTAAATAGGCTTACAAAAGGAATCCAAGCTGGCTATCCATTAAGCAACCTGAGCTGCTGCTGTTAATGATCTCAACAAGCAAACAAAATGAAATCTCAACAAAGTTCTAACAATATTACCAATTGAGTTCAAACCAATGACCTGAAACTAATGCTAAATAGTACATCTTGTATTTTACAGTGAATCAAAACACTGAGCTGCTGTTTCTAAGGACATATATTCTGTTATTATTTATGGTTTACTAGTTGCAGGCATCCTAGTATACTCTTATTTCATGCATAAAAACCCCTTTTTAGAGCCATCAAAATTTCTTGGGTGGGCTTTTGATTATATTCCTGGTTGCACTTTTCCTCTTGGCTACCTTCATGGGGATTCTTTGGATTATCTCTTGGTCATTTATTGAAGATCTCTGCATGCTCTTGACTGATATTTTTCTCTTTGGTTTGTCTTTTTTCATTCAAGCTCTTGGATCTCTCTCGGGTCTTTAGATACTGGTTATTTACAGATCTTTTGGATTTGGGTTGTCAGTAGAATTTCCATTCAATCTGTCTTGCTGTTGGAAGCTTTTCAATTTCAGACTTCATTTTATTTGAACTCTCACTCTTGGTGTTAATGATCAGATTTTAATTATCAGCTCACATGCAGAATGACAAAATTTCTTGGATATTGCAAAAACTTGGAAGGGCAGTAATTATGCATTTACTATTTTAATGTTAATTTTGATGCCACTTCCTAATTATTCTGAATCTGGACAATTGTTGGTACTACCATTGGTCAAGTTAATCTCAGTACACTAGAGGAGTATTGCAACTATGTTGTGTTTACATGCTTTTGCTGCTCATATGAATTTAGCAAAGACCAATAATATTCTGAGTCATACTTCTTCAAAGCTTGCATATCTCATGGCCTATACGTGTGATATTAGGGTATTTGAAAATAGTTTCATAGTTGACTCTAGAGGTTGTAATCAAATCCGAGGAGTGCAAGTGGGTGGAGAACTTGAACTATGACTATGGCTAAAAAATTTCTATAGAAAATCACATAATATGTACTATGCACATTAGGATCTCACTTAACTGAGCATATACTGATAGTATGTGCTCAAGTTATAGTTCATCGAAGCAAGTACTTGTATAGACTTGTGGTTGGTCTCAGGATGCCTGGGCATGGTCACAGTAGCATGTCAAACTGTTTAGATTTGTTTTGGAATTGAACCTAGAATGCGTTTACAATCTGGATTGTAATTGTATTTCATATTTAGATATATGACAGTAATCTGTCACATTAACACTTCCTTTGGATTGAACATGCATAACTTGTGCTGGGGCAAGGCTACCTTTTTTACATTGGACTCTTATTGATGTGCTGTCCTATGTTATTGCATACCACTATCACAAGGCCCTTGCTTATTATGAGGCTCACATAGCACTGCCACAAGTCACTTGAGATGAGGCTCACACAACACAGCCACACAACACTTGTTTGTGTGCAACCGGCATAGAATAGCATCCTGTCTAGAAATTTCCTCACATCTTCTGGAAGTTACCATGTTCTGAAAGTTTGGAGTGTTAGAGAGCTGAGAGTGTCACTAAAGCTTGTGATGTAAAAACTTATGGAATAATCAAAGAATGAATCCTATGCAAAGAGACAATTTTGAAAAAATGACATACTCATCTTTTTTCATAACATTTCAAATTTTGGTTTAAATTGAGGCCATAAAACCCTCTTGTATACTTCCATTGTTGATTACCAAGCAAAATAATAAAATATAGAAGTGGGACAATTATTCACTCTCCTTATCATTTATAATAAGAATTCCCCTAGCAATGATCAGATATGAAAGAAATTAGAAGATAAAAGATAGACTACTTCTGGGGTTCATTTTGAGAAAGTGCTTTGAGTTATAGACACATTAAAATTTGAGTAATTTATTCTTCTACCTTGTCTTTCTTTACCTTATACAAAAACAATTTTTTTGTGGATGGGGTTTAAGAGAATTGTTTTATGTTTTTAGAATGTGTTTGTGTGCTAATATGAACCAATGTACACAATTGGCATTGATCTAGAAAAGGCGTGCATATCGATCAGTCTGGATCGTGCCAATTATTGCCTATGTCCCATGACCTTTTTATGACCTTTGCTACTTGTTTGCTCTTGGATTCTTCAACATGTTTGGCTCTGTTGCATGAAACTTCTAAGTGGGTGCCATTTCCCATTTCTGAAATGTACCAGAAACCTTGCTCTCTAGCTTCTTCAACATGTTTCGGTTGGAGGTTATTTCCCATTTGTGAAATTTACCAGAAACCTAAGTCCTCAGAAAATTTATTGTAAATTTTCCAAAACGGTTCCTCTACTGTTTCCTAATTTGGAATGGTTTTTTGGCTGTTTCCAGGTAATTTTTAATGTTATTTTCTCTAGAAAATGAGAGGAACATGAAAAAGCTATTTAATTTTGCAGAAAGATGTTTTCAAAAAGCCTATATAAATTTATGCTTTAGAGAAGGAAAATGCATGCTTGAACTTCTGTTCAGTCTGACATTTTTTTGATTAGTCACTTCCTTTGCTAATTTCATGTTTCTTGAGGGTTTGAGGACTCATTTCATCCATGAGGTGTCTATGTTAGAAACCATACCTGTTTCCAGGTTTTGCTATTTCGGTGTATCTTGATGGTTCTATATTCACATTTCCAAAGATGTTTCTGTGTCTGAAACTGTACCTGTATCCAGGTTTCATGCATCTTAGATGCTTCGGCTGTTGCATTACATTGGAGAAGGGAATTTACAGTAGTCCTTACTCCTTAATGCAACCCATGTTGGAGATGACATACTATACTAAAGAGGAGAACATACAGTTCTACAAGGCAACTAATGATTTGGTCTTTTTCTCCGTAAAAATGATCATATAATGTATGGGATGCATGATTTAGAATCCTTTATAATATTTAGATAATTCAAACTGGAATGTAGAAATTTCATACACAATATAATATAATGAAGTATGTAATTGATTAGGTGTATGTGCAAACAAAGAGTTTGTATATATTGGTAGTTAGTCTCTGCAAAGTAAATTGTGTGTAGAGAGGGGCCTGTATATGTGTCATTTTCATAGTTCCATAGAGTTTCCTGATGGGTTTCGGGGATGGGGGGACCAAGGGCCTAAGTTTGGGGACAGCGGGGGGACGGCAGGGGTGGCGGCAAGGCGCTGAAATACATCTAGTACTTGAAAAAATAGTTATAAGATTATACATCTTGGAGACAACTAGGAGTCCCCTAGACGACTTGTGGACACCCTGACATCCTCGAAGTCCTAGCGTCATCTTGGAAATGACAATGCTGGTGGGGGGGTGGTGGGGGGATGTGTTTCCTAGACATCCTGGTCTCGGAGACTTGGGGACGTCCCCGTGGAACATTGGACTCATTTTGTACAAGGTGTTGGATGTAAGTACCTCTTTGTATAGGGTGTGTATTGGGAGGAATAGACTATATATATTATATTTAAGTGTGTGCCATGTCACAGGGTTTGCTGAATTTAATCCATAATGTTCAAAATTTGGTGAACTTGAAAAAAGCCTAAAAAAATTGTTGGAATTAACCCTAAATTTCTATGGAAAAAGGGCTAGGGTTTCATTATTAAAATATATTTGCAAAAAACTTTTCATTAAAGTTTTTGGAATTTTTCCATAAAGTCACACTAAGGGCATGTAAAAAACACACCATGAGCTTTTGAATGTTTGTTCTGACTTCTGTGTCTGCCCCTTGGCTCTACGAAGAGGAAGTTTGGTTTATTGGCTGCTTTCTGCAGACATGCTAATGGTGACAATGGCCTCTCATTGCCGCAGTGCCAGTTTAGGACTATTTTGTTGTGGCGTGATATTTCAGCAATAGTGTGGAAACTAGGAATAGAAGGTGAAGGCCGAAGCAACAAACCGTTTGGTTAACACTTTGAGGGATAATGCATGTCGAGTATTTTGTTGGCTCACTATGAGAGTGCTCTGTAAATAATAAGGTGGTTTGGATTTTGGAGCAACTGACATGACCAGTTGAACTTTGTGGCATATGCATCTACAATAGGTGGCTTTGGAAGGCAAAACAGGCTGCACACTATCTTATTTTGTTTGTTTGTATTCTATGTTGTCTTTGTTCTTTTTTTAGGTTTCATTTTTTCATTTTAGTTTAGTTTTTATTTTATTTTTCGTTTTTTATAAAATTTAATAGTCATTTAAAAATGTTTCAATTGATTGTTTTAATATTAGCATTTAATATTTTTAAATATTTAATTTAGATTTTTAATTACTAATTTGACATATGTAAATTAAAATTTTAAATTTATTATATTTTATTTAAATTTAATATAATCTTATTTTATTTTATTATTTTGTTTAAAAAAATCTGCAAATTTATGTAAGTCAATTTAAAACATGAATTTTTTTCTTTGCAAATTTTATCTTTGCCAAACTTAAATCTTTGCTGAACACAAACATGAACCTTTTAGCGTAAATTGATTGTGCGTGTCTGGCAGGCAAAATGTGTATGTTCACAGTTCAGTCATAATATTATCACTTTACAGTGGGGGCTAAACATCAATACGCCTCAAGGTTTTATAATATGGTATGTGACCAGAGAAGGATTAAGTTGCTGTCAAATTATCTGAAAAAATTAAATGAGGTCTTTGAAAGTGTGAGTCAGCTTGTGACCAGCTTAAAGAACAATTAAAGGAAAACTGGGTTAAATAAATTCTCATATTTTGTGCTCAAGTAAGAATTTGAAAACCATGTTTGACTGTTGTCATAAAGAAATTAATAAAACTGGACCACCATTCATCACACCAGCAGCTGTGAAATCTACTGTTGCAACTTAGTATATAACTAATTTGGGCAAGCTTCATAAATGTCTCAATCTCTTTATCAGTCAGAAAATGAATGGAATCTTTAAGCGATTGAGCTCTATTGTTGGTTTTTGATTGGTGTCGGACAGTTTATCACCTCTTTGAAATATATGTATTTGTGTTTCAAGTAGTTTTGACTATGATGGTGAATTGTATGATGTTAATCTATAAACTAGGGTAACAATTCCACAGTCCAATCCATTAGCATATGGATGCATATATATGTTCAACTTACGAAAAGCACAAGAATACTAACTAAAATTGTGGAACAATAAGCGATCATGCACACACACAATTGCACCACAATATACTCCGGAGAAACTCTTAATAGAAATAAAAGTTTAGGAAGAGTAAGGTGAGATTGTCATGCCACTAATCCACACCTATACAGCAGTTACACATTGCTCATAGGTCTTACAATAGCCAAACGTACAATGCCCTGAAGTAACACAACATGCAAGAACTTTGTACGGATATCAGCACTACTGCAGTCATGGACATGTCTGATAATGACTCCACTTACACATGAATGAAGGTGCTAGGTGCATTGATTCCACATGGTCCACTATGTGGAGCTTGAAAGGAAATAGAATGACTGTCCTACCTGCCTCTGCTGTGCAATAGTCAATGAAGATGAAAATGGTGTCCCAAACAACCATTAATCACAAGGTCTTCTGAATGCAATCACTTTCTTGCTCTCCTCAAACAATAGTCTCAAAAGTGGCTTCCAACTGCCAAAGACGAGAACTCCAGCTTCTGGTTGCTGTCCTCTAATGGGAGCAGATGGGACTGCCCTTTTCTTCTTTCTTTCCTTTCTTGGTTTTCATTACAAAATGACCTCCTTTTGGCCTTCTATTCCCATGGAAGATGCAACAAGTCATAGAAGGTGAAAAGACACTCTATTTAGGACATTGAAAAATTATTTCTGACATAAAAAGTCATTCTAAAATCATTAGAACAATTGCTAACTGTTCTGGTGCTCTACTGGTCAACTATGGCACAAGAAAGGTGATTATAACAACCCAAGCATATGACAAATGGATCCAATCATTATCTAAAGGTTTAGCACAACCCATGGAAGTATTCTCACACCCAAATCAAACCTAAAATATTGCCAAAAATGTGCTCCGATAGTAAAAAACGTGGCTTGTAGCAAGCCTGTCACTTACAAACATACCTGACTTTCAGCAGCCATAACCTTTGCATATGGACTCAAAACACAGTTCCCTTTTTTTTGTTTTTTGAAATCACACTATTTTTTAAGGGCTATGCAAATATCATTTTCCAACTTGGAAGACTTGTGGCACTGCTACATGTAACTTGCAGCCACTCAGAAACATACAATAGTTGCTACAGGTAACCTTGCAGCCATAGAGAACCTGTAGAACCCACAGAACACTTGAAAATAGCTCAATGAACACCTGTGGCAGGTGCTACAGGTCATAGGCAGCCAAATATTACACCTGTAGCATCCTGCACGATTCGTGTAGCAACCTGCACAATACCTGTAGCAGCCTATACAAATGTTCCACAAATGATCCTGCAACACATAGCTGACTTTGGAACCTTTCCAATTCAAAACACTCAAGCCATTTTTGGTTCAGATAATTAATTCTTTTCTAATTTTTATGTGGTATGTACTTCAGGTTTTTGATCATTGTGATAGAAAATCCAATAAAACATGTGAAACCTAGTTAATTTTTTTTCAACTGTTATAGTCAACAAATTGTGGGGTATTATCATCTGTCTGCTACCTTCTATTTTGGTGCACTATTGAGCAGTTTTCAATAATTATTTAATATTGGTGTAACTGCATTATGTTGTCTTCAAATTGGTTTTTTTGATAGGTATATTGTTTGTGGCTATTTGTCACATCCCTTAGACTTCCTAAGTTTAACTGTCTGCTGAATATTTGAAGCAAGTGAAACACACAACCATAAAACCTAACCATCCTTACAAAAATCATTGTATAAATGTTGATTTAAGTATGCATAAATGAATTTCCTCTGAGTTTGTTTTACACGAACAAAATCTTAGATATTTATCCTCAAAACTGAATTACTGCTTTCATATGTATGTTTTTCAATGTGCTTTTTTAACAAATTATGACCTAGTACGATTTGTTTGTTGCTTTGGGATCTACTTATGTGGTGATGTGCTTTTTATCTTTTTTTTCAGGCATACAGAGCTCAAAGTTCTGGTTCCAGAGAATGGAATTATTGGATTGTATGCAAGTGGGATGAATATTGATAATATTGTTGTGAATGGACTGCCTGTGCATTTTACCCTTTGTCCTCAGCATAAGTGTAGCAAAGAAGAAAGAAAGTGGCCGTCAATTACCTGTATTGATGCTGCCGAAGCTGCCGGTTCAGTATATTTCTCATCTTTAGAGAGAGAGATGGCTCCAGATTTGCTTATAAATTGCTTTGTTTCATTATCTTCAGAAAGTGGTATACATAATATTGTTGATACCGAGGAAGTTGGGAAAATAGAGAGCAATCACAATGATGCTAATGGCATATCCCAACAAGAGGTGAAAATCCAACATCGATCGACTACTTGTGTTTTTATCTGATAGATGCTGTCAAAGTAAAAATTTTCCTTGAGGTTCACTAGTTTGGTGGTTTCTCATGTAGGTTAATATTGAATGCAGAATGTCAAATTGGTTCGCATTGAATATTGGCTAGAGAAACCTGAAGTAGGTGTTCATTTTAGGGACAGCACCCTCCATACAAATAATCAGATAAGGCGTGCACGCTGTTGGTTTCCGTGTGTTGACTGTAGTCTGCAACGTTGCTGGTAATAAATTTAATCATATCCCAAGTACTTATGGCAAATTGATTTTGGGATTGGTTCTGTTTATAAGGTTTCTTCGGAGCAAACTGACATGTTTTGTTAAGTGATTTCACTGACTTACACTGAGATTATATATTTATTGGTTACTTTACTGGGTTTTCAGCTATGATCTGGAGTTTACTGTCGATTCTAAGTATGTTGCAATTAGCAATGGCACTCTTCTATATCAGGTAGGATATGCACTTTTTTGAATGAGGATAGTTATCTACAATTAGTTTTTCTTATGTTGTTTGTGTATAACGTGTTTAGAATCACACCTCAGAACATCCTTTCTTCAAGGACATTGATATGAATGGTCAAGCAATATTCACTTATTTGTTTCTCATTTACATATGCATTTTTCAGTTTAAGTATGTTCAAATGAGGAGTGGTTGATTTTGTATGTAATTTATTGATTTAATATTGATTTCAACAGATGATCAACAATGATCAACGAGAATGGAGAAAGATACAAAGCTGAGATAAGACAAGAGGGATTGCATTTGTATCTCTTATATAAATATTAGTAACTAATAGTGCAGAAGTAAAAGGAAAAACACGCATTAAGTTTTGCAGGCATCAAGAGTTAATGTCAAGCATAATGAACCAGATAAGCATCGCAAGCAAACAACAAAACTCAAGGGACAGGGATATCCTTAAAAGATTTGTAGATTTTTGCCGTCAAATCAGACACGCTACTATTGTCCAAGACTAAGACAAATTTGGCAATGAGGTGCTAAGTCCACATAATACTCTTCTTAGTGACCTGATATTTGCAGCTGCAAGATCTAAGTTTGAAAACATGCTGTGATGAGATTTGATGTGCTCACCATCGCTTGTCTTTTGCTGATAAGCTTCTGCGAATTTCAAACACAACCAAGATATCCTCAATTTTCACTTGATAAGTAATTTGGCGTTTACCATGGTACTTGTAGTTGTAGAATCTGTGTTAAATCTCATTATAGTGGGTGCATCTAAAGATGACATGTTTATGTTGTGTTAATTTATAAAGTATGCATGCTTAATGCACCTTCAATTATGATAGTTTGTCTCTATGCATGACAAATATGAGCAAGACTGATGTTGGGCCCAGATTAAACACAAATAGAATGGATGAGATGTGAACCATTTATGAATGAGATCGCATTTCAAATGCAGATAAATGTGGAAGCAGTGAGTATATTACTATACAGATAAGTAAAATATTATATGAATGTAAATGATTTGACATGTGGTGTTGAAACTCATCTTGAAATTATCAATTGTGGAACAGTCTTATTGGCTTGAATATGCTAGTGTATTAAAAACTCTTGATACATATGCAACTTGACTGTTTAAGTGTGGTCTTTTAATAAAAGAATATAAGCTCATGTAAGTACCAAATAGTTCTACTTCGAGATAGAGGTGCATTATATTAGTTGGCCCTTTTTAATTAATGTCGAGTGAGACTGTAACTTTCTTAGACACCTTACTATGCTGAGGGTAGCACTCTACCATGGCAGCTGGGGGTGGGGGTGTGACTGGTGGAGTGTAACGGTAGTGAGTGTTTCAAAAAACCAGAAAAGAATTTCCAATTTGAAACCAAGAATTAATAAAAATAGTTCATATAAATAAAAATATGTAAACCAATTTTAAAAACTCTTCCAATAACATTTTCCAGATCTGGAGTGGGATAGCAGAGTATTGGACTTTGTTAAAGGATGAATATGGTTTTTGATGGTTTGTGTTTGCAGGCAGCAGATTGTAGATGCCTACAGATGGGAGAAAGCCATCAGTAGATGGACAGTGGTCAAGTGTTTTGCAGACAATCTGCCCCATGGAATAACTGTGTCAATAGTAGATGGATGTTTTCTGGAGTGTGGTTGCCAAAGGAAGGACCTATTAAACATGCTTAACTCTACCACTACTGGGAACACCATTCTTACTGGTGCTTGGTTTTGCAGAACTTATGCTATTTAGATTTTTCACTCTGCCTATTTATATCAGTTGGCCCTTTTTAATTAATGTCAAGTGAGACTGTAACATTCTTAGACACCTTACTATGCTGAGAGTTGCACTCTACAGTGGCAGCTGGGGGTGGGGTTGTGAGTGGTGGAGTGTAATGGTAGTGAATGTTTCAAAAACCCAGAAAAGAATTTCCAATTTAAAACCAAGAATTAATAAAACATAATTCATATAAATAAAAATATGCAAACCAATTTTAAAAACTCTTCCAATAACGTTTTGCAGATCTGGAGTGGGCTAGCAGAGTATTGGCTTTGTCAAAGGATGAATATGGTTTTTGATGGTTTGTGTTTGTAGGCAGCAGATTGTAGACGCCTGCAGATGGGAGAAAGCTATCAGTAGATGGACAGTGGTCAAGAGTTTTGCAGACAATCTGCCCCATGGAATAACTGTGTCAATAGTAGATGGATGTTTTCTGGAGTGTGTTTGCCAAAAGAAGGGCCTATTAAACATGCTTAACTCTACCACTGCTGGGAACACCATTCTTACTGGTGCTTGGTGCTACTGCTGCAGAAATTATGCTATCTAGATCTTTCACTCTGCCCAATCCTGTGTATTACAACGGCAAATGTGTTTTAATCATGTTCTTTCACTAAAATGCTTGAAGTAATCAGCCGCTGATTCAATTTTAGATATTTATTTTGTCTTTTGATCTGTAGGTTGTCAGACCCTAACTTTTCTTGATGTTTAGTATGCAAGTTTTGAATCGGGTGATGACTCATATATTGGGCACCTGTTTTGTCATCACCATATTCTTTTCTTCTCAGGAACTGCCCACTGCTGCTGGTATAATTTTGTTCTTCCAGTATATAAAATGTATTCTAATTAAATGCAAACCTGTGTCTTCAAGGAAAATGGAGGGTATATTTAAAATTATTTTTTAACTCATACATACCATGATGTATTTCTGTGCAAATTCTGTGAAAATAAATAACAAAGCCTGTTGTGGTTTGCTGTTAACAAAACCTAAAAATGGCAGTGGCTGATGGTAGCAATGAGTTACAGGAAGTGCTTCCTCGGATGAATTGCCAGGCAGATTAATATGCGTATCTCTAGTATAGCTACATTGTTTGAACTCTGTCCATCAGAATGGAGTGAATGTTGTTGGCAGAGCATAGTGAATGCCTTAGTGTATGGAGAACAGTCCCAACTTTTAAGCATTCACTGAGGCATTCAACATATCACCACCAAATAGAAAATGTCCTCTTATTGTTTTATGCGTCAACTCTTTTATTTGCTGCTACTTGCGGTGCCTAGATAATTTAAAGCAGCCTCTCCCACCAGACTGCCTCAACAATATGTATACAAAATTCACCTCTGTTTTATTCATGAATATATATATTATATATCTTAATAGTGCTTTATGATATTGTCCTTTTTCATTAAAGTGAAATGTTATCTTATGACTATCATGGCTTTCCCTCGCTTCATATGTATTATATTATTAAGACTTCCATTTGAGGATTCTAAAGGATTCAACAGTTTTTCCAATATAATGTGCAGCATTAAAGAGGTCCCATAACTTATGTAAAAAATAAAATGGTTCTTGCTATGGTGAAAAGTTAATTATGGTTGTAAATAAATCCTACTAGCATAAGAGTTCAAAAAATGAAGACTCAGTTTAGTACTTCTCTGAATACTTGGAAAACTCCAAAGTATATATTCGAATCTTCAACCATAGTGTATCATTTAAATCTATGTTAATGAATTCGCTTGCAGATTGCCCAATTCTAAGTTTGGTTCGAACCAGATCTGTGATCCAGTCTGATCCACCTACAGATATGGGTAGGATGTGGGAGAGTGAGGTTAGGTTTGTCTGGGACAAACTAGACAAACCCGGGTGAACTTGCGCAGGATCTTGGGGAACCCAGGCAATCCAAGAGCAAATTCTGTCCATTTTTTTGGCTTTTCATTTTTTTTCCCACCTTTGATACTGCCTTTTAAAAAATAATGAAAATGGTTGCCCCCAGATCCCTGCAAGGGGCGCTGCCCCTTGACCCCAGTGGGGCATTGCCTCCAAACCCCCACAAAGCTGTGGGATATGGAGCAAGAGCAAACTAACTTGGATGCTTCCACTTTCCAACATGTTACACTTGAGTCAGAAAGTGAGCACACTTTAGTGCGAGTGGCAGTGGCATTACTTGTGGTTCTTCTAATGTTCGTAATCATCTAATGTCAATGATGATGCTGGTGTTGATCATTTAGAAAATCCTTATGATGCTGAAAATTGATTATTGAACTTGATAATATTATTTTAATATTGAACTTGAAGTTTGAACAATGAATATATTATAATATTTATCATTTATATTTTAAATGACATTAGAGTTTATGGTGGTTTTGTTGATTATATTATGCTATGTGGTATTATAAACTTAATTTGTGTTTTTAGTCTGCATATATGCCCCAATTTCTTTTTAGCCAGATCCATGAACCTGAACCCAGATCCATACAAGAACCAGTAACATAGATTTAAATCATCCAATGAAGAGTAATAGCAATCTTAACCTAGTGATCAAGATATAAATCCCCATTTATCTGCATGACAAAGGGCAATGATGTTGTGAAATAACAAGCTGCAATGAAGGTATTTGATAGGTGAGGTTGACCCATTAGAACTTGGAGTCACATTTATTCAGAATGTACATTCACATTAAGGAAATGCACAAGGAGTGAAGGTAATTACAGGCTAGGCTTGTCACACTCCTAGAATAATGAATTCCTTATGATCTATGAAGACCCTGATCTTGGTCAAGACCCAAAAGTATCTTGTGATTGGATGGATGGTACACTTAATGCTCTAATGGCCTCAGTAAGGAATATAAATTTTTGTGATTGGTTGGCATCTTGAAAAATACCTAGAGAAGACTACACTGCACCATTGAAGTTCAAACAAGCAATAGAGATACCCTCATCACATACTGGGACAAACTCTTTTGAAAATGCCCATTTGGGTAGGGCAAATTCTTTTTTTGTGTATGTAAAGGTGATTTGTCATTTGACATGGAGTGTTAACCCAGGTCGATGGGATTGCTGCTTGAGAACACAATAGAAATTGCAAACTATGGTGGTTGATCAAAGAATATCTCCATTCGATGTGGTAGTAACTTGGATGAATGAAGCAGTGAGTGCATGCCTTTTGAGCTTTGAGCACTCCTAACCTGAAATTAAAAAATGAGACATTGCCATCGTTCAGATGGCCAAGTATTTGATCACCTCAGGGAAATAGAATACAAATGATTGGTATATGTTGTTGAATTACATCCTATTTGTTTTCCTTTTGAAAGAGACAACTTGAATGTAAGACTATTAAAAAGGAATCACATTTAACTAATATACGAATCTTTGTGAAATAATTTTATTTTAAACACAAGTTCATAATTAACTGTTAATGTGCTCTGTTTACAAGATTGAATATCAGGTTGTCTGAGCATCTAGTTATGAAATATCTATCAAAGTCAAATGAGAGTTTGAATTTGACCATAATGTGCTTGATGGGAGCTTGCAACATGTGAGATGTTTGTGAAAGAGGTTTTTAGGAAAGTATTGAGGGCTTTTCTAAGCTTCCATTAATCTCAGTAGCTGTTACTAATATGCCTGGAAGGGTATTATTTATTTGACCAAATAAACAGATTCTTTACAAGAATGCTCCCAAAATAAAAATAAATAAGATTATGAACAGTTAATTTTTTTGAGGTAGAGTCCATCTCACAATCTGAATGTGAAAATTTGCTTCTGAAATCACCAGGTTTACAAGAGTTCTGTCAATTGTTGGTTTTGTGAAATAATGAGTAAATGTGTTTTTTTCCAATGTTCACTTCCTGGAATTTTTTTTGAAAAAACTAATGGAGGTGATGTGGGTGCTCAAATTTCTACAAATTTAGAATAGAACAAATATGGAATAGTAATATTGCAATACACCTTTTATCAAATATAGCAGAAAAGCATGTCAGTTGGCTTTTATTTTAATTCATTATTTGCTTAATTTAGGGTGACTTCTATGGCTTAATTTTATTTTCTTGTTTCAAAATGTTTAAAAATAAATATTTCTATTTGTGAAATCTTTTTTAAACTATGTCACCTTGGGAAGGGGATGGCAGGGCAGGAAGGAATGCTCTTCCAAGACATATTTTGTAGGAGGCCATTTTTAGGGGACAGCAGGGATGGCTATTTTATTGAAAGAATAGCAAAATTTTAAAAATATATGAAATTTCAAATATTCATATGATTAACATTGATGAGGTATTCACTGTATTTATTATAGAACCTTAACACACAAGTTTAGAGCTGAATTGAGATTTCACACGAGTCGACACAAAAATGAACAAAATTTAATTACTCTCATTGTCAATGTGTATATATGTTAACCCCTATTAATAAGTGGCATCTATATATTAAGTTGAACTTGCTAAACCATCAAATATTCGTAACTTCTTATTCAATTTAATAGTCAAATGTTCATTTGTTCATATTAATAAATAGCTTTATAATATTATATAAATACCTCAGGTTTTGCAGTGCTCTTGTAGTTTAAATGTTTGCAAAACTAATATGACAGTTTGATTGGATGCTTTCTGTCTTTGCAATCATCTTATCTGACTTCAGTGAGACTTGGGGCAAATTTAATTGGAAAATACACTGGAATTGGAAAATGTTTTGTCCATTGTACTACTACTTGCCTTGACTTTTTTTTATATAAATTGCACTTTAAAATGGTTTAAGCAATGCATAGATGTCAAGGCATATTGATTTAATTTTAATAGAGTACTGAAATTTCTCAGTTACAGGGTGCACATGTAATAATTTGATAATCAATGGGCCAGTGAATTGTCAGTTTCCTTTAGATTGGTTGATAACTCTCTTTGGCTGAAACAACTGGTGTGTTCATTGAAACCAAGATCACTTTAATTGAGAATTGTGGCAAGCTGATTGACAGTCATTAGTTTTTAAAAAACCTTACAAAGAAATTGTTGGTGTGGCTTGTGGTTGCCAAATACTGGGTATTGGACATATTGGTAGCAAAGTTTCATTAAATTTGGGCAAAATTTTGAGTGCTATAAGGAAATGCCATCTATCTCACTAGCTACTGTTAAGTTGACATTATTGTTTTATGCTCAGACTATAGGGTTAAAGTAAAGCCAAATGACAAGACCTTTTTTCTTCAATCTTGTTTTTTTTAAATGTATTTGTTCTTGATTGGGCCATACCCATCACATGCACAGCTAGGATGTCCCCAGCCATGCCCTGAAGCCCCTTGAAATAAAACATACATCCCAGGGGCATTTTCTAATTTTTTGCAAGTTGAGGATGGCTGGGGGTCCCTGAAATGTCTCCTATAGGAGTTCGAAAATACAAGGGATGCATCACTGGGATACATAGTATTATTAAGTTACTAGAATAGCACAAATCATATGTAGTAATAATAAATATCACAAAAGTGCACAAAGTAAAAAAGGAGGAAAGGACAAAAGGTCAAAGGGCTAAAGTTTGAGGAAGATGAGCACAATGTGGGAATGGTTTGAAAATTTGAAAACCATTAGAATCTATTATCTAATTCTCATTTATGCACAATGTAATATGTATTGTGCAATGCAATGTAATCGGTGATATGAACAAAAGTGAAATTTTTTATATTCAACAATTCATTTTTATTTGATCTCTCTCTCTCTCTCTCCATTTTTCTATGCTTTTTGAGAAGCTGATTTTTTCCAATTAAATTCCAATGTATTGAAAAAATCTTAATTGTGATTTGCCGATTTTTTCTCCAATAGAATTTTGCTTACAATGCTTGAGCCTTTGTTTCATGGAGTTTGCAAATAGTATTTTATATATATGATCAATACAAGAAAATTTACAAAAAAAACATATTTAATAAACATCCATCATTCCATGTTATTATAAAGGAGTGCAAAATTGAAACAGAAACACCATGCATGAAATTGAATATAGAAAATCAAAATTAGTCTCATTATCTCAAAGAGTGTATTATAGTAAGGGAATTGTCTTTGGTACAGGAGATGATTATATCTCTCTCCTGATGAAAGGGCCTTTAGGGCATTTATGCTTCACAAACTTTTGTTACCGATTTACTATCTTATACCATAGCCCATCTTATTCGCATTAAATCATGTTCTCAATGCTCACTGAACACTCATATTCTCAGTCTTGACAGTCAACAACATTCATTTGTCACCCAGAATTGCACTTATTCAGCTCTCACTATCATCTATTTGTCACACTGGCAGTAGAAATCAGAAAATTAAACAAGGAAATTAACTAGCCATGATAACTCTGAAGACAAAGAGTCAAAACTTCAATATGCCTTGTCAGATTATATCCCACAAAACCATAGTTATTATGTGATGGATATCCTTTGAGCCCTAAAGCTCCTCACCTCCCTTGGAATCTAAATCAGATGGATCATTCAACTAGCCCCAAACTAATACTGGTTGCATGCCTTGATCTTTATCAACTGTCCATGGTCATTCAGGCTTAACATCCTATGGGTGTACTCAAATATATTGCTGTACATGAGATGCATCATACTATGTACAAGAACTAGCTTCTCCCCTCTTCGAGATTTATTATTGCTCCTCTAAATAAAGTGGTTAAAGCTGGACCAATTCCTCTCAGCAACTAAAGAACTAGCAACTTATGAAGAGTCTAATGTCAAACACCCATGTAGGTTGGACCATTGTCTGAGACTCTGAGGTACTTCTATGCCAAAGTCATTCCATCCTCCCTAGCCATCTTTCTCTTGCTTTTGAGACTAGCAAATGTGGTCTACTTGTCTCACAATTTTGCAACATCCTTCCCTGTGTACATATTCTTAAGGGCGTTTCTGAAGCTCTTCTTATCGCTCCCATCATCCATTGAAACAACTACCCTAGGCATCTCCTTAAAATATTTTGGATTATCTATATATAAGACTATGTGCAAAGGGGTGTTCAACTTCTCTTTATTTTCCTTCAACACTCGGGAATTGTATTATATAATTCTAAGTTGGGTCTCTCTCACAAATCACAGCCTTTATTTGGTCAAGCATGCTGTCAATTGTCGCATAGGTCTTTTTAATGTTAGAAGTGTTTAAGTTCCTATTTCTAAAAATAGTAAAAACAAGGGATGCAAAGGACACAATGTATTTCACATCTTCATGGTCACTTTTTTAATTCAGAAACTAACATCTTTCGGTGACTTATCCTCACGTTGTGAGATATACCCCTATTTGAAACCTTGTTCTTGAGAGAGGGCTGCTTCTTTTTCTTTCTCGGAATGTCAATTATGTGGGTATTTTTAGGCTAGTACACTTATGCAGTGGGTAGTATCCAGATACTCATTGGTCGAGTCTCAACTTTTTCTCCCAGAAGATGTGATTAATAGGGTTGTTAGGGACGACAGTTTACCACAATATATTTTGGTCACTTGCCCTATCCATCATAAGCATTTGACCCAAAGATGGCTAGATTGACCATTTTCTACAGATTGTTAATGGCATTATTCTTCAGTTACCCTAATTTCACAACACTGGTTTCATGGCTTGAGTATTCTCCATGGGTTATTGAGGGTTTGTTTGCATCAAATATGTGTCAAGTCAGACCAGCATTTTGCTCTTAGGGATAGGATCTGTCCCCTCTATTCTCTCCCAGAGGTTGAGAATGAGTACTTCTATTGAGTCAGATCACAATGTGCCTTGTGGAGATAAAATTTTCAATTTTCAATGTTCCTTGACGAGTCTCCACTTTTTCTCCCAGAAGATGTGATTAATAGGGTTGGTAGGGACGACAGTTTACCACAATATATTTTGGTCACTTGCCCTATCCATCATAAGCATTTGACCCAAAGATGGCCAGATTGACCATTTTCTACAGATTGTTGATGGCATTATTCTTCAGTTAGCCTAATTTCACAACACTGGTTTCATGGCTTGAGTATTCTCCATGGGTTATTGAGGGTTTGTTTGCATCAAGTATTTGTCAAGTCAGACCAGCATTTTGCTTTTAGGGATAGGATCTGTCCCCTCTATTCTCTCCCAGAGGTTGAGAATAAGTACTTCTATTGAGTCAGATCACAATGTTCCTTGTGGAGATAAAATTTTCAATTGTCCTGTTTTTTCTGGGATTAAGGGAAGACACTATTGGTTGTACAGAGAACTGAGAGGTGGTAATTCTCAGGTGTAGGAAAATATAGATGACTTTATTATATTTTCAACTTGTTTTGGTTGTTTGGGGTTTGAAACTTTCCATGGATCTGGCTGATGTATGGCAATGAGTTGATGTTTACAATTGCATGCTGTTACTAGCGTATTCAAGTAGTCTTATAGATCTTGTTTCTACTCAGCATCATAGGCCTTGTATGTTTCGTTGTTTGCAGCCTAGGGTACGGTGAGCAATGTGCATCCGCCTGTTTTCTTTCCAAATTTGTTGATATTCTTCACCTTGAATGTTGGGAGCTGCCCTGCTTTCTCCTAGAATGGTCCAACTGTCCTCCATCAGTTGATGCATTGATCCTATGCTGGTGGTGGATGATGAGGACGGGGATTCTTTTCCTTCTGCTTGGAGCATTCATCCATACATTGCACATCTAATTATTTTCCATGATCATATTTATATACTCTTCAACTACCTTGTGATTCATTTTTCCTTTGTTGATTTTTAGTTGCAAATTTGCAGTGCATAAACATTGTTAGTTTCTCTTTCCTTTCTTTCAAATATGCAGACATTGGAAAGGCAACTTAATTACATAGTGCGTCATATTTAAAAAAGTAAACTACTATGCCAACTATTAAAAAAACCTTTTGTTTGGCATTTAATATTCTGCTACATTTAGGGAATATTTGACATAATCATTTAAAACAACAGTTTCATGCCAAATGCTACTTATAAAAAATCCAAACAGTCAGGATTTAATATTTTTGGCTCTCAGCTCCATGCTCTAAGGCTATTTTCTTCAGCACTCTTTCTATTTTCCCTCCTACATTTGTAAGGGAATATGGTTTAAAAATTAGGTACTCCATTCCCCTTGTATATTTTCCCACGCCATCCTCTCTTCTCTTCTTCTATTTATTTGGAAACTTGGATCATCATGGTATCCTTCCTCTTGTGAAGTGAATTGCTTGTGACATGCATGTTGATTCTTCAAACATTTGGATAGAGAAGGGTTTTGTGGCGTTCTGTTGTTATTCATAGGGTTGCAAGGTACATGGAGATGGGCTTTGCTCCATTCTTTTTTATTTCCTTTTTCATTCTTTTAGCTAAACTAGTTATCAACCTAGTAGCATTCTGTTTACAGGGCATTAATGTGCTGTGGTAAAAGTACATATGGAATTCCCTTTATCTGGATTTAAAATGGGAAAAAAATGAGCCAAAACTTGGGAAACTAAAAATTGATATACTATCCTTAGGAATAGAGAAAAAGCTGATTTTGGTGTCAAATATACTTTGTAGAGATAAAAAGTAAACATTATACATTGAAAATGTAAAAAATAAGTAGGTTTAAGAAAAGCACAGCCTATTATTTTAGGGCATGTTGTCACAAAGCATGACCTATTGTCTTCGGGTCGATCTCATGTATTTTACCTAAATCCTCGTTAGGGTATAAATTAAAAGTAAAACTTTCATTGGTGTTTAAAATTATAATTTTAAATAAATTATTCAAAATAAAACTTAAAAATAATTTTTTAAATGCCCTAACCTTAAAGCCTAAACTTAAAAAATTCAGTTTTCCAATGCTTTGTATCATTTTGCTTCATTAGTCTTAAAATGAACGAAAAACTATAAATAAGTACTTAAAACTTTTAAAAACAGTTTTTTTACCTACACACACACATCTATACATATACAATATATATAAAATTCAGAGCCACCTGTTCTGAAAAAACTCCTTTTTTGAAAAACTCGGGCATGGCACACTAAATGTGGTAGGTTGAGAATACTCGGGGTTAATTGTGAGCTTTTCAAGTTTGATTACTACTATGGTACTATCAATAATGTGACTCATGAATCATGGTTTTAAATTTGCAGTGCAGTTTTTAACCTCTCAACTCAAGGAATTGTTAACTGGGATTTGTAACCCTTCGTTTATTTTGATGAAAGAACTTATATATTCCTTTCTGGTTTTGGATTATTTGAGGTTTCTATTATAATTTTGAATCTGACAAAACACAACAGAGTAGAATGATGCATGAAAATAATGAAGATGAGACTGAATTATTTACATGTAATGAATCTTATTGAGATTTTTTATGTAGAATTTTTATTTGCTTGTTTGAAAGAACAGTTGGGTTTTAAAAATTTAAATGTTGGTCATACTTTTTGTCTATGTCATCCTGCAGTGCAGGATTTGGTTCATCAGCATTTAACCATGCTAGTTATATCATGGAGCTATTGTTTTGTGTGCCTACCATGTGTCTTTGTAGACATAAACTTGCGGTTCCTGAAGGTATTTCATGAAGCGTTGCCTAGTCGTCAACTGACATTCCCTCAGACTTTTCCTTCTTTATCACAACTTTCCATGATCTCTCTTTCAAGAGGTCATTTTCAGTGTACACTACTCACACCCAAAGCCATTGAATTTCTCAATCTTTGATTGTGATGTGATTGCTATGGCTTCTACAACACATGGACTTGCAAAGCCACACAATTAATTATTCCCACTGCAACCAAAAAATACCCATAACACTCCAAGAAAGATGTCTCTCTCTCTGTAATCAAGCTGTAACTTTGAGACTAAAATTTGAAAAGAGGGTAAACAAATATGGTGAAAGCATAAACAAATAGCACTCAAATTCAATTAACGATTAGTTGCATATGATTTAACCATATAATATAACATGGAGAAATAAAGATCAACAAAATTTAAATCAGGAATAACACAACATCAGATATATGTAGAGAAAATCTTTATAGGAAAGAACTACACCACCAAAGAAAAACTGGGCTTCTTGTATTAATCTCAAGAACAATGGTACATCAATACAATCCACTAAATATTCTTTAGTTTGACAGCTTTCCGGCAGCATAATAGTACTTACCTGCACCGCATCATGAAAAATCTCTCAAACACTCTATATAGAGCTCAAGCTAAGTTACTGATTCGTTTTTGGATTCGGGTACGGGTGCGCGAATCCGGTACTGCATTTGGCAAAAAAAAAATTGGGGTTGGGTACGGCTTGGATTCGGCAATACAAAAAACATATAAAAATCAGAAATATATACATATTTGCAGCAGTAATTGAGTTTAGAATACACCACCATATTAATAGTCTAATAACATAGCAAAAATACATCACCACTTTCATAGTCAAATATTAAAATATTAGTGATACTCAAAAGTCGAATGTCATGATATAAAATTATAAATTAAAGTTCAAACATAAAAATGTCAAGTGTTTACAATCAGCCATTATTGATCATTGATCAATCTGAATCATATGGGTCATCAAAAAAAGCAGCATCATCAGCATCATTAGATGTGTTTGGAGGCAAAAATTAGGGTTGGAATGAATATTTTACGCCGAAGGCGTATCCAATTTGAAGAAGACAAAGCTAAAATTAGCATCAGTGGCTCTTATCGTCTGCCTTACCATGCCAGCGATTGAAAGTGTTTCATCCATTGATTCACACAGTTGCAAAAATCTTCTACGGATATGCATTCAATTCAATGTGTTGAATAAACATTAAATTCATTCAAAGCGGTGCATAATATCTTGTACTCGAGATATCCTCCATCATCAAAATCTTATCCCTGCATTAAATTTATGTGGAATGTTTTTTGATCAGCTGCGTAGGTTTCCCTTCCTGCTGGCACAACTACTTTGCAAACCTGTTCGATCAGTTGTCACATGTCACATCTAATAAACTGGTAAAATATCATGTTTTGTAAACATGACTGAGCAGCAGTAAAGAGAAAAAATATCAACTGAGCAGCAATAAAGAGGAAAATGTCGATTATCCGGTTTTTTTTGTAACAGACAACGCATAACGAGAAGAAAAAATTATCAAGAATTTGCAGCATACAACGCATTCTAGTAAAACAACATAGAATGCGTTTAGAAAAACATCAAGTATGCTTACTATTTCCATTTTGTTGCTTTGTATTTACATTGTTTTTACTATTTTACTTGTAATTCTGTGTGTGCTATGATATTTTACTGTATTGTCTTTTTTTTTCGTTTTATTTGAAATTTCAGTGTATTTGTTAATGAGTAGCAGAACACTGCCCGAAGTTTAGCTTTGCGGCTAGATATACATCGCTTCTATCTTCCTTGCCATCAAATATTTGAAATCCAATTTTGGCCGCTTACCATGTAAATTGGGTTACATATAATTCACGCTTCTTGTTCTGTCTATATTAAATTCTTCTCCTGCAATAAAATGAGATGCATCCTTCCTCATGCTCAGCCAATTGAAACTAATTCTTCCTCACACCACTCCTGCTGATTTTGGCCGCCGCTTCTTCCACTTTCCTGCACAAATGAAGAGAAGTGAGTCGCATACAGATGTTTTAAGGTTATGATATGAGGAGTATTGTGTATAAATTAGGGCAGGGAATAAAATCTGTTGCTGTCACCACGTATACCTTCTAAAACAGGTGTTTTAAAATCCTTAAAATTGTCATCAAACGAATCTCAGCCGTCTTGCCATTTTGGGGCTGTTTTTTTGCCTTTTATTCTGCTTTCCCCGCTATTGGTTTTCTTCCACTCTTCCTCGCTGGTATTGCCCTTTCCTTCCACTCTTCCTCGCTGGTATTGCCCTTTCACTTCTCCAAATTTGGCGAGTTGCAGCGTCAAAATAAGGTTTTCACGAGGGTTTTAAGTATGCTTTCTAAAATGAAAAGTACGGACATCCTTTACCGTAAGTATAACAGATAAAATAATTTTGGTTTTGCCTTTCTATCTCTAGAGGTTAATATTTTTGCGCAGACATAAAACAAATTTCTGTTGAGATTTTCTTTGCTTCGATTTTTATTATTTTTTTTTTTTGGGATTTTCCGAACCTTTTCTTCCGACTTTATTTAAAATTTGAACTGGAAAATATGTCCAAAAATATCTTAGATTTTAATTTTTGTGTAATTACCAATATATCAAAGCTCGCTTACATTTAACCAGTGTTCCACGGGGATGCGTCCCCCCCAAAAAACCTCGCGTTTCCTAGAGGGGGACGTCTCGGAGACTTGGGGACTTGGGGGAGACGTCCCCCCACCAGGCCACCACCAACGCCACCATCCCACCGCTAGTGTCGTTGTCTCCAAGACGCTGATAGGACTTTGAGGACATTTTGAGGACATTGTGGTGTCCTCAAGATGTCTAGGGGACTCCTAGTTGTCTCCAAGATGTATAATTCTTATACTTATACATCTTTTTATAACTTTTTTTTCAAGTACTATATGTATTTCAACACCCTACTGCCCCCTTGCCGCCGTCCCCTTGCCGTTCCCAAACTTAGGCCCCCTGTCCCCACGTCTCAGAAACACGTCCCCTGCCGTCCCCCCGTCCCCAAAACCTCATGGAACACTGCATTTAACGCACGTGATCAAGAGCAACTCAAATTAAAGTAAGGAAATTAACATTATTAAAATTTAAAATCCAAGTAATATTAGCGTATAAAATTGATGGTCCTATAGTCATATTTAGATATTTTTATTGTAAAATATAAATTAAAATTTTGGGGAGTTTTTGTTTTTTCTTTTTTTTATATAACCCAATGCAAGTTTGAAATCCCATGGCCACCGCGTAGGAAGAGCAGAGCTACGCAGGAAGAGAAGAGTAGAGCGGTAATAAGAGACTATGATGATGCTGCTTCTACTCATTGCCATGTGAAACATTTATGTGAAGAGAGGATAAATTTGTAAGCCTTGATTCCTGTGGCAGCGTAAGTGTTTTGAAGTTTAAAGATTGAAGTTTATTATGGAAGTCACCTTTTCGTTTTCCTTTTCCCTTAGTGGAAGTTAAAAATCGCACAAGTTGCGGGCAAAAGACCTTTGAAGGATAAAGTATCATGACATCAGACTTTTAGACAAGCAACAATGAGATGTGGGAAGAAATCGGAGCAAAGTGATTTAGAAGTTGTTTGTTGGTAAGTCCGATGGAATAAGTGAAAGATGCAAGGTGCAGATTTGTTTCAACCTAATTCTCTATCTGTCAATAAGAAGGTATGATGGTATAAGTCGGATGTATGAAGGTATTTTTGTTTTACATTGAAGATTTTTTCTAAGATGAATGTCTTTGTGAAGATTAAGTAAAAATGTTCATCTTGCTTTCTATTTGAAGTGAAAAATAAAAGTTTTTTTTATAGTCCATTATAATTAACATAATGAATATACAATGTATATTGTATATAATAAAAAAATATAGAACTTTTAAATATATATATAAAATAATTATAATTAATAATTATTATATTTTTATATAATATACAATATAATTAATATATTATATATATTTTATAAGAGATTGCATGACATATAATATAATTATATTTATGAGTAAAAGAGATAGTTGTCCAAACTATCCATTCAATGAATCACAAGAATTAGCCTTCCGAAGCTTGCTTGTGAATATTATAAATACATTAGCAGATCAATTGAATTATAAGTGTTTGTCAAGATAGGTATTATAGCAATATATTATTAATTTATTTAAAAAATATTTATTTGTAATTTCAAATTTTGCAGTGTTCTTTAATAATGAAGTAATGATAACAAAATTAGATTTAATTTTCAAATTCATATTTAAATGTCATTTTTATAGAGCAATTCATAGTAACATCTATATTTCTAGTTATTTTTCCATTGGAGACTTTTAAATCTAGATATTTGTAGTTCTAAATAGCTATTTTAATTCAATACTATTGATTGAACACATAAGAAAAGAGATGCAAATTTTGAAAGAATCTATAGGAGCCAAACAAATGAGAAATGTATATATGTAGTTTTTGATAGATAAAAAAAATCCAAGGAAAATGTACCACTTTATTTTCCATTACCATAGTTTCCATTCAATTTTGTCTATGGTGTATTCTTACACAACTACAGGGACATATCTAGACTGTAATTTAATATTGAGATGGCCACTACAACTCGATAGTCTCATTTAACCTGGATAAATAAATCCCAATTTAAAGTATTGGACTAGGTGCAGCCAATAACTTTCATGGGCATTGCCAATACACAAGTCACAAGGACTAACACTTCCAAGGGCCACAATCGACATTGGCAACATTGATTGGCAAGGGTTGTTTCACGAGTTCTTGATCTACAAAGTCTTCACATACACCCTTGCTTCACATTCCAAAGATATGCACTCATGTAACAAAGCCCATATGTCACTCGCTGAAAAAATGAAGAGCCTCATTTGAAATCAATGTCGAATACCTATTCTTCAAACAGGTAAAGTACAATTGAACTACCAAAGATATGTAGCTTTCTTATTGACTTCACTACCAATAGTTACATACTTTATTTGTTGTAAATTATATCTCTTTTTACTCTCATGTAGGCACCACTCATGGATCACTTATAGATAATTTATCTAAAACCTACAAACAACTCTACCAAAGCTAACTAATAATTTGTATTGAATGTTCAACTTCAACATTATCTCTTATATTAGGTGTTATTCTAATACTAAACAGATCTACTCTTTATTACAAATACATTAGAGTTCAAAGGGGTCATGTGACAAAGTGAAACAAAATATAAAATATATCTATACCATTCTAATCAATTGCATGCATTCTTATAATTGCAATTAAACATTCCATGAAAACAATGGACTTCCAAATTTGTATATATATCCTATTTTTACATTTTTATATCATATCAAGTGAAGTTCCCTTTCATATGCATACTATTTGCATATTATTTTTTCCATGTGTTCTTGTTATAAGTTATATACACGTTGTTCAATTTCAACCGATATTAAAACACATATTGGTGTAAGGCAAATATTTGTTCGCTTTAATAAGTTAAATAAATAGTTTTATATTAGTTGTTTCCCAAATACTAAATAGATCTATTGTTTACTAATTGAATCGTGTCATGAAATTGCACACATTCTTATAGTTGCAATTAACCATTCCATTATTTCAAGTTCCCTTTCATTTGTATACTATTCTCATTAAAGTTTTTTCATGCTTTGCTTTTATAAATTATATACACATTATTCTATTTGAACCAATATGTTCTAAAAAAACAAATATATCCATATAATGATTCGGCGTACACCATTGCACACCTAAAGTGCAATAGCTAGTTTATTACTTAGAAATCAACTTTTGGTTAAAAAAAAAAAAAATTTGAAAAAAAACACTTTTTCTTCTGGATTCGCCTCAAATTCGCCTCGGATTCGCCTGGGCGTATCTTGGACGAATCCGCAGAGGCGAATCGAATCCACAGTCAAAATTCCGAATCCTATCCGAATCCGACCTGAATCGAACCCGAATTTCGAATCCGGTACGAATCGTATCGTATCCGAAGGCTGGGAGTGGCGAATCGGTAACTTAGAGCTCAAGAAACAGGAAATCATCAAGTGCTTTTTGTAAACTTGTTGCCACCAATCCATGGTATACAAGCAAAACACACGCTTTAATATGCATTGGTTCATGTACTCAAGATAGAATCCAACTAAAGAAGGAATATTTGATCCATTCAACATGCTCCATGTCTCCCAAGCATTCCATGAGATTCTGAGAAAGATGGACAGTTATATTGACAAGTAACAACTGTAACTCCCACTATTGACATTTTTCCTTAACTTCCTTATTCAGTGCCATTACAACAATATTCCAAGTACCGAGGAGAATAATAATTAAATATTAATCTCTCTCACACCTCATAGACATCCAAGTACCCTATTCCAAGAATGTTGGAGATACATACATTCTGCAAATGATTGCAATTGAATATTACAATAAATCCCAACATCGGTATTGTAGCATAATATTACTCTTGAATTTCAAATTACACTGGGGCATAAAGTTCTAAAATTCTAATCCATTTATTTTTTGTATTATAGATGAACTTTTAGTGGACGAGGCTTGAGATCTCCAAGTTCATATCTTGGCTTTTCTTTCCAATATTTCACGATTGATTTTATCATGCAGGTCGTTGGCAAAGATGATCCACGGAGTAAAACATATGTGTACTGTGTGAACATTCCTGTCAATCCACAATATATAACATTGGCTGTTGCCCCTTTTGAGGTGCATCCAGATCGTCATAATGTGACTATTTCTCATATGTCAATGCCCTCAAATCTTTTGAAGCTACAATGCACCGTTAACTTCTTCCACAATGTGTTCAGGTTTGTATATCAAGTTTGTTAACAATGTGTTTGCTAAACTTCTTTTTCCTTCTTTTTCTTTCAATTTAATAAGAGCATGCTCTTTGAAGTTAAGAGTAATTGATATGGTGCAGTTACTATGAGGAGTATCTTGAAGCACCCTTTCCTTTTGGATCATATAAGCAAGTCTTCATTGATTCTGAAACTGCATTAGCTTCCAGCTTTGTTGGTGCTTCAATGTCCATTTTCAGTTCCCATATATTGTTTGATGAACGTGTTATTGATCAGGTAATCATATTTGATATTGATTAATTCTGAGGTACTTGTACAGTTCTTCCTATTATCTAATTCAGCTGTACTATTCAAAACTGTAAGTCTTGATAAAATGGATTCTTTATTTCATTTCATTTATGTAGGTTATCAGCACAAGAATCAAACTGGCTCATGCCTTAGCACAGCAATGGTTTGGGATTTTTATTACTCCTGAGACAGCAACTGATGGTATATACCTCTTAAGCCCACAAAATGACTTCAAAATTGCTTCATTTCAATGGAACTTTGTGCTGCCTTAGATTTTATAACAGTCATAATTCATGCAGGGTGGTTGCTAGATGGCCTTGCTGGTTTTCTTACTGATATCTATATCAAGCGTTACTTGGGGAACAATGAAGCCCGGTACCGTCGCTACAAGGTTCCTTACATCTATTCTGAACTTTCGTAGAATGAAATATACCTGGAACTTTGGTTGTGATTTTGGCATTAACTGATCTCAAGAATATATTCGTAGCATGTTGTTATTAACAACAATATGGTCTTTATTCTCTTTCGTAGTTTGAAGGATTGGTCAAATGCACATGGCTTTATGCATGTACACATAAGGAGCAATATTATATTATCTGAAATTAGTTTTTATCTATGTTGCAATTTGTCAGTCAAATTGAATGTTCTTGTTAGACTGTGCAACCATCTGATGAGATTGTATTGCTGGAAAGTTGGAAAATAATTCTTATTTGGTTGATACTTAGTGTTTGGGTAAGAGAACATTTGGATATTGTGTCTTTAATTATTAATCTTCATCCTCTAAATGTTTGTTTCAGATTCTCTTAGAAGAATGTCACAAACATCATTCTCCTGCTAGCTCTTATTGTAGAGCTTTGCCAGTAGTGTAAAAGATTGAGCTCTGTTTTTAAAGCACTTTTTTTTACAGAAGTATGGTTCACATATCTATAATAAAAGTGTTACAATGATAGTCAATGTTGTGTAAAAAAAACTATCTTCTGTATTACTTTGCTGGCTACAATTTCCAATGCGTGGCTTTTCATCATGATAAATCAAAATATCAGCAAAACCATAGAAGATATTTACTAGGCTTATCGATCAGTCATGTTGGATATCATATTTCATGTCTAGTAATTTATGCTTGGAAATTTTAGAAACACTTGATTGAATTTGGGTTCCTGGTAAACACTTGGCAACTTATAAGAAAATATTTCTGTAACATTTCAATAGTGCATTATCTAGTTCCCTTTAAAAGTTTAATATCTTATGTGTATGAGGAAGAGATTTGTTAATGAGAAGATGATCTTTTCCTTTTTTATTTTATTTAACGAAGTACACTAGTTTTAATTGATGGCTGCAAGTGCTTCTTTTAATTGATGGCTGACCTCTATTTTTTCCTTCCCGACTAAATGAAGTTGCAGTTGTAAATCCACAATGCTAAAGAAGATAGCTTTCTAGTGAGCTTTGCGGATTTGGGCACGTTACACATTTTGTGTCGATTTATTTTTATTGTGAAGTATTACTGTTTGCAAGTTTCCAATGCTTTTAATGCGCTTAGTGATTTTGGTTTTGTACAGCTGTGTTCTATTTAGAATTTTAGACTAACAACAATCATAAATATCATCTTGTTTTATTGTGAGTTTAGTCAGTCGTTCTCGCTGTGAAATGACAATTTTTTTGATGCAGGCAAATGAGGAAGTTTGTAAAGCTGATGTGGAAGGATCTACTGCTCTTTGTTCATCTGCAGCTGCAGCTGACTTATATGAAACACAGGCTATTGGTGTTTTGGGAAAACTTCGCTCATGGAAGGCTGTATGTGATTGTTCTTTTTGAACCTCTGTTGGGAGCCTAATATTTGTATCCTTCTTTCTTCTGCTTGTTTAGGTGCTTTTCTTTGTGTAAAATCAGGTTGCTATTCTTCAGATGCTAGAGAAGCAAATGGGTCCAGAGCATTTTCGAAAGGTAGTGGAATGTTGTTGTTCGAGTGGTTGATTGACTTACTTTTTAGTTATTTCCTGAATTCTAATCTGTTGGAATGTAATTTTTAATGAATGGTACGGATATTCTCTTATGTCGTCTGTGATACTGTTATATTTATTTAGACTGAGAATTTAGAAGCATTATACAGAGAAAGAAAGATCCCATCTTTGCAGCTTCTCACTCTCTGATTCGTTGTTAGTCTTCGTTTCATAAGGAGTGTAAAATGACACGTCTATCAAGATTTTAGCAGTTTTATACTTCATTTGGATTTAAGCTCTACATTCTCTTGGTCTCTGTTTTGTGGATATTCCCTTATGTTGTATGTGACACTGATACATTTATTTAGATTGGAAAATTGGAAGCATTATACAGAGAAAGAAAGACTCCCATCTTTGCAACTTCTCAGTCTCTAATTGCCTGTTAATCTTTGTTTCATAAAAAGTGTAAAGAGATACACATATCAAGATTGTAGCAGTTTTATGGTTCTTTTGGATTTAAGCTGTACATTATGTTGGTCTCTGTTTTGTGGTTATTGTGAGAAAGCTCAAGATATTGCCCCATGGTGCCAAAGCTTGAGAGTATAACAAAAACAGTTTGTATGTTGATACATGCACACTCATAAAGCAAATGACTTGGACATACATATTTTAGAGAGTATCCCATGCATATATTTCTTTATCTAGAGAAAATTTCCTTAAGTTGGCTGTATAATTTGTGCAGCTACAGCATGTTTTGATCAATTGCTTAGGTGCTACATGACTGCAAATTTTAAGCTTGGCTACCCTTGAAGTTCTTAAAATGTGATAGATTCCTGTTAGACACACTTCCCCCTTTCTAGCACTCCATGATGACCATGCCAACTAATGAGGGCCCACCAATTATGACAAGGTGCTCCTCTCTGGGCAATGTAACTCCTTGGTGCCCAAGGAGAGAGAAAGAGAGTGGCTTCCAAGAATGACGACTATAACTCTCATTGTTGACCTTTTTCCATATCTCCTTATTCATCGCCATTACAACACCATCCCACGAATCCCGGAGAATTATAATAATTAAATAATGCTTAGAAAATCCTTATAGGTGTCTATGCACTTCATTCCAAGATGTATGGAGACAACAACTATATACATAGGATTGCAAGTGAATATCTTACTAAATCCTAGCAACTATTTCCTCCACTTTCATGGTGATTGCTTGTTTGATCATTTTGTGCAATCTTCTTGGGGTTCCTCATTCATACTTTTCTTATATTTTGTTTTGACTTGTTAATTATTACAATACAAGTAATTACTTTGCATAAATGATTATTTCATTAATTTCTTTGAGGGCATTACAAGATTAAAATCAGCTATCCATAAACCCGGGGAGAAGATTGCTTCTTCTATCCTAGAGCCTTTTTACCGTATTCTTTTCGAAATGTTGAACTGGTTAAGTAATTTGTTAAATTGCCAAACATATTCTAGTTTTATTTACAGTCAGGATAAAGTGAAGCTTTTAATTTTGGATTCATAACAAGGAACGATTAATATCATTATACTTCTTGCAATATTTGAATTTCAGATTTTACAGAGAATCATTCATAAAGCACAGGACATAACTAATGCTTCAAGGACACTTGGTACAAAAGAGGTATATTGCAATCTTGACATTTTATGTCACCTTATACCAATTCATGTATACACATACATATTTATTATATTATGCTAATTGTGAGTATATGTTTATATTGCAATCTTGACATTTTATGTCACCTTATACTAATTCATGTATACACATACGTATTTATTATATTATGCTAATTGTGAGTATATGTTTATACGTCTGAGAGATACCTTGTTCATGGAAATCATTTGTTAGCAATCACTTCCCACTTGAAAATAATTTGGTTTACATTACTCTTATGTAGCTTATAGGCAGTCTTACATGCTTTTGATAATTGTTAATTAAATCTAGGCTAATTAAAGAAATGTATCCAAATAGCAATCGATTAACTTAGATTAAGTATCCAGGACTGATAATTGAAAATATTGAAATTAACTGCTCAATTAAATGCAGGAAAAAAATATATTAATTACAAGAGTACTTAGCTCTGGTTTTTGTTGCATAAGTCTTTGTTCAGGTATCAGAAATGCATTCTCTAATGTTCTAAAATTTGTGCTCTGTGCTCTGACTTATAAATTTGACTGTAGTATGTTTGGGTTCAGGTCTGTCTGTGCAGACCTGAACCTATGCATGGGCCTAGACTGAAGCTCGTGGATCTGATAGCAGAATGTTGATTTTTGAGATTCGCTTGCCTCAATTTGTGATGTCTGCCTGTTGCATGGCCATGTGGTGTTCACAAACACCTGTGGTGAATCTGCTAGATTTTTAGGGTCATGTTCTCCTTGGTCAGACCCCTATTGGATTGGCTTTATGGCTCCTAGTGAAAAAAATCAAGGATAGGGGCCAAACATGCAGCAGATCTAGGATGATGTCATTAACAGATAAATGTAAAGCTATGTTTTGTAAAGCAAAATTTTACACTTTGCACTGAATGATAACCATATTACTCAGGCTTTTGTATTAATGATAGAACTTAAAGATCTGGATATAAATCAAGGCAATTTTTATTGTACAATAAGTGGCAAATGTGTGTTAAAATTGTTAAATACAATTGCCACTTATTTCAAACTAACTCAAGGAGTAGCATACGCTCAGGGATCTAAGAACTCGTTAGATGTTAAAGAAATATAGATAATGAAGATTTCCTAATAGGACTCCCAATTGTACAAAAACATCTTAAGTCTCAAGTTTCAGCAACGTCCAGTGAGAATCTGTTTCTCGCTTAGACCTAGAAGGTCCATCAGAAGTGAGAGTATCAAAATAAGTAGCACTGATATCGTCGTTAAATTGCAGATGCACTTTTATGTCAATTTGTCCTATATGCACATGAAAATATCCTTGTGAGCTCTATTTATTCACTAATTCATGTGTAAAGAAAGGTAGAAAGACAAGATGAATACCAGAATCCTTTACTGTAAGATTCATTTTTATTTCTTTTATGGTATCTAACATCATAGCTTTAAACTCATTTTCTGTATATAGATTTTGTCTGTTTTATGTGTGGGATGTAAAAATTTCCGTCTTTTTTAACAAAAGATTTGTTTCTTAAAATATCAGACTATGTAAAGTTATGATGAATCTTGACCTAGAAAAAGTGCTTGATTGAGTGGATACGCTTGATGATGCCATGTAGTAAGTTTCGATATTTCCGTGACAACCGTTGCCTACTGCTGGAGACTTCAATCAATGTGAGAACTACACTCTGCCCAACATAATTTTACATATAGTGATGGAAGGGATGCAATTGAGGATTAAAAGATAGCAATGTAAATCTAGACAACTAAATTGCAAAAGTCTAAGCTCAGTATCAAAGCCTAGAAGCTAGAACCTAAGCAATCAAGTCTTTGATACCAGAATACAACTAGACGCAGCAAATTATTTTGCTAAGATACACCATTAGCAGGGAGAGCTTAAACATGATAATTGCAAAGCTGTCATGGAGGACAGGTTGCTTGAGTCTTTATATATATATATTGTTGTCCACGGCTGCCCCTACTACACGTCCCCGAAATGCTGTGGAACATAGGTTATTAGTTGAGTTTTGTTATTTTTCTTTGATGCACATAACATTGATATTATGCTTGATTTTATGTTGTATTTGTTGGATGCTTCTTGTCCATATGTAACTTGGAGATAATAGAAAATGAACCTATGCTTTTTCTTATGAACCTCACTTGTGGACTAGTTTGTCAAAAGCTATTTTGCCAGTTGAGATTTGGGGTTTTGGTTTTGATCACTTAGGTGAATGTGGAACTGGTCTGTGCAAGTGTTCATTTAAACCTGCATGTGGACCTGATTTGCTGACATGATTTGGTAGAATGTGCAATGAAATTTGCTTGTCTCGATTCCTGCTATTTGGATTGCGAGGATCATGTTTTCCTCGGTTTGACCCCAAGAAAATTGGTTATATGACTCTAGATGTGCTCAACAAGAATGCAAAATATTGGACTGTAGATTCTCAACGAGAGTGCAAAATATTGGACTGTAGATTTCTCAACAAGGATGTGATGGGATCTCTTGTACGGTTCTGAACATGGCTTTCCAAATGATGGAATGAATGTCCTTAAATACAACCCCCAAGCATACAAATCAATATAACATATGTCAAGGCTGCTCACAACGACTAGTAAAGTAGTTGGCAAGGTAAGAATATGAATTTTGAATTCTCAAATTTCAGGGATCAGATCTGCAATTGTAGAAGTGACCTTGGTCAAATCTGCACCTACGGATCTGAACTAGGGGATACAAAATAGGTCCAGGGATCAGGAATGCAAAATTTAGGGATTAGAGATATGAAATGTCTTGAGCTGATTTCACAGAAGACGCCACTTGTAAGCTAGTTATCGCATTTATGGTGCTAATCATTTTGGGCCAAAAAACATAAGGGAAAGGGGCACTGATATGCAATTTAAAGAATTGCAAATATAAATATATTGACAATAGTTTAATACATAAATATAAAATAGATTTACAATAAATAAATAATTTTTTAGCTATATATATAAAATAAATTAGTAAATATATGTTTAATATTATTAATATCAAATATATTATATAAATTTGTATTAAACTAAAATTAATTAATATAAATGACTCTTTTTTGATTGGTAAGGGAGGATTTTTAGGCTGGTTTTGACTAGTGGAAGTGCCAATGGGGGAACCTCTTCCCTTCTATTTCAACATAGATTTCTAGAAACAGTTGGGTGGGTGGCCAACCACACAGTTATAAGCAACAACCATACCCAGGTGAGCAACCACACACTTAAACGGTGGCAAGCACACTAGAGCGGCCAACCACACACTAAGGCGGTCACCACACTTGGGTAGCCAACCACAACCTAAGAGGTTGTGACCACACTTGGCTGGCCAACCACACACTTAGAGGCGACAATCACACCACTAAAGCTAAGTTCAATATGAACATTAGATTACAACTTAGATGCATGAATTAGAAGTCCATGTTCGAAGTCCAAGGGTCATCACATAGAAATCTACCTTTAGATGTCACTTTGGGGATTGAAACTTGGGTCTCCATAATGAGAATCCAAAACTTTTGCCATTTGAGCTCCATTAATACATATATATTGATAAATATTATTTTTTATTTTTTAAGATATAATAGTGAGGGTTCTTTAGAGGCCATTTCACTTTATGTATATACTATTACATAACACTTCTGGATTACATAGAAACAACTGTCAAAGCTCTAATCCCAAGAGTAGCAATCGACAAGCAAAAATAAATTACGTAAGTTTGATAAAACAATTAACATTATAGTTCCCCATTTGAAATCCTAGACATCTTATCACTACCCAGCTATGAAACAAGGAGACAAAACATAGAAAGAACCCAAAGGCTAGATACACTACAGCACACCACATTGCTCCTTGCCACCTAGTGAGACATTCCTTGTGTCAACCATCTCCTCAACCTAGGGCACTTTATCATTCTTAGATGAACCCCTGCAGTTTTCAGCTAGAGATGGAAAATGCACTCTATAGCAAATCTACCATACGGTCTATCCCAAGATCTGTGAATATTAGAAGCATAGAAAAACAAAATTGTATAATCTTTTCCAATTTTCAGATGCTCTTGTAAGTGGACACGTAGACTAGATAATACTCTTCCAATGTCACCACAATAAGCATGGAGGACCCTTAACTTGCTCCACAATTCTTCAATGACATCCATTGAGTCCAATCGATGAGAAGGGGAAGAAGCCAAGCCCCTTGATCACAACAACTTCACATCTTGACTTGCCATTAAATAATTATGCTAAATTGACATGCTTTTGAACTTGTCTGGAAGAAAGAGTTGAAGAAGCCATAGACTAAATTTTCACATCTTCTCTTCCAAGATGATTTGGCAAACCCTAGTAAGGTTGGATCATGACAATTGGAGATGCAACTTTATGAAAATTGTACCACCTCATGACACATTGGCAGCTGGCTCTGCATTCCAAATTCAAATACCAACCTAGAGACTGAAAAATAGATATGAACACTAGAGCCTTGTAACCACTACCTTTGCAAATATAGGTAAAAAAGACCATGTAACCTTTATATCATAAAACCAAGGCATCTGCTTATAAATGTCATTAGGGCACCATGCAAAGCCCAATGAAAACCCAAACAATTTGTATGTTGCCATATCGAGATCTCATTACTAAGTATGCACCATAGCCAACCTCCTTTGAGCTAGTGATGCCAACGTGGCTTGATTCAAATGCCTCCTCTGCCCTGATTTATTATACAACATTTATAAGGGCGGTTTATAAGCTACCATTGCTTCGAGATTATTCAATGAATCGGCCTTATAACTCTGAATTATCATGATAGTGGACTGATTAACCCCTTCATTGGCTAAGTGATTAGCTACAACATTTAGATGGCTTTTCCAATGTACAGATTTGATCTTATCATTTTCAACTCTTCTACATGCCTGATTTGATCTTATCATTTTCAACTCTTCTACATGCCTATCCATTCTCTAGTTCAGGTTTTTCTATTAATTTACACACTTATCACAAGTAAGGAATTGCTTTCAACTATCAACTTAGAGAGCTTGAGAGAGGAAGCTGCATCAATGCCTGCAATTAGAGCATCCCATTCAGCTTCATTATTCGTACGAATGCCAAAGAATAGCGATCTCCCATACATCATAACCCCTCTTGAATTCTTGATTGCAAACCATCCTCTAGTACCGGGGTTCCCTTTTGTCACTCTGTCAAGGTTTAATTTGGCATACATTTCTGGAGATCATGATTCTTTTCCTATGCTAGGTTTATCTAGCTCAACCTTTTTTTCCTTAAAATACCACCCATTTATAAAATCAATTAATACATTATAAATATTATAAACTATAATATGGTTTTGTGTAGACTTGGATGAGATTTGTAAGTTCATGGAGAAGATGAAGCGGGATGAAAAAGTGAGTCTGCTGGAGAAAGAAATGCGGGAAGTCAAGACCATTTATTTATTTATTTTTCTATCAGCAGAATTAATATATGAAATAGTGCCACCAGCATAAGGATGCTCTAGGAATGCCTTAGATCCTAGGTCTTGAGTGGACAGGTTGGCTCTAGTGCTAGGACTCGTGGTTGAAGGATCAAGGAGAAGAAGGTCCAGGAGGTGGATGACACATAATTTCTTGAAAAACATCTTGATTTTCTGAAAGAGGAATGGGAGACTGTTGTGGCCTTTCTTCTCTTCTGTTTGCTTGCTGTCTAATTTGGTGCTGCATTTTGGGCCTCGTTGCCTTGGTTGTGGCCTTCTCTCTGTGGGTCTGTTTTGCTAGTGCTTTACTGATGCAATGCTGTTGTTTTGCTACTTGTTTCTTTGTCTCGTGACCTTGATCTTGTAAAAGGGACAGGTCTTCTTTCAAAATCCTTCTATACCATTAATAAAAAAAAGTAGTCTTTTGTAGATGATATAGTTGTTGGCTGTATAGGGGTCCACACCTGTAGGAAATAAATGATTACAAAAGGGATATAAGTCTAAATTTACAATATAAAAGATGACACACTATTATAGATCTCATAAGTCAGATATAGATATTGGACAAACAAAAACCAAGCAGAAGGAAGGATTGCTAACAAGAAAAGAGCAGGGACCAATGCAACATCAACTCTGTCCACTATCATCATATCAGTTTGTATAAAAATCCCTATGACTGCTCCTACTGCAGAATCATTCGAAATTGAGGGGAGCATGAACAAAATCAATAACTCTAGATTTACATTTCTAAGAATTACCCTTAGGTTATTAACATAAATAGCCAAAACAAGGCAGAATGTTTCAACATCCACCAAATTTTTGTCAGAAGGCAGCATAGAATTTTTCATTTAAGCTACCATGAGATACCGAATGCTTCATCCCATGAACAGACAGCTGCACAACATTGTCTGAGCTCTCATCTACAAAATTCACTTTAGAGGAAGTATATACAGATTGGACGATCTCTAAGTTACCGGATTCGTACCCGGAGGCCTCGAACCTGGTTCGGGTGCGAACCCGGTACGGGTTCGCTTGCGGGTACGTCCTGGGCATGCACCCTGTGTGTACCCAGGGCGCACCCGGCTGTTTGGTGCGTGGACCCGAAGGTACCAAGCCCGAACCCGGGCGTACCTCCAAGAACCCACGGCCCAGCTTTAATAAAGTTCGCCCAAACATAGATAAAAAGCATTTTTTTTAATTTTATTTTGTTTCCTAACCCTAATCCGGCCCAATATGAGGCTTTTCAACACTAAAACATTTCATTTCTACTTCTCATTTTGCTCTCACCATATTTTCTCTACATCTTGGCATTTTGAAAGGAGGTGATTGTATTCGAAGGAGATCGATTGCGGAGTGCCAAATAGCTTTTACAAAGGAGATTTAAGTGTTTAAGGTATGCATTTAAACCCTATTCTTTGATCTTTTGAACTATTTTTTCAAGTTTCTTAGTTTTTGATGAATTTTTTCAAGTTTGTGAAGAATTTTTTCAAATTTATTTATATTTTTTTCATTTTTTTTATAGATTGCAACAATGGCCAGTAGTCAAAATTCAGTGGGTGGGGAGGGAAGTCAAAAGCTCAAAATTGAGAAAGGATCTCCTTTATGGGCACATACCACAAGAATTTCACAAATTCCTGGAGGTGGGGGTTTTGTTTGGAAGTGTAATTTATGCAATGTACAATATAATAGCTCCTATTACCGAGTGAAACTTCATTTTATGGGCCCTAGTGGCAAAGGGATTAATATGTGTGTGGGCCCAAATAAGAAGGGGTTGTCTTCTGTACAAATAGCAGAATTTATAAAAGAACAAGAAAATGCTGACAAATCAATTGCAAAAGGAAAAGAAAGTAGTTATTCTTCCGGAAAGAAAAAAACACCAACATTACCCTCTCAAGCAGTTAGGGCCTCCAGACATCCCTTCTTGCCTATGCCCTCTACGGAAGAGGAAGATGAAGATGAACAACAAATCACCACCCGCAAGAGAGGTCCATTGGAGAGGGCATTTAAAATGGAGGCAAGAGATATTGCTGAAGAAAAAATTGCACGTTGCCTCTATGCCAATGGTCTTCTATTCAACTTGGTGAGATCACCATATTGGCGGGACATGGTGTCAGCAATAAATAGTGCACCTCTTGGTTTCATAAGTCCTGGGTTTGAAAAGGTGCGTACCACCTTATTGCAAAGAGAGAAAAAATCTTTAGAGGCCCAACTAAAACCAATTAGAGATTCTTGGATTGAAACAGGTGTATCTATTGTTTCCGATGGATGGAAAGATTGCAAAAACCGTCCATTGATCAATGTTATTGCAGTGTCCCCCAAGGGGGCAATGTTTTTGAAGGCAGTTGACTGTGAAGGGGAAGTGAAAGATGCAGAGTTCATTTCCAGGATTCTCATTGACTCCATAGAGATGGTGGGTGATGAAAATGTTGTCCAAGTAATTACGGACAATGCAAAAGTTTGCAGGGCTGCAGGTGCTTTGGTAGAGGCTAGATATGAGCACATCTTTTGGACACCTTGCACCGTACACTCCCTCAATTTGGTGATGCAAGCAATTGGAAACCAAATAGAGTGGGTGAAAGAAATATACCAGGAGGCCGAGGAGATCCAGATGTTTGTGACAAACCACCATATGTCACAAGCAATTTTCAGAATTTTTTCAAGATTGGAATTGTTGAAGGTAAATTTAATTTATTATTTATTTAGTTTCATTTATGTCATGTTTTACATAATTGAATAATTTTTTTTTTTAACTTATTTAATTATTTACATGTTCTTAGGTTGCTGAGACCCGATTTGCATCTCACACAATTGTTTTGAGACGACTTGTGAAGGTGAAAGGGGCATTGAGTCAAATGGTTATTAGCAACCAATGGGGTATATGGAAGCAATCAAATTCAGAGAGGGCCCAAAAGGTCAAGGCATTGATCTTGGATGACAATTGGTGGGATCGTGTGAATTATGTATTGGAGATGACCGAACCTATCATGTCTATGCTTCGGTTTGCTGATACAGATGAACCATGCTTGGGGGATGTCTATGATAGCATGGACACAATGTTGGAGAAAATAAAAATTGAAATACAAAAGAGAGAGAATGATCCTGAAGACACCCTTTACAAAAGGGTGGAAGCAATCGTTCTTCATCGTTGGAACAAGATGACAACACCATTGCACCTCCTTGCATATGCCCTATCTCCAAGGTACTATACTAGAGAAGTACTTTCTATCCCAGGGAGAATACCGCCATATAGAGATCTTGAAGTTGCTAGAGGGTATAAGAGTGCATTTAAGAGACTCTTCAGTGATCCAAGAAATGGAGACAAGTGTTATGAAAGAATTTGGAATGTTTATCATAGGAAAAAATCTTAGCCCTTCTGTTGCCAAAGACCAATACAAAATGGATGCTATTACATGGTGGTACCTCCATGGTCAAGTTTATATGTACCTCCAACCTCTTGCAATCAAGATCCTCTCACAAGTAAGTTTTTTTTTTTTGCCACTTGTATTGTAGAATTTAACACTTAACATTCTTGAATTTATCTTGCATTTTTTATTTTTAATTTTGTTGGTTTTCTCTCTAGGTTGCAAGCTCTTTTGCTGCTGAACGGAATTGGAGTACATACTCCTTTATCCACTCAGTGAAGCGTAACCGGTTGGCTGCAAAAAGAGCTGAAGACTTGGTGTATATTCATTCCAATTTGCGTCTTCTGTCACGTAAGGAACCTCAATACAAGGAGGGGGCAGCAAAGCTTTGGGATGTAGCACCCGAGTCTGCTGAACCATTCAGGATCTTGCTAGAGCCACTATGGATGATGTGGATGATAATGATGATCATGACATGCATGGTGCTGGAAGTGGAAGCGGAACTGCTTTGGGTTCAAATGATGATGATCTTGAAGTTGAAGCCACTGAAAATCCAAATCAAGATGACTTTTTTGATAATCCTTTTGATGATTGATGAATATTGAAATTGAATCATGTTTCAACTTTCATGAACTACATTTTGTAATTCAGTAATATTGTAATTGTGATGATTTCCATAATTGATATCATTGATATGGCGTATTTGAATATTTTTCAACTATCAATTGACATTTAATATTTATCTTTGGCATTTGGCATTGATCGATGATCAAGTATCATACTATGAAATGATTTAGTTTTACAATTTTGTATATTTCTCTTATTTTTTTTTATATATAATACATATATATATACACGTACCCAAACCCCTAAAAAAATTTTTCACGTACCCACATACCGGGTTCTCGTACCCGAACCCGTCCCCAAACCCGAACCGGTAACTTAGGGTCACGATCTGCCACACTTACTTCAAGTTTGGATCCAAAGTCTGCAACAATGGAAACTCTGGAGCGCAAAATCCTTGTCTTCTCAAGCTTGTCAGTACCCAACGCATCCTTCAAAAAGTCTAAGATAACATAATTATTGATGTTGAAGGTACACTTCAGATGCTGGTTCGAAACATCCCTGTACACATTGTTGTGCCCATGATTATCTCTTGACATACTGTACAGCATTAGGGACCTTACAAATTGCCCCCTGAACAGCACCACAGGCCTTACAAATCACCCTGACGAGCACCCCAAACCTTACAAATTATCAAGCTATGCCAAAACACTATATAACACCCAAGATATATAGAGCTGATTGCATCTTTTGCACAAAATGGCAGTCTCTATATTATAATTAACTTGCATGCTAAAATACCCCCATTAATGTGATGGGGATCAGAAATTGGGGGAGGTAGACAAAAACTTAGAAGTTTTAACATTCAATAATATCACTAATCTGCCAGGCTTTGAATCAATGCAAGCCTTCACAGAGAAGGGAAATTGAACAATTCTGACATTTGCCAATCTATCTGCTATCCTATTGCTCTCTCTGAAATAATGATTAAAATGAATATCTTGAAAACCCCCCCCTGGAGCCTAACTTCTTCAATGTTACTTTTAAGATTTTAGTCTCTAAGATAATCACTGATGCACCCAGTAATTATAACTTGAGAGACCTGGGTTCCTGGCTTCTTCCTAGGATGTGCCAGCCTGGCCTCTTCAGTCTATGACATACACTAAGCATTCTGAGATCCTTCTTTGGCCATTTAGTGGGGATAGAGTTTGATGCTTTTGATTATTTTGTTCTAAGTTTTATTACAGATGGTCTGCCACTTGATTATCATTAGGTTCATTGTTCTTTTAGTGTCTCTTCCCTTGTAAGGCTATTTTTTATGTCACTATATCTTCCTGTGGATTTAACTACTTTAGGCTTACCTTTTTCTTGTTTTATTCATTTTTGTTTTGTACATTTGTTTATTTGGTTTTCATCTTGAGTGCGCCGGTAGTCTTAATTTGACACTTTTTGGGTCCCATTGACCTATTTTGGTCAGTCTTGGATACTTAAATAATTTCTCTTTCTTTAACTCAAATCAGAAGCCACTATCAAAGCTAGAAAAAGGTCAAATCTTTCACATGATATGAAGTTTTAAAGAACTCTAAAAAATTCAGTTTTATTATTACAAGAAAGTCATATTGTGCAAGCAAAACCAAACTGTGTTTCTGTTGAGATGGTTTGGTATGTGTTATGTCAATATTCAGCGAGTCTATTTGCTCCTCATCAGCCCTCGTTAGCTGTGGATGTTGCTTTTTCAATTTTGTGAACTTGTCCTCCTTTGCAAGTTAATTAATTAGGATGGCTACTACCAAATTACTGAAACCATCAGAAAGTTTGCCATAAAACATTAAATCCCACAATGCATGAGATATATCAATGATTTACAAAAGCAAAGAGAGCCTTTAAAGAACATTCGGGCCTAATTGGTACCATAGAAACAGTAAAAGATGATATGGGTACTATGTGGGCTGCCTTCTCACCAGAAAATTCTTTGCGGAATAAATAGTAAATCCGAAGTGCAAGTGTTAGTTTAATGGTTAAATATGGCTTGTACTCTAAAAGTCCTATCATTACGGGTTGAAGGGGATTCAGTATTAGTTACCAGAAGAATGAGAAAAGATCTGACGCCAAGCTGGGAGCTCAATATGATCAAAGAAGCCAATCCCTTATTCCTATGTTTGAATCTGTATCTTTGACATATGTATTGTGTAAGGGGTTGTCCTTGTTAATGCTGGAGTTTTCATGCCACAAGGTTCGTTGAAGATGGGTTTTGGTTAGCTTTTGGTGTTGTTATGATCTAGGTTGTCATGTACGAGAAATATAGAGGCATACAAGTGGCAGTTGAGTATTTCACTATTTTGACAAAGTGCTCTAATAGAGGTGGCCTCATCATCTGTTGTCATTACTAGATATGCTCAGATTGGGGATATTGATAAAGATGCTGAGGTTTGTAAGAAAATGCATCTTGCTGGTGTAAATTTTAGTTCTTGACTTAAAGCAATAGTGGTTGTTGAGTGTTTTGTTCTTATAATCTGTGTAGTGTTATATTTTTTTAAAGGTGTTGTGCTGAGCAATGGACTTGGAGTTCTATTGGCTGTCTAAATGACCAGGTCGGCATTGGATTTAAATGTATATGAAGTTGGGTATTTTTTAAGGAATGCAAATCATTCGATACAGTGGTTTGTTGATTTGTAATCTCATGGATGGTATTCTTCACACAATGTGCATGAGTTGAGCTGGATGACCAGGTTTTGGAATTTTTTGAAACAATTACAATTTTCTGGGCTATTTTTAGAGGAATCTAACTTTGTTCATATTTGTCTTACTTGTGCCAACCTTATGCTCTTCTACAAGGCACAAAAATCTGTAAATACAATAGAATGCAGGTCTAAGTCTACAACTGTTGTGCCTGCCCTTTCAGACACGAGAAAGCGGTAACAGCCCAAAGCATGTGAATTGGAAAATGATATTTCTAGATGTTGAAATTGTGACTACTCTGAAAGATGTGTGAACAATGTGGGATTTCACAAAATGCACGTGGCTTGTTTGACATAATGCTCCAATGAAATGTATTCTTGACATGGCTTGATGGCTTTGCAGTGAATTACCTCACTAAAATGTGGTGCCCTGGTTGGAAAGCATTGCATATTTTTAATCAACTTTAAGCTTCTGGTGTAAGTGACTCCTATCAACATTTGTTGGCAGATACAACACGTGTGAAATGTAGAGCTTTGAGACCTAGGGTATGGAGATCATCTAAATAACTGAATGCAAATTAATTGGATGCCGTAAATTCTATAGCACATTACAAATGGTTGTAGGCAAAATGTATCAGCCGGATGTGAGCTCATGATTTGCAATGAATGCTGAATTTTCCATCCATTGTCTTTTGCCTGATGCATCAGTCAAGGAGGACTAATTTGTCCGGTTGGATTTCAGAGAGCATACATTTGTAAAAAAATGGCTATAGGAATCATTATTATTTTATGGTTTGTCAACAAAAAGCTAAATGCATATTTGATATTTCTAATAAGAATCTGCATTTCTAAATTTGTAAATACAATTAAAATCTTAAAAGGTAAATGCCAAACATGACATTAATATTAATTTATCAAAATTCTAAAATATCAAATTCATGAACTTCCTTATGGGCTACAGTGTACTTAGTACATCAGAAAGTTTTGAATCATCAACTCATCATTGGATTTGCCTTTGAGTTCATCTTCATTTCTTAGACTTTTGAAACTTGAATTTTGAAGAAGAGGGAGTTAGACGCATTGGTTTCGACTTTTCTTATCTACAGCACAAATTGCTACTAACATAAATTACACGCCCCAACTCCTAGATATCAGAAAAATAAACTACGTCCTTGTAAATATATTATTTTTCTGTTTCTTTTTAAGATCATAAAATAAAAAAAATTGTGTGATATTTTTATAATATTCCTAATAGTTCATGGGTATGGATTAAACTACAGCCTTCTAATCAATTTTATTATTTTTTTTAATAATTTTTTAAAATCATTTAGATAAAAGTAAATTACTTTTTACTATTTTATCCTTTTTATAGAATTCATATTAAATATATGAATGATAATTTCTTTTCCATTTCAGTATTTCCTAAAATGCTTCATCTCTATATTAGTTTATTTTCTTTTATCTAATATTTTTAATTTATTATTTTGATTTTCTTTGAGTATAAATTTTATAACAATGCAATTAACAATATATAGTAAATACTTAAGAGATATATGGGTTTTTAAGTTCTATTCTTAAAGTTAAAAGTAAATAATACATACTTATGCTCTCATGCTGAAATGGGAATAATGATCCCGTTAATTCCATCCAACAGAACAGCCAGTGATGCCTCTAGCAGAAAAGGTTGGGCAGAACTAGAGGACAATCATGAAAGAAAAAATGTATTGAACCAACACCTAAAAAGGATTGTTTCAGATTTCAACAGTCTGTGTCCACTGTCCAGTAATTCACATCTATTTGTCTTACCATATAGGTCTACAACAAACAAGTGAAGTGTCCATGAGGATGGCAGTAAATAGGGTTGACTTGAAGGGAAATAAATGGTATCTAAAAGCAATAGATCAAGCTAAAGCTTACAGATAAATTGCAGGTTGAGCAGGAGGAAGACCTTTTTACACTATTGAAATGTGTATAAATATTCTTGTTAAATTTCTTTTTGGGAAGTTCTTGGCGGGTAGCTTTTGTTTAGTATACTATTTACTTGCGAGGATGGGTTAATTTTCATTTTGGGAACTTAGTATGTGTTTTGAACAATCTTGGCTTTTGATTTGTATTTTATTTTACTTGTGAGGATGGGTGACCTGTGCACAAACTCCATCAAGCAATAGAAAACTAACCCATAAATAAGAAAACCTTTACATTGAGATAAAAATAACTGGAGACTCTGCAAATAACAAGCATTCATCAAATGGTATGCCAAACCAAATGTTTATTTTATTTGGAAGGTGGAAATTGGGTAGTGAGGTACAACTAATGTGATTTGTAATTTCAAAGGAACATGATACTACAATAGACATAATGACACTCATTAATTGAAATTGGAATTGGGTTTCTTAATTAGAGTTTTGACATCAAACTGAGTTGTCATCTTGAGATTCTACTGCTTCAGTGTCTATAACCCAATTGGAAATTGGGCCATTGTTCTACAAATAAATATGATTATTGTAACTATTTCCTTTAAACCACTTGTTATGGAGTCAAAAATGATATGTAGAGTTAAAGCTCTGGGTTGTTTAAATAACACAGGTTATTTTCAAAGATGCTTTGTATTGAAAGCAGTGCAGTTTGACAAACTGATAACTTATTTGTTGCATGTGCAGTTTCGTCATTTTGCCAATAAAATTGGTAACTTAGAACGACCATTTCTGAAGGAGTTCTTTCCTCGCTGGGTAGAGTCTTTTGGCTGTCCAGTTTTGAGGTCTGCTCTGCTTCTCTATTTTGGATGTTAATTTAAAATAATATTATTGAAATATTTATCTATACTACAAGTTTTCTTCCCAGATTTGTTTACCCTAAAATTTAATCTATAAATGATTGCTTTGAAAGGATGGGACTATCATACAACAAGCGGCGAAATATGATTGAGTTGGCTGTTTTGCGTGGATGCACTTCTAATACAAGGTCCTTGTCGGTAGTTACTGGAGGTACTGTTAGCAGCGAGTTACAGACAGGTGACATTGGCTGGCCTGGAATGATGAGTGTCAGAGTTTATGAACTAGATGGTATGTACGATCATCCAAGCTTGCCCATGGCTGGAGATACCTGTCAGCTACTAGAAATACAATGCCATTCAAAGCTTGCAGCTCGTCGTATACAGCGCCCAAAAAAAGGTAGTAAAGCTGATGGGTCAGATGATAATTTAGAGGCCACAGCTACTATGGATTCACGCCCTGGGTAAGCATTTTTCCTTATGTTTAAACTTATGCACTTGGATGCAAACAAAGTATTCAATCATCCATCTTTCTAATTTTTAAATGATTGACTTTGCTTCTTGTTTACCTCTGTTCTTTGCAGACTGGAATCCCCATTGCTGTGGTTGAGGGCAGATCCTGAGATGGAATACTTGGCAGAAATAAATATTCATCAACCTTTGCAGATGTGGGTAAGGTTGACTGCCATACATGAAATATGATTTACCGATCAATTAAAGAATATTTTGATATGACAATGAAAAGGTTCCATTAAGCAATTAAGAACAACTTTTTACAGGTAATCTATAATATTTACTAATCGTGTGTCCATACTGTAATATGCTTTCATCATATTCATGTTTGACTTTGTCTCCTAACTTTCTTGTATGACGTTTGCTGTTACTCATTGCCTAAAATGTCATTTCTAGCTGAAAATTCATTTTGAAAGAAATATTCGCCAACTATTTCCGCACATGCTTCTGCCCCATAGTATGTCATTAACTTGTATGCAGACATCCCAATTTTTTTCATAGATCAAATGAAATACCCATACAATGTTGATGACTAATCTTTGGTTCAACAAACAGTTGTTGTATCCTACTTAATCACACATCTATTTATGCAACTGTCCAATCACCTAATGAATAGGATTAGATAATAGCTAATATTTAATCCTATCTTCTTATTTAAGTATTATAGCTTATGCACTATGCTCTAATAATTCTAACATTCCATCCCTTCCCCTATTATATCATAGTCCTAAGGAGGAGCAAGAATACTAAATACCAGGACTGGGACAAACCCAACAATCCTAAACAATTACAAACACTTGATGAACTTTGACATACAGAGTAGTTCATGTGGATTTGGACATACAAAATAGTTCATGACTTACATTGTTGCGAACAGGGATGAATTGAATTGTTCACCTCAATGGTAATGGCCTCATTGAGCGCTTGACCAAGGATATGGACACACTCAACTATCCTCCTTCACAATTGTGAACATGGACTAGGAACACACACTATCCTCCACAATTGTGAATTTGGACTAGGGACACACACTATCCTCCTCCACAATTGTGAACATGGACTAGGGACACACACTATCCTCCTTCACAATTGTGAACATGGACTAGGAACACACACTATCCTCCACAATTGTGAATTTGGACTAGGGACACACACTATCCTCCTCCACAATTGTGAACATGGACTAGGGACACACAACAGTCCACAACACCTTGTGACTAGGGACACACACAACTAGCCATAGATGTTCAGTTGAATTGGCCCTTAATGATCTTTACTGCATTCTGTGAAAAGGAACAAACTCAACCATTGGCAATGAGTCTGGCATGGGCCTCTACTGAACATGTTTGAAAAATTGCAGTGGGAATCTTGTCTAGACTGAACGATACCTTGTGAACAGGGGCACAGACATCTATTCGTAAGGAAAAATCCTTGATTCAATTTGGTTCAGATATTTCTCCTCATTATCCTTGTGGGGAGGTCTTTGTCATGTGCTGCAAAACCAAAGTCTTTGTCATTACTCTCACTAGTAACCAGTGCCTTGAATGTCTTCAACTTGCCATCTAGCAAGTCTTTTGCTTGCTGAACACAGTTCATCACAGGAAGACCCCATTCTTTGCATTAAAAGCATACGTAACATTTCTTTGATACCTGGATCTGATTTGTTTTGGTGGATGAAGAACTCTTACCTGATATGGAAGAACTCTTAGGCTTGTTCTTTATAAATAGTGCTGTTTCATCCTTTATTGACTTGTTTACTTGATTTTCTTCATTAATTAGAGCAGAAATTACATGTTCCAAACTAGGTTAATTTTGTTCAATGTGAGCACAATATTGGCATATGTAGCAGCAATAGTATTTAACAAGACAACTTTAGTATCATCATGATTCATTATCTATTTTGGCATTTATCCCAGCAAGCTGATTCGTTAAGGAACAAAACTTACTTACGTGATGGATGATATTGTTGCCTTCATCTTTAGTCCAAATAGATTATGTTTTAGGGTCATCTTTGTCACTCTATGCTTGGATCCAAACAATTTATTGAGATCATCCCAAGTTTGCTTTGAAATCTTGGAGAATTTTATGTGATGTAGATTTGCTATTGGTTTTTGGTCTTTAACAGTCCACTTTGCCACTTCATCAGGAGGCTGTGGCTTTGGTGTGTTCAAAACTATTTGTTAAGTCCTATTCAATCGGCATCAGTTGTATGTTGACTTGCCATGTATGAAAGTCTCCCTTGTTTTCTCAATGTGCAGAAAGGATAAAAGATTCTTGCCCACTAATAACAAGGGTGTTGGGTACCACCGGCACTGATGATGCAACCTAAAATGAATTTCATGCTTTCTATTTGAATTATCGCATTAAGCTAAATTATACATTGATAATCTTTTTTTTTTCGAACATATTTAACTATAAGTGTTTCTTTATAAAAACCAAAACAAACTCATGTTACATTTGACTTATTCAACGATAGACATCAATATTCACAACTTAAAAAAATATTAAACTAACTAAAGTAATGTGTCATGTTACCAACATGCAAAACATCTGTTTAGACTTATTCAACAATAGACAGGAATATTCACAACTTAAAAAAATATTAAATTGACAGATAAAGTAATGTGTTGCGTTACCAACATGCAAACCATCTGTTCAGAATCATCAGTATGTAAGAATCTCAAAACCCAATGGAACAAATTACTTTGTCCCATTCTAATCTTCTCTCTGCATAGCCAGGGAATAGTCACATTTTGACCTTCACTTTTATTTTCACATGTTGGTGACCTCATCCGGTAAAACAATGCACAAGGATATTTTCTCTTCCTCTTATGTCCTGACAGGATTTGCTGCTTTGTATAAGGAAAATGATCACATCAATGAGGGAACCTGGCATATAGCACCCTTGTTGCCTGAAGTCACAGGACACTGAAGGAATTAAGAATAGGTAACAATGGCTGAAATAATTCTTGCTTTTGTGGGAAGAGATTTGATTGGAAGCCTGGGACATCAATGCATTGAGTCATAGGGAAGAAATCCACATTGACTTATTGGTATAACAAGAAGTTCAAGTCCACCTTGGACAGTTCTAGATAGAGAATAATCAAGACTGTCATATGGCCTACAAGGACGAATGGCATTTCCTTTCTTCATGCAGCTATCAATCTGCCGCTGTTGACTGTAATATGGTATGAATTCAGGCATAGGTGAAATTTTGGAGGAGGAATGACTCCTGCTCTGATGCCACTGACATTAACTTGTATGCACATACATTAAAAATTTATTTATCAAATGAAATATTTATACAGTGTTGATTCTAACCTTGGGTTCAATAAACAGTTCAAACATAGACTGTTGTTATATCATACTCAACCAAACATCAAATCAGGTAACCATTCAAGCACCTAATGAATTGGATTAAATAATACTATTATATAATCCTATACCCTTACTTAACCAAACTATAATAAACCAAAAATGTCATAGTTTATATAATATGGTATAATAATTGCTAACTAGTATATAGGATGGAACATATCCCAATTTTATTTTGTCCTAGAAGGATTTGTTAGGAGTTACTAGATTTACTATGGTTGCTTGACTCAGAAATGGAGTTTTGGAAGAAGTTTACATGAATCATGAAAGCAAATATCTTTCTTGGGAAACCAAAATATATAGATGTTTTCTATTTCTTGGGATAATATTGGGAACCCCAAAAAATGCAAAAACATTAAAAAAAGGTGAAATGGCTGATGTTTTATATTTAAGGCCATCCTAATTGTGTAGAGGGTGGGAGAGTGATGGTAAATATGAGTGTACACATGAATTTTGAAATGTGGAGTTTTTCATAAATATTGAAATCACCAATTGTAGTGCATTCTGCATAGTGCATTACTACATAGTTCGACTTCAAAGTAGAGCTTCAAAATTAAGTGCAAACTATAGAATACAAATGTCAACCTACAAAGTACAAAACCTTCAGTGTGCCCCTAATGCACATGATATCCTCAAATAGTCAATCAGTCTTTCAGTGCACCCTCATCCTAAGGATGCCGGGCTTTACTGTTTGCAGGGCTAGCATGACTGCGCTTGCCATTAGGTATAATCCTCAGGCCATTGAGATTTCCTGCCTCCATTGTTCTGTGTCTGTCCTCTGCTGGAGATTTAAGATAATTGTTTCTACTTCATTTATGTAGACAAACTGATGTGTCGTTCTGCTCGTGTTCGTGCTTTTTTTGTTTTTGTTTTTAACCTCTTAACCCCTGATACCTCTCTCTCTCTTTGACACACACTAACGTGTATGTATCTGTCTCACAATGACATTTAGCTTCCATAATTAAATCTTATGAGTTAAATCCTCTTAATAGCCTTCCATATTTCATGTGGTAGAAAATGCCTGGTGATGATTTTGGTGGAGATTTGGTAACCTTGCATAGGATTTGTACTACAAATTATGCAAGTCATTTCTAGCAAATGAGTGGATTATGACAATTTGAAATTTAACTCAAACACTAAGCCATTTTTGTTTCTGTATGTAAGTAACCAATTTGATAAGTGCCCAAGTAGCTTCGTTTCCATCCTACGCACTGACTATGTATGGGGAAGGTATAATGAATCCATACAGTGAAGGTGATCTGATTCTCCCCAACCATCAACTTGGCTTGAAATAGTCAAATAGGAAATCTAGTCCACAAGTAATAGTTATTATCTTTCTTATGTACAATATTTTTCATATTCATTTTCAGATTTTCTAATCTTTCATACATTCACAACATAACCATACATCACAACACATTACAAATTTACAACCCTTTCACAAAACTTCATGACACATCACAACATGCATCACCACTCAACAACACAAAGAAAAAATACATACTCAAGCTTACAAAACATATCTAAACATCACTCCATAACTCTATACATCATAAGACTACTATAAACTGTTAGTTTTTCTTAGATCAGATTAGATAATAAATTGCTCAATAGAAATGCAACACATAAGACAATGAACACAACAAGATACCCTGGGAAAACCCTCCTACTCAAGGGAGAAAAACCCAGCAAATGATTCTCTTATATATGATAACACAGTGACAGAAATCTGCTTACAACTCAGGCCCAACAATGATAATATATTCGCCCTCCTTCAAGGTATAAATGACTGTCTTCTTTCTGGAAATCGGACTGCTGCTTCTAAGGTGCGACTTCTGCTCTAAGTGCGAATTTCTGCTCTTCAAAGGTAAGTGCGAACTTGCTTCAGATGAATGATTACAATGCCAAAGTGACCTTGTATATATACAACATTAGGCGCCTCTTGACTTAGGTCGGCCTTTCTTGGAATACAAAATAAAAGATAAATAATTAATATAACTTTAGGTCGGCTCAAGTTTGATACAAGGAAAAAGGTCGGCTCTTGGTTATATAATAATTTGTCTTCTTCTTGGAAGTGCAGACCGAAGCTGCTATATAACATCAACATAAACATCACAAAAACCTCACAGGTATCTCAAGCAACACTCAAGCTCATTTCACATCAAGTTGTCAATTACACACTTATAACAAGAACAGTAGCAAACTGTTTATCATCTGTTTAGTACCCTACCTCTCATGTAGATTGGAATGGATTTTTGCAATCAGGCCACAGGTCTTCACATCGAGAATCTCTTAGTACATAGTGATAGATGTACAGTAAACAACCTATGGATCCTCTATCCCCTACTCTACTATGACAAAATGTGATGTGATGCATATATTGCGAGGAGTTTTATTTGCCTACATGTATCTTGGGTTCTTAAACATAGTTGTAGTATGAGTACCAAAATATATCATCCACTACAAGGATAGTCAACACATATACCCAAAAGACCATAAAAGTGTCAATAACTCATAAATTATTGACATTGCTCAAAATTTGTTTTGATGGAAAGTTAGATTAACATATAAGCTTACATCCCATTAACTTTTCCATATAATTCTATTATGAGATGTATTTACAGACAATTCTAGACGAGTCTGAAGAAATTGTGCTCCTGACCTTTTATGGAAGCTAGAAAAGTAGTCGCTTGTTTACTTAATTGTTGAAAATCTATAAACCATGTCTTTGCTAATCCTTGGTGAGAATGTTTTTACCCATAGTTCAGAACCATATCAAAAAATCTCAAAGACCTAGTTTACCGATTTTGAAATATGATCAAAACAATATTAGGCCATGGTAGAGACCTACAAATTGCAGCAGACCTACATATTGTGGTAGCGACCTTTAAATTTATCCAACAAAACAGTGTCATCCTGATACATTATTTTTGCAATCTGACTTCTCAGATCGCTTCTCAGGTCTTCCTCTAGATTTTGAACAACCCAGAATTTGTATTTGACCTCAAACAAACTGAGAATAAGTAAAACATAATTCAAAGGTGATGTAAATGCAAATTTGAAGGGTCAAGAAAGAAATTAACCAAACACATACACTTGCACTGACTCCTTAAACAACCTACCAACATGTACTCATTCATAAAAGAAAGAGAAATGATCCATTTTGCTACAAACATCAAATCAAGTGCACTTCCATAAAAAGCACAACCCCCAATGTAAATTGATGAAATTGATTTCCCAAGAAGATACAAATCAGCAAATAGATCATTCATGAATTAAATTCTAAAATGTATATTCAATGCAAAAGTATACCTAATCATATATGGAACAATGCAATCAAATGTCTATTGCTTATTCAAACATGCCATACAATAATTGTAAGCACAAGCAATTATTGAAAACAACGGTGTCTACCACATAAACATAATGTGAAATCCACAAGTATATTCTCACATCAAAATTACAATTGGATGGGTAAAAGAATAATAAGTCAAAATAGGTTGCAAGTTCGGGATATTACAAGCAACTTGGGTATGGAAGATGGGGTATTGCAACAGGGATGCAAAGTATTGAAAAATATAAATAATTTTTAAATTTAATAAGATGTAATTTATTTGCACAATATAAATATAAAAAATGTTAAGGTACTTGGAGATAGCAAAGTATTGAAAAATATAAACAATTTTTAAATTTAATAAGATGTAATTTATTTGCACAATATAAATATGAAAAAATGTTATGAAGGTACTTGGAGATAACAAAGTATTGAAAAATATAAATAATTTTTAAATTTAATAAGATATAATTTAGTTGTACAATATACGATTGTGGATTGCGTTCATAATCTTTTATTTTCTTAAAATTCTGTTTTTGCTTCGCCTTTCACAACTTCCCTCTCAACCAACAGTCTCTTCCACCATAAAAATGGGATCTGCATTCTTGGCAATCCGATTTGGGTATGGATTAATGTCATCCAAGTTAAATCACATCACAACTCTTCCTCGTTGCTGCCTTTTTGATGTAAAAATGAAGATTGTATTACACACACAATTGGGTTGAATGCTTGCATTTCTTCATGTAAATGGCATGGAACATGTTTCATTTATGCTCACACTTAGAAGTGCTACAAGGAAATCATAAAATGTAGATTTCACAAGGCTTTGACGGTTTTTTATTTTGCACATTAATTTTCATACCACAAATTTGCAAAGAAAACATTTATAAATTTGTAAGTAAACTATAATTATTAAGCAAGTCTATTAGCTACAAGACTATGATACAACTGTTGAAGGACTTAAGCCTTTTTGATTTGGTTTTTGGGTTATTGTCCTTCATTTCTATAAGGTGAAAAAACAACCTTCCCTTTGCATCTTTGTAAATTTGTAACTTGTCAAGAATTGTGACTTTAAAGGGTTTCATTTAACATTGCCCTCTCTAGGCATGTGTTGAGGCCATCCATAATATTCTCATCAACAAAAGGAATTTAAGCGGAGAAACTTGGGATTCACATAATAGGCCACTGTATTTATGTCTTTTATTTTGTTTCTCCCATGCTAATAGTGGATGGCCTCCTCGGCCTTTTCCATAGCCTCATAGAGATAAGCCATTGGGTTTTGTTCTCAAGCCACCAAGTATAGTAACTTTGAACAAAAACTTCATCACATAAACAAAATTTTATGGATGTTTAAAATGAAAATTAATAAAAAGTTGAAAGAAAAGAACAAATGCAATGTAAACGTGAAATTCGAAAGTTATCAAACATACAAAGTAATTGAGTTGATTGATATGTAAGTTTGTTAGGTTTAAAGTTACCTTGAGGATCTCTTATGTGCTTTGCCAAACACATCATAAGAAAGGATACTCATGATTGTTCCCCCTTCGGCTGTCTTTGAGTATGGAGAGACCATCCTTGTAGTGCTCACAACATATGTTTATGAGACGTTAGTGAGGCTGCAGTGTAACAAAGTTGGTGGTGACTGTGTGGTTTGATATCTCACAAGCTTCTTTCTCTTTATGCGCTCTCTCATTAGGTTAAGCACCAAAGGGTGATTGTAGATGCTTTTGGTAACATTTCTTGGTTCTTTAATCATCACTTTCAACAATCCAAGTTTGCTTATATCCTTAACTAGAGGATCAATACAATAGATAGCAGAAAGGCTTCAAATGGTATGATGGCTTTCCTCAAGAAGCATCCCTGTTGCTACAATTTTTTTGCGTATTATTGGTCACAACTTAGATGACGTCCTGAATGCCCACGTTTTGAACCATCTCTTTTAACATTCTGCAGTCTTAACATTTTTCACTTTGTGAGAGGCATCAATTGACATCAAGAACACCAACTGCTCACCTGAACTAACTAGGAATTTGATCAACCTGTGGTTCTTATCATTTGTCCACCCATTAGGAAAATTATTGCAGCCCTTTTTGTAGCAAATTTTCGCTCGGTCTCTTCTACTATGACTTTATTATTTTTTATGGCCTCCTTTAACAAATACTCACCGAAATGATATAGTCTAGGTTCCCTAAGCCCTTTCCTAGCAATAATTAATGCACCAATCTATGACTCCCAATATGGGTTTCTGGTAACATTGACTTGTACATTGTTAGAAATCCAAAAAATAGTGGTGGCCATCCTACCTCATCATGCTTCTCTTGGTTACATTTGGTATCTTTGAGTGAAGGTTTCGTATCAGATGTATTACAAGGAACCAGAACCTTTTTGAGTGCTACAATTGGAATTGTCTCCAATTGATGGGCCCCACATTCGTGGGCCATGAGAAGAGCCGACATTGGTCTCTAATTCAGAAGGAGAATTCATCCAAGTTGCAATTGCCTTAATTGTCTTCGTAATTTTTTATTTCGTCTCATTGCCCAAAGCAGAGACAAACTTCATCTCTTATAATCTCCAATTCCACTGAATTACATAACTTGCTCATCTTAGCCAAGGATTTGTGGAAGATAATATTTGAGGCAAGTGATGCTTTTGTCTCATCCTCAAGCCACAACAATTGCACACCACCATTCATGCATTTGAATCTAATGTACTATGCTTCTATGTGGGTTCCTTGACCTTGCCACCACCATGGTTGCTGCACAGTCATCTCTATTTACAAACCTGGAAACCCTAGAAAGAAGAAATTAAAGTCAAGCTTAAACATAAAAAATCACAAATACTAGCTATGAATGAAACATGAATAAGATTAAGAAAAAGAAAAAAAAAATAAAAATTGAAGCCCTGGAAGTGCAAGAACACAACATGAATGAGAAAAAAAAGCAATATCATTAATAAAAAACAAAAGAGTTCCAGTCTTTGAAATCTGACCAATATGTCTATTGAATTGGTTGAAGATCAGTTAGAACAATATCCAAACCAAACCACAAATCAATGCAACAAACTTAAGGAGTCAAGAGCATTGAGTGGATGCCATACAAATGAGGAAAATAGTTGTTTTTGGGTGTTCTAAGCAGTGGCTCTATCTTATGCACAGGTTAGTGTTGGTGTATTTTTGTGTTGAACTAGTGAGTAATTGTGAGTCAGTCGGTAAGTTTTTTTCAGTAGGTACTCTCCCAAATATCAGTAATAAAATAAAGAAAAGAGTTACAATCTTTGAAATCTGTTATGTCTTTTCTGTACTAGATCCATTTCTTTATTCTCTTTGAACAAATAGTCAAAGTTCTTTTGTTACATTTTTACATACCTTAGCTTCTTTGCTAATTATATTGTTTTGATCTCCTTATATAATTGAAATATTTTAAATCTGTTAACCCATCTGTTATTCTTGGGATGATGCAAACTGATTTTCTATGTAGATGGGTGAATGGTTTATTAAATTATTACTGCATGGATTTTCACAAACAAAACCAAATCATGAAATTGAGCAAAGTTATAGTTAAGATGAAATCTACGGAAAAAAGTTGTATTAGTTGCCACAGATGAACAAATAGGTCGGACCATGGCACAAACACGATTGAAGACAATTCCAATGATCACACTGTTGGCATGGAAATCCATCTTAAGGCTGAAGCTGTATGGTAGAGGTCCAAGCTATCTGAATATGTTGGCAGCATGTATTTCTCTCAGTGAGGTCTATTGATCTCCTGCTTTTGGGAGGAATGTGAGGATGGGCATCCAAGGAGTCTCTAAATGGATCAAACTGATTGAAAGAGATGCCAACAGACTCTATTAGTAGAAACTGATCTGCATTAATGCATTTGAAGTGGATAGGCTTAGTAAACTACATTATTTTCTTCATTATCAATTGTAGGATAAGTACAGATTAGTTTGTATGTATATCAGCTTCATTGTATTATTTTGATTATTGTAGATATTCTTTGCAGAAGTTCCAGAAATTGAAGTGTAACTTCAATATGGAAAGTTAGCACAGTCTTTGTTGGTTAAAGTTTAATAATCAAAACTATGAATTAGTCTCTCTTCTAGATTATATTTTCTCTGACATAAGATTCCTTCTATTTGGCTCCTCTTTGTTTTATTAATTATAGGTATATTGTGTGATTTGTGGAATTGGGGGAAGATAGTTTTTGCTTTCTCTTAAAGTGGAAATATCTTTGTATAAGAAAAGAAAGAACTACATGAAGCTTTTGCTTTCTCACTTAAGATTACACAATGGATCAATTTTTTGCTGTTTGTATGGACCATGACAACTTTAGTTATTACATGTATGAACTGCTAATTGTTGAGTGCTGAGCATGGTGGTATATTTTTGTATTTTCATAGTCATTGGCCATGGAAAGCCATATTTTAGCGATTTGCATAAATTTTACTATCATGTCTAATGCCTTCATTGCCTGGTCACTTCTTATATGTTGTGCATGATAGATAAACCAACTGGAAAGGGACAAAGACATAGTTGCACAGCTTCAAGCAATTGATACATTGTGTACTTTCCCACAGTTCTCATTTGCAATAGTTAATGCTTTGAACAACTGCCTTATGGATTCAAAGGTAGTTACTCTATTCTGCCTGATGAGTGGGATTTTTTGAGCTCGTAAATTTATTTTGAAATAATTAATGTCTAATTCATACTTGCAATGGATCAGGTTTTTTGGAGAGTGAGGATTGAGTCTGCTTTTGCTTTGGCCAAAACAGCTAGAGAGGTCTGATTTTCCTCTACATATTTAATTTTTGCAATTCCTTTACATATGTTCATCTTTCTAATTATCCCCCTATATATGGTTTTTACATTATAAAGGAAGTTGTGCTATGAAGGGATTAGGTTTTTCTAAGCTGTGTGCACACATTCCGATGTTTACTACACCATCTAGATATTTTATCAAGGATCATGTGATTCTGATAAGATGGATGCTTAGAAAACCTTTGATATGATACATCAGCAAAATCTTAGCCAAGCTGCTTTGTTTAAGTACAAGCGAAAAACAGCCATGTGTGGGATTGGACAATTTCTTAAGAATGTAGTCTAAGCTTACCTCACTCTGTATTACAGTCAGGAGATGTGTTCAAATGGCTAAAGTAGGTTAGTGGGACTCAAAAGTACAATCAATGAAATAAGAAAAGGGGGATAAATCGTATGTTGTGCCTAAGTAATCCAGGTTCTGAAAATAATGTGAGCACCTCACTCTGGAAGCAATTTAATAAATAACTAGAGGGGGATAAATCGTATGTGCCTAAATCCAAGTTATATGGTTTTAAGTGCAAAAGTGCAAATAACAAAGTGAGGGTAGGTTGCCTCAATAAACATTGAAATACGGATTAGGCTAGAGGAGTGAATGACATCATCACCACTTATAAGCAGTGCTACCCAGGGACGCGTTCCCAGGCCTAAAACCTCCCTCCCTGTCCCAGGGACCGCTAGGGGACATCCCCTAGGCATCCCCAATTTGCAAAAAATAAGAGGAAACGTCCTGGAAACCCAGGGTCTTCCCTGCCTGCAGCCGGGGGCATCTGGCCATCCCCTGCGGCAGGTAATTTAAAGAAAAAAAAGCACATTTAACTTTGACAGAGGTGATTTTGGTCTAGTGAGAGGCTAACTCCACACCAAACTCTGATATCTCAGTTCGAAAACCCCTATATTTTTTCTTTTTTCCTTTTTGAAACCAAGTGAAATGGAAGAACATAACATAACATTACAGACTAAGTTCTTTCAAGTAAAGTCTGATATAGTATTTATTTCAATCCATAAGCACTGCTATTTAAAGGCATACATTTGTCATGGGAGTTTCATCATAAAATGAACTATCATTACTTTCAAATACAAAATGCCTAAGAACCAAGATGATAGTGAAGATGCCGGTCTGATACACAGTTTGCAGACCTGTTGCTGCTGCTACGAAATGCGATAGTCCCCTGTTTACCAAAGAAACTTCACCAAACATTCAGTTATGAGCATGGACTGAAGTAGGCAGAAGTACATCCAACTCAACCCCCTTTCACCACACCATTTAACACCCCAACCATGAATCTTTCCGCTGTAGTAATAAGCTTGGAAGCACTTCCCTACACCCAGCACATGGAATAAAGCATTACTAACTGGTAGCAGGTCCACAGTGGCAGAAATAAGTGTATGGCTGATCACCAACAGCTACAAACAGTCATTCCATTATACACTGTGACTTCCCAGCTGTAGCAATGGGATAATAATGTGCCCAGATTAACCCAGAACACTTACAAAGGCTCGGAATAGACAAACATAGGCCTGATTTCACTACTATTCTGTTGTCCTGCTATAGCATTAGGCTCAATGAGTGCCCAGCTTCACTCAGCACTCAGAAATAGTGTCAAACCGATTATTGCAGGTCGGTAAACTGAACAATGGTTGATGTGCGGTCTGCTGGTCACGGCACTCAAAGGAAACCCAGAAACAACTAATTTCACCTCCTAAATTGTATTAAACCGCCTCCAGCTGTAGTGAAGGGCTTCATTTGCTTCCAGCCTCTCCATATCACTGTCAATGATAAAGCACAGCAGCTCTAGCTCCATTAATCATTTTCAGTCATTCCAGTTCAGTTTGAGTGCTGGAACAGAGGTGGTTTTGTGCTAGTATATGTTAAGGTTCTGTAATGAATATATGCATGCTTTATCCATGTTTTCATATGAATATTTAAAATTTCCCTATATATTTTAAATTTTCCCTATATTTTATATATCCATACATTTTGCCGTCCCCTAACCGTCCCCAGAATTGGCTTGAAAAATCGGGGACTTAGGGATGCGTCCCGCCATCTCCTGGCATCCCTGTCCGAGAAACTAAGGGTAACACTGCTTATAAGAGGGTATTTTTGGGATTGGACAATATCCATAGGGCAATATGTTGGTCTAGAGGTGCTAGATTGGGCAATCTTACAAGGAAGCAGGGTACCTCCCCCCCATAACCTTTTTTAATGCCCAAGATCTATGGTGATATGGAGGTAAAGAAAATCTAGCAATATACATGTGTTGGTGATGGTAGCAAGGGGGACTAGGGAATTACATCATTTAGTATCCTGAACTGGGTGGTTGGTGATGGTGGCAAGGGGGACTAGGTAATTACTTCATTTGTTATCCTGCACTGGATAGTTGGTTGGGCAATTTTATATAATATAGTTACCTTTAAGGCTTTAACTATATCAACTGCTCTTTTCTCATTGTATCTATTAGCCATCCTTCTCATTAATAAGACATCAATTGCAAAGCCTTCTCCATCATCTGATATCAGAACAATAGGTGAGGATTTAAGTGGATTGGCTTCTCAAGCTTCAAGGGAAACCTCCTATTCAAAGATGTTTTGATATGGTTGTGCGAGGAAGAAAGGTGCAACACGAGTTCCATTGAACTGATTGGCAGCAATCCAATTGCTGGTATGTATTCTTTCCACGTGGTGTTCTATTTCAACAGTGCAACATTTTGTAAGGGCAAATGACACGGGAACATTTCTTTCAGTGCAGAGACAATCTAGGATGGGGCAGATTCAGATTGGCATGTTGAAGGAAAGTCACCGCTGGGAAAAACAAACAACATTTTGCTGTGTGGTGCGAGATTGAAATGTCACTGTTATTCTTTTTCCTGCAGTGCCATCAATTGCAGATGTTCATTAAAATAAGCACGGAGGAGAGAAAATTCACTTTGTTGAAGGTGTAGGAGCATTTAAAAAAAATATAAAGTACAAGGTCTGCATTACAGCTTGGAAATGGGAATGTACAGAATTTTTTAAAAGTACAAAGATGAAAAGGTGGATGGATAAGAAATTAGAGTGGATGGGTAAAAACCAAAAAAAGGGTTAAAGTGGATGGGTGTATCAGAAATGAAACAAAAGTAATAAAGTGGATGCTCTATATTAAAAGCTAGAGTATATTAGTACTTTGGACATATGAAAGTCATGTTGGTTATGCGAGCATCTAGGCCATTTGAGTATGGGTCTTATTTGTCCATTTAGGAAGTTCAAAGAGTGACAGGGCCTTGGACTTTGATTACCTCATCTCACAGGGATGCTCATTGCTGCACATGGCATAAAAATTGACAGCTCGAATGTGGTTATGAGGAAAATATAGAAGATAGCAATGATTGTAAAAAGCGAAGAACTTGTTGTTGTTAGAGGCAAGTGCATTAAATTTTTTTTCTTTATTTGCATACAATTTTAAAGGGCATTTTGGTACTATTGAATATAAAAAATCAAGTAGTTTCGTTAGTTACTTCTTTGTAAGTTTCTAACTTTCTTATAAACATTTTGCACTATTCAATACTAAATAAAATCATAACTTTTTTTCTGACACAGCATCCAATGCAGCCAAAATATTTCTTCTTGACTCTTAATTGCTAAGAGGTGACAATTATTTGGGTTGGAAGACAAAGGTCTAAACTCATCTTGAGTTTGAGGATCTGTGGGGAGCTGTCAAAAGTACTGTAACTTGACATGCCACCAATTTTGATGTACAACAGAAGTATGGAAAGCTGAATTGAAAGACCAAATTATTCATCTTGTTTGTGTTTCAGATGAGGTGCAACATCATATTCAAATTGCTACAAGTGCAAAATATGCATGGGATTGGCTCCAAATAGTATATGAGCTAAATAATTAAAACCAGATTCTCCATATTTAGAGCCAACTCTATTGCTTGAAGATGCAAATCTGTGAGAAAGTGGAGACGTTTCTCCAAAGAGTAGCTGAATTGTGAACATCATTTGAAGCACTTGAAACCATTTTAAATTACTCTTGTTGCCCATTGTTTTGAGAGCATTGCCCCCTACCTATAGAGTGGTTGTGACTTTCTTGAATGTTGCTAGCAAGAAGCTATCATTTGAAGATCTAGTGAATTTAATTTAGTATGAAGAAGCAATTCAAGATGAAAGTACCATAAATTAGAATCAGGTGCTTGCGATGACCGAAAGAGCCAATAAACTAGTCAATTGGGGTTGCTCTTCTAGACAACAACAAGAGGATCACACTTGCTCATAGAAGAAGAAGCAACAAAAAGCATCTCATGGGGCAAGAAGAAGCTACACAAGCAGCATGACAATGTTGTTGAGGTTGATGATTCAACAAAGAATATGATATCTATGATGCCCAAACTCATAAATCTTCATCTATTAGTCACTTAGTATGGTACGTGTATTTGGGTTCCTCTATTTGATTATTAGGGTAGTGCCAATTTTTTTTGATTTGAGACAAGTCATGCAATTCCTCCATTATTGCACATGCCTTCAAAATCGAGAAAATGTTTAACTTGATGATGTCTTGCATGACAATCAAGCCCTCATAGTGCAAGCCCACTCGTGTACATTTCTTCAGCACAAAAGATATTGTCACCTTGGTTTTGGCTTTTGGTAACACATAGTTGACATGATATGGTGAGAGGCACACACCAATCTATGTGGAGACATGTCAATCAGTTACATTGGCGTTAGATATTTCAATTGTTTGCAGATAATGACATCGTAAGGTTGTGAGTGTTTTATTTGCACTCCAAAAATCAAGCTCTAGAATAGCTCAAGTAAATTTGGAGCCCTTGTTGAATGATAGTTGCCACATTCATGTTCTTTGCTCAAATAGAGAGAGGGAGTACACTAGCTAGGAGTTTACCTCTTTCCTCAAAGATCTTGACATTAGGTGATTGTTGACCATAACATACACACCTCAATAAAATGGCATTGTAGAAATGTGTAATTTTACAACCATGGAAATTGTATGTAGTATGTTAAAAGATTCAAGTCTTGCTCCTACATTTTGCGTTGAAGCAATCCACACAATTGTCTACTTGTTGAATTGGGCACTCACAAAAGCACTTGATGGCATCACTCTTAAAGAGGCATGAAATAGACATAAGCTACCTCTAGTTACACTTCTAAATTTTTGGATGTACAATGCATATACATGCTCCAATAGCTAAGTGTAAAATATGGATGAAAAGTCATTGAAATGTGGATTTCACAAATGCAGTTTTGAGTCAAAGGAGTATCAACTCGTGAATCTTGATACAAAGAAGCTGTACATTAGCAATGATGTGATCTTTAATGAGAAAGGTGAGTCATCAAATCTTCTGCACAACTCTCGCTTCAAATACTTCATCTCAAATCATTTCCCAAGAAGATGAAGATGGGGATATTGAAAATAAAGAACCAACCTATCTCGCCTAGTAGTGTTGGGAATCAATCCTTTGGTTGTTATGTGGATTGGTCCTATCTATTACTTTTTGACATCTAGTGGCATCATATATATATATATATATATAGAAATTATCTCAACCATTCTATCTCTCCAAAGTGAACATCTAAATATCCTTTGTTTATAGGTTTTTCTTATCTATTTCAATATGTTGTCTCTTAGTAGGTGGGCAACAAATGGGCTAAGGGAAGGAGAGATTGCTCTAGATATGCTAATGAGAACGAGAAGGGTCAAGTTGATATTTGATAGTATAAGAATGGGGCTAAGTGGAGGGAAAGCTTCGAGTCTCTTAAGGTAGGGATTGCGATTGGGCCAATCCACTTTGATTCTTAGGGTGCCTTCAACCAACCCCTAAGTTGGAAGGCACTTGGAAGGAGGAGGTGGGAAATTTTCTAATAGTATGGGCAAACCAAGCCTTGGGATAATAATTCTACCCAACCAAGTCTACCTTAATCCATGGCCATTGTGCATTGGTACCCAAGTGTTATATTGGTACCATGAAAGAGGCAAAGTTGAATGAAGTTCTAGACATGTCTAATTCAAGACTAAGGAAAATCTAGCCCTCATGTTTACAGTTATTGAAAATTTCAAACTTGCAATAGTTCAAGAAGCACTTGAGTTAAAGCCTTGGAAAGCTGCCATTCAAGATCAAGTACAAGGTAGATGGATGAACTACACCAAGTTTAAGTCTTGACTTGTGGCAAAGGAAGGCATAGATTATGAGGAGACACTTGTCCCCATAACCAAGAACAAGACTTTTAGGATAGTTCTTGCTATGTTGTCATAGTTTGTGTGTCAAATTCACCTAATGGATGTGAAGAGTGCCTTCTAGAATGGAGATCTCAAAGAATAAGTCTATATGATGACTCAACTAGAGGGATTCACCACAATTAGTTAGGGAAAAAAAGGTGTGTGGACTTGTGAAATCTCTCTATGGTCTAAAGTAGGCTCCTAGAGCCTAGTACATGAAGATTGATGAGCATCTCCTTCAACATGGGTTCCAGAGTAATCCATATGATGCAATTCTCTACCTCAAGTAGTAAAGGTAAGATTGTGTTCTTGGTTGTTTATGTTGACAACCTCGTCATCATTGATAACTCAAGTAAATGATAAAATCATTAAAGAATGATCTAAAAAGATTGTTTGAAATGACAAATCTTGGGCTTTTGCACTATTGTTTTGGACTAGAGTTGTGATAGTTAAAGAATTAGATCTTGGTGGCTCAAATGAGTTAATGCCAAGAAACTACTTGAGTTTTTTTGGATGATAGTCTACAATCATATTTCAACGCCCATTGAGGTTGGTTTGCAACTATCTCACACAAATTCATCCCCTAAAGTGGATGCCACTCTTTATCATTAGCTTATTGGGAGTCTCATTTATTGGACTGTTCTTTTAATGAAGGTGAGATTAAAGTAGCTATATAAACATTTATAGAAACAATAAAAATTTGGTTATTAATATTTATAATAATGTTTAAAATAACTTACAAGTAATATTGATCATGTAATATATCATACGGTTTGCATAAGTTACTTAGGCTAATACCTTCCATTCACACATTATAAAGGAACACTAATTAATAATAATTGGTAAGCATCAAAATCAGATTTTTTTGAAGTATTAAAAAAAATTAGAATTGAACTAATTAAAATTTGATCTAATTAAAGGCTATTCCGTTCAGGAAAGAATAATGTTATGCTTTTAATATTCTTTTATATGATTTTAGTACTTAAATAATTGATTCATGTATTATAAGGGAATACCTATTAATAATAAGTGAGAACTAAAATATTGAAACAAGACTTTTTTGAAATTTTTAAAATTATACCAATAGTTTTCAATTTATTTTTTATTTGTTTTTAAATAAAGTAAAATTTGATTTGATTAATGGCTATACCTTCCAACAATTTATATTCTTATGTTTCAATAGTCCTTCCTTTTAATTTTTGTATATAATAATTTATATTATAAAAGGGTATTTTAGTTGGTTACTAGAGCATTTAGTATTGGAAGATAACTTTGATGTCCTCACATGCTATTGTCATCTTGATGGCATATCATTGAGTGTGATTCAAAATGTTGATGCAAAAATCTACCATTTTGAAAACATTGAATATGATTGGACAATGGAAACACATCATAAAATAATCTTTTTGATGAACCTCTCATTTTGTTGTTCTCACGAATGCACTGATGGCTCTATACAAATATTCGGAAGAGGATTCTATAATCAAGTCAATCAATTTTTTTTTAGTCCAATGTATTGAAAAGTTTTTGGGGTTGTCAAAGGCATCTCCATATTGTTGTGGTAATTGATCAATTTGTTGTTGTAGTGTGGCATGTAGAGCATGGTGTATTGTTAATTGTTGCTCATGTTGGTGCTCAAGGTTGTTTTGGGAATAATGAGAAACTAAAACATTTGTGCAATGGCACAAGCTTGTGACATTGTTTGGTTGATACCATATTGGATCTGGTGTTTGGAAGTGTTTCAAAATTGTTGAAGAAATGGTCTATCACCTTAATATTCTAGCCGTGTGGCTTAACTTTGTAGAAATCATTATGGTCAAAGCTGCACAAATTGTCAAGTAGAATACCATACACCTCTAGTGGTGCTATGTCATGGGTGAGTGTATCGTGCATGGTATTGACTTGATATTGAAACATGTATTAGTACTTGACTTGGATGTCCTTACCTTGGGCCAACTATTGGAGCGAGTACTATTGAGAGTTTGCCTTAAATTGTTAATAATGACATGGGTGGGTTTGTCTTCCTTGCCTTATTTGCATTTCCTTGGGAGGGTAGCGTTTCGTAGGTGAAGATTAATCTTTGTGTGGCACTAGATGAAGATGAGGTAAGCTTTTTATTTATATCAGTCTTTGCTTTGATCTAGAAAGCATGGTGATATGCTTTGAACATGAGAAATTTCATATTGGTGCAAATATTTGGATAAGTCTATTGATGTTCGTCTTTGTGATAATAGGTATTATAGGGAGTTGTGGAACATGTTAGTGTATGTAGTGTTGCACCGATCAATCCTCGTGTTTATGCAATTGTTGGAATGCCATGAACTCATCCTTGTAATGTTTAAGAGGGTATTACTCTTCACACAAAATGTTAATGAACTTCTCACAAGTCTTAAAGTTTTTGAATTCATGCTTACATTGGGCATTGTGCACTTCCACCAATGACAAATTGCTTTGGAAATCTTCAACACAGTAAAGATGATCCACATGAGGTGCCACAAGTTGGAAACCATAACATGTTGAGAATGCACTAAGCATTGTAGAATGGCGAATAGCTATGTAGTACACATGTTGAATGTACACGAAGTGCAATCCCGAGTGTGAGGATGAGTGGTATCGTACATTCACACTAGAGTAAATCGTTAAAATTTTCACATTAGTCTTAGGATGGAAATTTACTGATCTATCTAATTCCATGTATGGTATTTCCTAGAAAGATTTTTAGAAGTGACTAAGAATACATTTTGATCATACACAATGTAGAGAATAACTAAAAAAAGAACCCAACTGTGTTTGAAGATTTTTTTGTTTTTGTTTCTAGTTTGTTGAAAGCCTTTTGCACAAGATGATGATCACCATGTTTGAATGAATATCAACTACAACAAAATAAGAAACAAATGTTTATAGATTTCGATTTTTTGAAGAGAACTATATGAGGTTGCTAAATAATTTCACAATACCACAAGGATTGAAAGACTTGATGTGAGGCACATTGCCTTTGTGCATGTGTAGCAAATAGAAGTGTTGTTGATGCGTGGCAATGTTTTGTTGACTGCAAAATGACTAGCTGATTACAAGGGTTATGTGTCCCATATAAGGAGTGTTGTAGGTTAGTGTGACTTTTAATATCTAGAGAATTGCAAATCCCAAGACACCTTGTTGTGGAGCTCTATTGGCTTGAATAGTTAGCCTACTTACCTTCAACATTTTTGTGCTTGTTTAGTAAGTAGAGATTATGGAAATAGGCCATCCACTTCATGTGTTATTCCATACCTATCTTACTTTGTGTATGCAAAAATCAAAGAGGCTTGGGGCTCAATGATGGTTTTATTACCTAAGAGATAGTGTCACCATTGTTTCACTTCTTGCACTATTTTATAAAGATCCTTCTCATAGGTTCAAAATCATACCTTTGCATGCCTTTGTTGAACTATTTTAGTGGCATGCAACAAAGTGTCTATTTTGAGTGAGTACAACTAAAGTGCAAAATTTGATGCATTGAGTTTAATTTTGAAGGGTTAATTGATGTTGGGCATTACAAGGGTGAGTGTATACACTAGAGTTTGGTTTTGAGGTTTCCAAATGTTTGATGTTGTGCAAGTGTCCATTGGAATAATGACTTAGTTTGCATGATTTGAGTAATTTTTCGATGTGAGAGAATTGCAAAATGAATTGTTTATAGAAATCTATGAGTCCAAGAAAGATTTATAGATATGTGTGGTTGCGTGGAGTTTGCCAATACTGAATAGTCAATGATGATCTTGAAGTAGCGGCCCAAGCAAAATCTGAGGAATGTGTTAGTTAAGGGTTGTGAGATATTGTTTATGTGGTGTGTTAATCTTGCAAGTGTGTCTTGTAGGTTGATTGGAACTTGGTAATAATTAGACTTTAGATTGATTGTGGTGAAGTATTGTTCACATTGGAGCTGTTCAAAATATTTTTGTATTGGACTACCACAATGTGAAGAACTTGGATGAATCTTCTCTTGGTTGATGAGCTCTTTTATGTTTTTGGGAATATTCATTTTCCCTAGTTGATTAATGACACATAGCAAACATTCGTTAGATGTGCAATCCTAGAATGAGATCATATAATGCTTGACAAATCAATGCTACGGAATGCCTTTGGGTCATTCAAAGATATCTCTACATTGCTTTAGTAGGTAGTCAATTTATTATCTACCAACAAACTCATCAAGAATTTGATTGGTGAGCTTATGCAAGTTATGCTTCTAGGTAGTGTCTTTTGAATCTTAAGTGTATGATAAGTATTAAACCCTTCTATGCATGAGAATTGAACTTTATGCAATGATTTGTAAAATGCAGGAGATATAGTCCTCACAATCATTGTTGATAGATATCTTCCTATCAACTCTACACAACAAGTTCAAAACACCCTTTCTCTATCTAGAATTGTTATTTTATCAATAACATGTTCAATAGAGTTGCCACAACATAAGGAAATGCATAATGAAAGCATGTAATACAAAAATAAATGCATACCAAGACAAAGACACATGGTTATACTTCGAGAAACCCTCAAAAATGGAAAACTCCTGGAGAGTGAGCTTATGCTCCTCATGCCGCTATCTTCTAGTCATTTACAAATGTATACAATGCCTCGAGGGAAAATTTGAGCTTTGATATCATTTACAACTAGCTATGAACACTTGCAACATGTCTTTGCACCATGAAGACCTTGCTCCTTCACTTACAATAGTCAACAATAGAACAATAATGAAGGTGAGAATGAGAGTCAACCCGCTACAATGGTTGTCAAGAAAATGCCGTTTGCAATAGGGTGACAATTGCAAACTACAAGTACAATTGTGTTATTGTCACATATGTAAACTAACAATTTCATGACCATTGACTTTTTGTTCACTTCAACTTTGATATCAAATTGGTGGAAAATTAGGCTGATTTTGGGTATAAAACATGTCAAAGTTGACCTCTCAAATGATGTGTTTGTGGATTGGGGTAGGGTTCACAATTTTCCCTTAGGAATCATTTCTAATTGGCAACTAGCGGATCTTAGCGGTTCCATGTTAGACAAAGTGTTTTCACGACGATTGCACTAGCAAGAATTTTTTTTATACATTTCATTTGCTTGAAATCCAAAATGATTGCTTGTTTTCAATGAATTCAAACTATTACAAAATCCTCCTATGTTTCATGTAGTTAGTCATGGATCTATTTGCATCTTCATTTTTAATAAGGGAATGAGTGAAATAAATAATGCATAGTGAGTGATTTGGGAGAGGATTCCTCACAACCTTGTGACCTATGTTAGGTATCTTGTTTGGCATTTATAATTATTTAGTGAAGAGTTATTTTATTTTTCTTTAAAAACATTAAGGGTTTGCCTTATGATGTTTTGATAGATCACTTGATGAAATTGCGTTAGAGATACAATTGTTGTTGCCATGTTTATAGGTATATAGAAGCATCCCAAGTTTCTCTTATGGATTGGGTTGGTGTTCAAAGCTAACACTTGGTTGTGCAAGAAATGAGTAGATTTCACTAACTAAAGGGTGAGTTTGAGCAAGCAAGCCTGCTTTAGAGTAATCAAGGACAAGAGAATAAAATGTATAATGTAATGCATGTTTTCAGCCCAGACATTTCTTGAAAAGTTGTAGATCTATTGTTGTTGATGGTAGGCATGGGTAGTGTAGAAGATAGTTGAGTGAACAGATTGGTCTTCTAGCGGTAATTTTTTTTATAAAAGAGCAATATGGGAAGCTTTTAGGAGTTTAATGTCACATATTGTAGCCATGTACGCATTTTTAAAAGGGTATTTGTATGAATGAGGATGAAGCATGTATGAGTAACATGGGGCAGTACTATTGCATGTCCTTTAGTGCTATAGCACATGTACATGTATTGATTGAACACATATACAATACTATGAAGCATGTTTGGCTATTTTATGCATATATTCTCCATTGTTTCATGAAAGCGAAGAGGCTTCTAACAAGATAAGCTAGTTTTGGTAATATGGACGATCCTCATGTTCTTGTGTGTTGTAAAAATAGAGTATACTTCTTGAGATAGAGCATGGAGAGTACCATGAAGCGATTGGGTGTCGTAGTCATGTAGATTTCCATTGATTCTATAGCATGGGCTGCACTATGATGGTTTTGTGGGTGTTGTAAAAGATGTATGTTTGCTTGGGTTGAGCAAGGACAACAATATGAAGCATTTTTGGGTGTTGTAATTATGCATACTCTCTTGATTAAGCAGGGACAATGCTACAGCATGTTCTTGGGTGTTGTAACTTGTAACCATGCATATTTCTTTATAATGAAAAAACTGTTGCATGTTGCTAAATATATGGCAAGCAAAGGTAGACAATATCTATGTGTACTCTCTTGATTAAGCATGGGCAGCACATCAGCATGTTCTTGGTTGTTGTAACCTGTAAGCATGTATATTCTTCATAATGAAAATATTGTAGCATTTTATTAATGATATGGTAAGTAGAGGCAAACAATATCTGCTTGCATGGGCAACAAAGGCACTTTTTGCACCATAGATAAGCACGATGGTAGGCAAGGGCATCATAAAGGTGGATTACATTATTGTATTTAGCACAGACTTTCATCACAGCTGTAGCATGTGCATAGTTGTAGCATGATAATTTCTTTTTCTATTCATTTGAAACATTGTAGTATGGCCTTTAATGTAGAAAGAAGCAATAAGAAGGATCACTTTGTAATATCTTGTATAAGGATTGTAGATATGAATAGTATTGATTGTCGATTCCTGTTGGTAGAATGTAGAGATTGACTGTATGGCATTGATAATGTAGTAGAGAGAATGGAGTATGTACATAATTCAAACTTACAGGAATCAAGGAAAACCAAGATATACAATCATTAATCGGTTCGCCAAACTGATTCTTGACCTGGAAGTTGAACTCTCATTTGTTCAGTTTCTGAAGGTGTGTGAGTCATCCATTTCTTGGCTTTGTCTTCTTTGTGCTTGTGGGTCCAGACAAGTTGACTTCCACTCCGCAATGTTACTTGTTAGCATTACAAAGTTCACAAACCGTAAAGTAAATGATTATGAATTGTAAATCTCGTGAAGAGTTTGTTTGGAGCTGCGAGAGCTACAAAAACAAGTCGGCTGTGCTTGGATTGGTTTGATGTTCTTTAGTTATCCGTTGCTTGTTTATCATAGTATGATTGTTTATAAATCAATTAGTATTGATAGCCCTTATTCTAGTATAAGGGCAACAGATATATCTCTTGCTCTGAATTTTCAGATAGAGGATGGACATGATTTGAACTTTTGGTTATACTTGATACTGCTATTTGAATCTAAGTGCTTACCACCAACAATCTCGAGGAGCTTCTTGATATGTTTTTTATCTGTTACTTGAAATACTGATGTTTGAGGAATATAGTTTTTTCTAGTTGGTTGTTTCCAATGTTTTGTGAAAAGTGTGCTGTTCATGTGTTTAATTGTTGCTCTCCACTTTCTCTTCTTTTTTAGGAAACGGACTGGGCGGGTCTCACACATTTAATGAAATTCTATAAAAGTCGTCGCTTTGACCCAGATATTGGGCTTCCCAGGTTCTATTTGATTCCCACTAAAGTATTTTAAACATATTTAAATACAGATTGATTATTCAATTCTTGTTGCGTGTAGCTATTGAACAAGTTGTGTAATCTAGAAAGTTAATTCAGCTAGGAATTTGGGTATATTTGTTTTTAACAATTTCATAGAGGGATACCAATTTTTTCGTAATCACTGATTTTGTATTTATGTACTATCTAAATTGTTTCAGGCCAAACGACTTCCGAGATTTTCCAGAGTACTTCGTTCTTGAGGTAATGAAGTAAGGTAGGGTTTGGGAAAACAGTGTTTGTAAAGCATGCATGCTATGACAGAACTTATGGCTGTGTTTTCTGAAAATCTAGAGAAATATTTTTTTTTGTGGCTTGCGGTCTGTAAAACAAAAAATAAATATGGTCTATGAACGATATTATGATTCTCTGTTTTGGAAATTTGGCTGAGATCATGAGTATGAAAATATTTGGCCTATAAGGAAATTATATCTGTTAAATGAGCAGCACAACATATAGGAGGGTGGTTGATCTATTATAGGTTTCCTGTCTCAGGTTGTTGGAACAAATATGGGCGTTTTTTGTTTGTTTGATCATCAAATCAGGGGTGTGTGGTTCTTGTGAACCTATTTAGCTTACTAATTTATTCCAATCTAAGACGTTAGATTTCCACAGTCCATGTCATTGAAGTATGTAGTTTCTGGATTCAACTGTGTATTAGTTTTTGGATCAACGTTTCGGATCACACTCGGTGATCCATCATCAGGATGCAAAAAGAGATGAAGGAGTAGAATATGCATATTCTACTCCTTCATCTCTTTTTGCATCCTGATGATGGATCACCGAGTGTGATCCGAAACGTTGATCCAAAAACTAATACACAGTTGAATCCAGAAACTACATACTTATTCCAATCTCTAAATGAGATGGATAACCTGTTAGTTTTAGGGACATTTTCAGTGGTATTAGAAATCATTACAAATGGAATTTTGGTATATTCTACTCCTTCATCTCTTTTTGCATCCTGATGATGGATCACCGAGTGTGATCCGAAACGTCGATCCAAAAACTAATACACAGTTGAATCCAGAAACTACATACTTATTCCAATCTCTAAATGAGATGGATAACCTGTTAGTTTTAGGGACATTTTCAGTGGTATTAGAAATCATTACAAATGGAATTTTGGTAGTCTCCCAATGCAACTTACTTTTAAATTATTTTAGTTTCAAAGCACAATAAACTTTTGTTTATTTTGGAGAGGGTAGTTCCATCTGGCAAATTCTCCTTCAGTTTTGAACAGATTCAAGATTATTGATTTGAGTATCTGAATGATGATTTGTAACATACACAAAAAATTCATATTTAGTCCTGATTGAATCTGATTATTGAAGTTATTCTTGCCATGTAGTAGCAAGAGAGCTATTTATACTGTTTGCTTGGTACAATATCAAATACAAATTTTATCTAGGTTCTGTTTTCTTGGTAATACATAAATATAGTTTCAATTTTTTTTAAGAATTTCGACTTTTAAATTTATTGAAATGTAAATCCCAAACAAGCTTGAGGCAAAGGATTTGTATACTTCAAGCAACATTGTTATTTTTGGGTAGACTGGGAAACCAAATGCAGCACTCAGTACTTTTTTGGCTAGTTAAAAGCTTTAAAATGGAAAAAGATCCTTATGTGACACTTGAGTTCATATATTATAAAATTGTTATTTGAATTATCAACATATTTTACATAACATTGTCCTTGGTATGAATATTTTTTGGACAAAATAACTTAAAATATACTCACAACATTTTATGCAAAATACAGTTACAAAATGTATCAAATAATAGATAGTGTATAAATTTGCATCGTCATGTGAATAAAACAGCTAGCTGAAACTATTATAAATTTCATAGTTGCATATCTAGGAAACTTACAAATTATAAGATTTTACAATTTATTCATCCTGTTCTAGTTCTTGCAATTGACTATGGGTTTTTTCTCACTAAGAAGGTTGTGCCTGTAGCTCCACCTTGCTACTAGATGGCAGTGACTTCTCTATAGCCTCTCTCTCAAAATTAATAATCTCAGCCTTTGTAAACAAGGAGAGCCCTTATCTTGCACAAATTCAGTCTCATCCAAAGCAATAAGCTCATATGATTTGTTCTCCATATTTCTTACATCAAAAGGTTGTATTGCAGAAAAACTAGTTTATTGAGGAATTATTGGAATATTATAATATTATAACATCGTAGTAACATATCATTGTAATAAGTATGCTAATAATAATAATCAAACATTATTATTATGAATTATCACTAAAATAAAGTAGATACGAGATGGTTGATTAGTTCCCTCTTCTGAAACCAATTATTCTGTTGTATATATTGCCTCCTCAAAATAATACAATTGCTTATTGCTCATTTGCCTTTGAATGATTCAATTTGGTATTATAGCATATGAAAATCTATTCTATGTGCCTTTTTGTGAAAGTCGGAGTTAGAAATTCCAATGAAACAAAATGGACAATGCTATAGAGGTTGCCTAATGTATGAAGGAATTTACTGGGCAGGAGCTGCTTGAACATATTATAATTGGCTACCATGGACATAACCCTAGTCTTGTAATAAGAAATGAATCTTAACCTTGCTGCAAAATTGCAGAAGAAGGAATGTGATGAGAAGATTTTGTAAGAGTAACATGAGTGTGTGATTCGAAAACACAAGAAACCTGTGTAAAACACATGGAAGGTCGACTTAGAAAATTGCATGGGGTTTCATTTGAGAACAAATGTGGCATAAGTTACTGAGAGAACAAAGGCCATTTCAAAATATCATGTGGGGTTTTGTTTGAGAAGAAAGGGCATGCCAAGACAATCTGCATGAAGATATAGTTGTTAGAAGAACCTTTTGTCGGGTGGACTTTGTTGTGAGAAAAGGCCACAAGGTTTGCAATAATGAAATCAAAATCTAAGGTGCATTTTATTTTTCATGAATCTCACTTTTTAAAGTTTTTTTCCTTTGTGTGTAGACATAAGAGGCTAAAAGTTTGTAACATTTTCAAAAAAAGAAAAAAAATCCTTTAGGCTGACAAGATTTTTAAAACAAAATCAATTTTTTTAATTTCTTTTTCCCCCAAAAATTTAATTAAATAAGAAGTGCATAAGTGGTTTAGTTTAAAAAATTAGAAGGCACAACTATATTATTTTATTTTATTGCACTTAAAATATTTTTTGGAGCCCAATACAATAAAAAAATTTGTTTAATTTTTTTTTGTTCAAAAATTACAAGCCCTTTCTTTGTTACGTTTCATATCAAAATATGCAATGGTTGATATAAATGATGCCTTTGATTCACATGTACAGGTAATGCCATCGTGTTGAATCACTAGATCTAACGCTTAAAATAGTTGCAACAATGATGTTTGTGGCATTGACCTAGTAAATCATCACGGAGAAATAAGGGTGAACATTTCCTTTTGGAGAGATAAAATGGTTTGCAATGCTTCAAAAATAATGCTTCTTGACTCTCAACTACAGGGAGGTGATATTTATCCCATCTGGGAAGACCAAGGTCCAAACTCAACTTGAGTTTGAAGATTTGTGGGAAATAGTTTCTGGAAGAATTACTTGACCAACACAAGCTGGAGCTGAGAAAAACTAGTATGATAAGGCTAGTTGAAAGGCCAAATTGATAATCTCATTTAGTGTTTCTGATGAGATTCAATGTCACATTTGAACAACAACTATTAAAGAGTCTTTGGATCACCTGAAGACAATATATGAGTCCAAAAATTACACATTGTTTACAAATGCAACATGTTTAAACATTGAAGAGCTTTATCAAAAGTGTTGCAGAGGTCTGAATGTTGCTGCAAGTGTTAGGGGAAACTATGTTAGATGATTCTCTTGTTTCCAGTGTATTGAGAGCATTGCCTCCTATCTTTCACTTGTTGTCACATGTCTTAACGTGGCTAGCATAAAGCCATCTTTGGAGGAGTTGGTGAACTTGCTTCAACAAGAGATAATTCAGGGTGAGACCTTAGACTCCCCATACAATCAGGCCCTCATTTCTCATGGAATGTCCTGAAATTGATATTTTTTGATTTTACAAATATTGGCATGAAATGCAGAACCCTCACAATTTTTGATTAACTAGATTTTGATGATGACAAAGTGACAGCATATGGTGATTGGGACACTAACTTACTGGTGGCAAGCCGCACAGTTCCACAATGTATGCAATGTTGGAAAATAGATAATGTCTTGGTGCCATTGTCGTCTAGACTTATAAATAAGCTATATGGCAGAAAACCACACATATGATTACAAATGAATCGATAAATCAATGAAATACTCTTCCAATTCAATTCTAGGAATTATGACAAACAATTGACCAACAATTTGAAAGTAGACATTTCATTAAACAGTTGGTAAACACATTGCATAAATTATAAAATACCTGGAATAAGAGCTGAGATGATTGAAAATATGATGAAGGATGAACCAATGCTGCAAATATGTACCCAAACCATTGAATGCCTATTGCAGGAAATTCCAGAATAGTAAATCTGATAAACTGGTAGGAGAGCATACTGAAAATGACGTGGCTGAAATAAGAGAACTCAGAACTTTCAAAGCAATATTTGTGTCTGATATACTACTGTTGATCCCACAAGAGGCTGTTCAAACACAAAAAAATATACACTCATAATATATGGAATTTACAGAAAAATGTGACATTTCCTAAAAGAGTCACAGCCCAAAGACTCTCATACTGTTGAGCTATTACAAATTGATCAGAACTAATCGTCATTTGTTCACAGCCAATGGAATCACTGTACATAAAATGCATTCAGATTTGGATGCAATCAGCTTAGGTAACCTTGTGACTGGTGTGGAAATATTGTGAGAAAGGTGTGACCAGTATTGAAGAGAAATTAGCAGCCAAGATATTGGTATGACAGGTCACACAGTGGATCACCACCAATACTCACAATATCCCTTTTATTGCTGTAACTGGAAATAATAATCAGGTGCAAATATTTATTAAACACTTACTTCACATACTATGGCCCCACAAGTATTTTGAAAGGCTTTTCATTTTGGAAGTTACGGACTAAAAGAAAGGTTGGGCTCCATAAGTGTATGACTCTTCAAACAAAGATGAAGGGTCTGGTTCAGATGTTAAAGGGTCTGGTTCAGATGTTAGTTGTACAATCCCCTTTATGAATATTCAAACATATAATATCCTATTAAAGTGCAACCAACAACAAGAAAAGGTTCGACTGGAAATGAAATTAAATCACGGCCAAAAAGTTATAGATGGCCAAAGTATGGCCAATAAACTAAGTTACCGGTTCGGTTTTGGGTTCGGGTTCGGGTTCGAGAACTTGGTTCGCTGGTTTGGTAAAAATTTTTTTTGGGTTTGGGTTCAGTAATACAAAAACATATAAAGATCAGAAATATATACATATTTGAGGCTGTAATTAAGTTCAGAATACACCACCATATTAATAGTCAATTAACATAGCAAAAATACACCACCACTTTAATACTCAAATGTCATGATATAGATTCATTTGGCATATTTTATTGCTTCCTCTTCAAACATAGGATTTGAGGAGAAGTATGTATCCAAATTTTGGATCTAAGAATGTGTTGTGCATTTGTTTGAGCTGTCAAAAGTAGGTATGCACAACTTGCCTATCCTTCATTGTAAGTCCTAGCTGTGGGTTCCTCTCTCTTTCTTGGGTCTGTTTCTTAGCTGCAATTAGCAAAAATTTGTAAGAGGCATTGTTTCGTGAGATTATTCCTAAGAGATCTATACTCATTTAGGTAGTCCAAATAGCTCTGCCCTACATTCTTTTGTCCCTATGAGCATCTAGGTCTTCTAGTCCGTCCAAAATTTAGGCATTAGGGGTCTAGTTACTGATCCTATTATTGTTCTGGTATTATTATTATTATTGCTGTTGTTTGCAGAATTAATTGCATCACTGTTCATATTTTTAACATTTGTGTCAATAACTTGGTCAACTGTTGCTGTCCCTGTATAAGTGCATTTAGTTGCTGCTCTAGAGTCTATATTAATGTCCTCATGTGAATTTCTTTTATCTTTGTTTGCCATAATTTCTTCTACTTCCAAATCTGCAAATGGAAATCTTTCTATATTTTCCAAACATTGAAATTGTGGCCTTTTGAGTTCTATCTGAGAGCACTTGTTTATTCTATCTCTTGGATGCATATGGAGTGTATTTTTGCATCAATCTCTTAGAGATCCAACAGGCTGGTAGGAAAACTAGCTTAGATACCAGTACAATATCCCTAACTGATTTTTTTGTATGAACTAAATAAATGCAAGAAATTGATTTACTTTGGTCTAATGGCTAACCACAATTCATGCAGCTATAAAAAAATATTAATGGTATTCAATTGAAACTCATCTCAACACAGCTACACGTGAAGATAACACATATCTATTTCATGTGTTAGAGGCAAATATTAGGGTTAGAGGGAATAAAATAGTCTTTAAAAGTCAACAAACAGTCAAAAAAATAATTAAAAAATGCAAAAAGGCATTGGAAAAGTCCACCTGGGTTCGAACCAGGTTCGAAAAAACTGAACCCTGGTCGGACCCACAGTCAGGGTTCCGAACCCTGGCCAGACCCACAGTCATTTTTTCGAACCCACAGTGAATTTGGTCGAACCGGACCCGAATTTCGAACCCGAACCGAACACGGGCTTCCCAGGGGCGAACCCGGTAACTTAGCCAATAAAAAATAAAAAAATAATTTAATACTATCAAATATATTATTCAAAATCACCCAAGTTGATATCACATAAATTGAATATATATTCCATAACACAACCAAAATAGATGAAATTTGAAAAGCACATCCAATTTAAAATTGGTTTTTTTTAAATTTTTGGCACAAACATGGAAATCTTCAATAAGCTCTTGAATTGATCTTTTCACACAATTGCAATACATGGATGGAATTGTTTCTGTTGGATAAGAAGGTTTTTGTCCCCAAATCTAATTTGGAAGCTAGGAGGGTTTTCATTCTCTAATTTTGTTACTCAGAGGATTTTCATTCTTTGGCCAAAAGTTGAACACATATGCTCAATTTTCAAGAATTGGGTTTTTGGCACACAATGGATTCTTTTCTTCAAGCTTGATTCCTTTTATAATCGTTTATTTGCTATTTATTATTTTATAGTCCTCCATAAGAAGTCTCTATTTTTTTTTTCTTTTTAATTTAATATTTTAACTTGTCCCCTTTTCTTAGTGACACTTTTGACAACATCACTTTGATGTACTTTATAATTTAATAATAAAATAAATAAAAATAAGTTACCTTTTTATAATATCAAAGTTACTTTTTGGGCAATATAAATTAAATTAATTTAATTATTTCAATAGTCTGAAAAAGGGACATGACTCTCAGTAGAAGGGGAAGTAGCCTAAATGACAAGGGGTTCCATTAGGTTCATCCAAATCCAAACAAGAAAATTTATTTGCATAGAAAAATAAGGGTCTCGTTTGTGGGATGAAGGGACACAATCTCCAAGAATTTTGGTACAATTCATTTGCCAATAGTGAATCTAGCCAATGGAAGCCACAAAAAATTCTCAAGGGGAGAAGGAGAAGCATCGTTGTTAGTTGAAGAAGCATCCCCACTGGTAAAATAAACACAAGAAGCAACAGAGGAATGCTGTTTCCACATGTTATTTTGATGACGAAGATTTTTTGTGTGCTATAGAGACTTAGGCTTCCACTTTTGATAGTCCTATTTGGTATGTTGATTTTGGTGCATCCAAACACATGACATGAGAACACAAGTGGTTCTACAATCTTGCCCCATCAACTTCATATGAGAAATTTTCACTTGGTGCTGATATATCCTATGAAGTGCATGGTACTGGGGATATTTCTTTACCACTCAAGACTCACAAGTATCGACTTACAAAGGTTTTAATGTTTTAGGGATCACACAGAACCTCTTATCAGTAAGTCAATTGCTAGAGCACAACTTGAAGGTTGACTTTGACTGACGTAGATTCACTAGGAATCTGTATGATCCCATTCTCTACCTTAAAGAGCAAGATGGGGGTGTGATTTTGATTTTAATTGTAAATGTTGATGATCTGGTCAGCATAGGCAGTTCAGTCAAAGATTAGTGCTTGAGCCAAATGAATTTAGTAACAGAGACTAATGCCAAATGATTGTTGACATGACAGAGCTTGAACTTCTACACTATTGTCTTGGACTTGAAGTATGGCAGAAGAAAATTCAGATTTTTGTATCTGGGATGAAATATGCCAGGACATTGCTTGAGAAATTCTAGATGGAGGAATACAAGCCCATGTAGATAGGATTGCAACTTTCACGATATGAACCATCACCTTAGGTGAATGCTACTGTTTATTGTCAGCCGATTGGAAGTCTCATGTAGTTGGCCTACACTAGGCTAGATATTAGGTATGTGGTTAGTTATCTTTCAAGGTTTATGCAGGAACGTAAGGTTTCACATTGGAAAATAACAAAATGTGTTTTGAGATACATATGTGGCACTATGGAGTTTGGCTTGGATACAAACTAATTGAACATTTTTCTTTACAAGAATACATGGATGCAGACTAGGCAGGTTCTTTGGATGACATGAAGTCTGATTCAAGTTTGGTTTTCTTTTTTGGATCTGGTTCGACGTCATGGGGGAGAAAAAAGAAAATCACTATTGCTTGCTCTTCCATAGATACATGATGTCGTGCCGTAGGTGGCACTGTTTGTAGAGTGAGATGGTTACATCACATTTTGATAGGCTTGGCTGTTCTTGAGACACATCCTGTAGTTCTATTATGCAACAATCAAAGTGTGCTAAAGCTTGTTTGGAATCTTGTTTTTCTTGAGCACATGAAACACATTGAGTTTTAGTGCCATGACATTCACAAACATGTTCAACAACAAAATATGCATCTCCGATATTGTTCCACTTGAGAGCAACATGTCGACATATTTACCAAATATTTTGCACCAGTGAAGTTCAAAGCCTCTTGAACTTTCTTGATTTGTTTTCTTGAAAATATGGTGTAATAAGGGGTGGGTGTATTGTTGGAATATTATAATATAATAATATCATAACATTGTAATATTACATCATTGTAATAAGAATGTTAATAATAATCTTTGATTATTATTAACATAAAGTAGTTGTGGGGTTGTTGATTGGTTCCCTCTTATAAAACCATTTATTTTATCATATATATTTCCTCATAATAATACAATTGCACATTGCTCATTGTTCATTGCCTTAGAAGATCAAAATTCTTCAAATATGCTCTTCAAATCCCACTATATATTGTTTTCAATTCGCTCAAGAATGCTAAAATGCTGGTGAAATCTTCCCCCTTGGGCATGTAGGTCTTATAAAGATAAAAAAACTATGTATTTTGAGTGTCTAAAACACATTTTTCTGTACATTTTCCGAATCCAATTTTCCAGTTTGGCATAGTGAGTTTTGCCCTCAGAGTTGTTGAGTACTCATGCAAGTCAAAGGTCAAAACTTGCCAAAAACTCGTTTTGCAGGCTTGGCGAATAAACCTTAAAAAAACTTGGCATACTTGTGCAAGTCAAGGTCAAAACTCGCCAAAAATTTGTTTTGCAGACATGGCAAGTAAACCTTGAAAAGTATCTGCTTTCAGAAAAACTCACGAGTAGTTAAACTATGGTCTATCTCATCATATTGGAGAATCTGTTTGCATGTTGTGCTTGCAACGCCCAATTAATCTGTGTATTTTGTTGCAACTGAATAATTTACTTACAGTCATTCTCCCTTTATTTTTTGTAATGCCTTTTTCTATACTTGTGGGTCTGTTTCCAAATTTTTATTATTTATTTCAGTATGTATTATTTTGAAACAGTGTACTCACAATGCTTGACATTAAAATTATAATATAACTCTTATGAACTTTTAAGGAAAGATGACTGTGAACATGGCTACTTTTGATAACTAACAGTGTTATGATGCATCAAAACATACTGATGTGGCTGCCAGCCTTTTCTTTATTGAAAAGTGACATCCGGAGACGGGCTTTAATAAACCTTGGCCGATGGAGGAGAACAATACTAAAAAAATGATATGACAATATCTGTTATGCATGTTTAAAATTTCGATGTTTGGCAATTTAAATATCTTGCTCTTGTTCCTTTAATTGCATTATCATTAGGTCGGCTATAGTATTAATTTGTAAGTTGAACGGTTTGCTATTAGGCATCTATAATATATCTTCTTTGGTGCTTTTTAATTTGTTTTTGATTTGGATATGTAAAGCTCTTATTAAATATGCCAATTTATGCATTTGAAGGTTAATTCCAAAATTTAAGAGTGCTTTTTGAATGCATGAGGATTTTCTGGATTTTAAAGAAGGCATTAAGGAATAGGAAATTTCAAATAATTGAAATGGAAATGGAAGAAAGTAATTATTTGATAAGTAAAAGATAAAATTAATGTATTGAGAAGCGATTGCTCATTCAATGGAAACCTGCCAGAAAGATAATGAAATGATTGTGATACTTGATACAATATAGGATAGATGTATGATTAAAACAAACCTTTTAGAGAGAAAGTATTGTGTGATGATGCTTCCAAATGGTCACTGGATGCAGGGCATTTGAGCCCTGATGTACATAGATACATGGATTGAGGCTGTCACCAAAAAATATCACAGTGAAAAGGTGTTTTATTAAAAAAGAAGAACTTTTTCAGGAGAAATGAATTGTAAAAGGGAAATAACATTACATTTTTGAAACAGAGCAATGGATTCTACAAATAGATCAATGAAACTTGCTCAAACCTGAATCTGGTTATAAATAGATGACAGTTACATATTCAAATAACATGCGATGTATTGATTGACAACTAATAATAAGCAATATGTTCTTGTTGATCACTAGTAATCAAATTAAGTGGGAGGATGATTTAGATTTGTATTTGAGCCCTGATGTACAGATATACCTGGATTGAGACTGTTGCCAAAATTATGACAGTGAAAAGGTTTTGTCTCAAGATAAATGAATTATAAAAGGAAGAATAACATTAGTTTTTTGAAACAGTGCAATGGATTCTGCAAATAAATGAATGAAACTTGCTCAAACTCAAATCTGGTTATAAATAGACATTAGTTAGGTATTCAAATACAGGTAAAGTATTGATTATCAACAATTTGCAATTGCAAACCATCTTAGACATATATATATGTTGGATAAGCTTCTTAGCAGAGAAAAACAAACTATACACATTATTTATAGTATACATCAATAAATATAATTATTTTAATTATAAGGTTATAGAGTTGTAGACAGGGTCGTAATCATTTTCACTTGTAGAGATGGCCTTCCAATGTAGATAAACTTGTCCATTTCTTTGCATATTGTGGTTTTCTGCAATGAATACTTCAATGAAATCCTTAATCTCCCTTTGATGCTTGAAAGAGCTCTAATGGAGGGTTGAATTGGGATTTTGGTATTTCTGATTTTGATGAAAAGTGGCATAAATTTTTGTTGAGAGTTTCCCTGTTATGATTTGGTAGTTCTTATTTATGTTTTCTGATGTTCTGTTGTCATGTAGAAATTAATATTGTTTATGATGATGACATCAATGGTATATCAGGGAGAATCTCAATTAGAATCACAAGTCTTTCTTAAAATGAAATGGATCTTTTGAGTTTTTGTTGAATGCAAATCCCTTTTTTGTTTTTGGTAGTTATTTTAATAGTCTATTTTTTAGTGTTTTTCAACATTTTAAAAATGACATTGCATCAGTTTCTGGGAGGAGTTATTAATACACTTTAATAGTGATTAATTCCACATAATATTTGTGCGTCTAGAATATAAAGATAGATTGTTAGGGAATGTGGCAGACAGTGGCACTGATGATGAAAGCAATAAAATAAGGAAGAGATTACCCATATTTTCCCTCAAGTTCCTGTGTATATCTGCATATTCAGACTAGATTAAGTTCAAGTTCCCTTGGTGCTTATTACAGCTTGAGAGGTCTTATTTGGTCCAGTAGACCATTGGAAATTCACTTTTTCAGCTAATGTACACATTTGGGCTTTTCAGATGATTTGTTTCATAATAGGGAGATACATTTGTAATTTATCTTGCAATACATGGTTTTAAACAAAGCAGATGAGTTGCTTGTCATTATGGTGTTTGTTTAATTTGTGGTTGTAATTATTTAGTGTGTTGCTGTGTGTTGTCTATGCAGGCTATTCCAATTGCAATTGCTATGGTTAGGGGCTGTGATGGCAAAAGCCCACCGGAAGCTGTTGATTTTATTCTGCAGTTGTTGAAGGTAGATGTCTAAGGCCTAAGCCATAGGAAGTGTGCGTTTTTGAGTTCTCTACTCGTCTTTAGAAATTTATGTGTTTGAGTTGTCATTTTCTATATTCCATAGGTGTTCATTAAATAGTTAGTAAAGTATTTTCTATGTTCTTTTTATGTTTGAGTGGATGTATCGTTTGATTTTGCTATCCAATATTTCCCTGGTTGCTGCCTTTGAGAACAATTTCATGTTACTGAGACATGGACACACCAATGTGTACTTCTGAATGGATTTCATCAATGTTGTTGCATGCATAGATTCAAATTATTATATAGGAAAATACCATAAAAAAATTTGAAGTGGTAGGGTTAGTGTACAAATCTGTAACAAATCCAAACATATTCCTGATATCCTTGCCTCAATATTTACATATGTACATGTAAATGGATAGCTATGCATGTATGAGCTTGAGGCGTGTGCTTGTGTGGGTTTGAGTACATGAGTGAAGGGTGTGTGTGTGTGTGTGTGTGCCTGTTATGTATGTGTGTTCATGTATTTGTCTAGGTGTCTATGGGTGATCATGCTAGTGAGAGTTTTGAAGAAAGACAAGAGGTAGCTAAGGAAGAGGACTTTCAAAGGTCGCAAACTATAATGAAATTAAATACTTTGCCATGGAGCAAATATTGAAGCTAGTAACTCGGATGCCAATAGTATTGATAATGAAACCGAGCTTGAGATGAAGTGAAAGTAGCACCTGATAATGATCAACTTTCAATGTCAGTTACAACTTGAAAAATTCTTGGATAGATTAAGAACCAAAAGTCATGTTTTCTGGATCAACTCCAGAAGCACACACAACTTTGTAGATATAGCTATGGTTGGGTCATTACACTTGTTTGTTTAGCCAACTATGAAATTTGATGTCATGGTTGCAAAGGGTCTTAGTCCTCCACCTTCAAAGTATAAAGTCGAGAAGATAAATGATATATGAAGGAGCACTGAAAATAATGATCTAGAGTTGTGTGAAAATTAACACCAAAACGATATAATGTTGATATTTGAAGAAATCAATAAAATTATTGATAGACATGCAATAGTTCCCTACAATTTTTAGACTGCATTGCAACAAAATGGGGTGTGAATCTTGTAATTAAAATCTAATTTGGATCTGGTCTGGCTAAAATTGAACGATATCATTATGAGAGATCAAAAATTTGGTGGGAGAGTCACTTGAACTAGTGTTTAGCATGCTTGGTAAACGCGTTTACTTCACGCTAGTCATATTGGAGAGGGAAAATGACGTGTAATCATATTTTGATCAATTTTTGTGGTGTAAATAGAATAAGGGTTCCTGAACAGGTTACATATTTTGTACACAGTTGTTTGATGATCTAATTGGGCTAAGTTATTTATGAAAGTAGCTTTATGATTTGAAAATCAGATTCACAAGAGTTAAATATAATAATTACTATTCTGTATGTATTAACTACTGAGTTGAGTGCTCACTTAAATATAATACTTAGTATTCTATATGTATTAACAACTCAGTTGAGTGCTTACTTAAATATAATACTTAGACTAGAACCCTCTATCTATCTTTCCAAGCTTATCTGAAAGCAATTAAACTTAGTCATCAATTATACATTAACCAACACAACTGAATTTTTTTGGGCACCTAAAAGAAAGTGAACTATTGAGGCAATAAGGAAATCTCTGAATTTGAGACACAGACTGTTAACAAAAATAACCAAAGTAAGATATGAGCAGATGATGTTTTCAGGATAAACATTCTTAATTCACGAAGGCCTTTGTGGGATAAAAAGATAACATGTTTAATCCATGAAAGCCTTTGTGGGATAATTGCATAGCAACCTGAAATCAATGGACAAATTTAAGTTGTTAGCAATGTTTAGAGGGGTATTTTCAATGCTTTGCTTTTGATAAAAAAAAATAGTGGTATTAAGTTGTTACCTCTTACAGAATGGGGGTATCTTAAATAGTTGCATATCACACATATGCCAAAATGATGCCCTTCATTGCCTTTTATGGTTGAAATCCATTGAAACATAAGGAGTTTGTACTTGCTCAAGCATAAGTCCCTAGTACACGAGTTTCAAGGAAAATCTCATGATTTAATTTAACACTTAGAGGAAGATTTGGATTGTGCATGAAATAGAGTGGACTAACATTAAAATTGTTTTTGAGAGAGAAGTTGGAGAAGGGAATGGCGTTTGTGTTTGCCTATAGTATTAAAGGAGATGTTGTCAAAACACAAAACAATTGAACTTTAAATTAGATTCAAAATTTATATGGTACAATTTGAATTTTTAAGGTAAGTTAGTTGCATTTGTAAAAATAAGGAGATTTTAGGCATTGGGGGTGGGAATGTAGACAAACTTCCTCACCTTATATTCCAAGTATGCAAAAAACATGGATGCTCCCATAATTTGGTGGACATTTTTGAGACTTTACCCCCATCATAGTGCCAAAGGGACACCTTGGCATCTTGTGCCAAAGACATCCCTAATGAAAAGCTAAATGGGAAGATGACCCCAAACAATAAAGCACTCCAAATTGTAAACTCATTGCATTTTACATTTTAGATTTTATATTTGCAAGAGGAAAGGAGGGCCAAGTGTTTGTAGTTCACTAGGTATGTCCACTCCCCTTTTTTACCTTGCCTTGTTTGTTTCCAAATTTGGTAGTTCGGGTTATAGTTTTGTGGTTAATCAATCTTTTTTCCTCGCGATTAGTATGGTTATATATTTTATTGTACACATACATGCATAAAAATAACCATAATTTACACAATATACAAAATGAATATACAATAGTGCAAATACCTAGTTTACATGTTAAATATTAAAGATAAATAAAAATGGTTTTTTTAGTGCAACTACACATGCGAAATAAATACAAATATTCTTATTGTTCTTCATCAAGATCGTCAAGATCATCAAGATCATCAACCTGACTTGCTTGAGTGAGAGGAGGTGGAAGTTGGAGTCAACATACTCATAGCCCTCTTATCTTTTTACTTACAACGAATTTTGTTTTAATTGAGTAAAGTACTCTACTTCCACTTACTTGAAGAGGAACTCACAATTTGTTGAGATTCAAGGAAAATCTTATATAAAATGTAAAATAATAGTTTCCAAAGGTAAGTATGATTAAAAAACTAAAAATTGTAGTTAGCCATGAGTCGATGTAGTTGGCCGAGAGTGTACTTGGTCGGCTGTGAGTCAAGTAAATAAGACATTAGTTAATATTAATAATCCATGTACTTATGTACGTGTCATGTTGGTTAGTTGTCTCAGAAATTAAGTTCCTGACAAAGCAATTAGTTATAATGAAGGGACGCGACAGTTGGTACCTCAACCACCGCCAGCGTACTATATGTACTTGAGTCATGTAGTCGGGAAGGAGGGGGGATCTACTATGCTGTGCTATGTTCTGTTTGGAGACATTATGATGTAATTGCCGAATACTGAATAAAGAAACATATCTATGTTTTGTGCGGTTGCCATGTGATTATTATATGTTGTCAATGTTATTTTATATCTCCGTTTACTCCGTACGTCATTGTACCCGTAGTGAGTAAACATTTGGCACCGTTGCCTAAGCGAATCTGGTAACCACCCAGACAGGAGAATGGTGTTGTGATGGGGCAGCCGACCGAAGGGCCGGTACAAGCAAACGAGGATCGTGAAGATGCTCTGACGGAAGACCTCTGCAGTTTGTGAGAAATCTCGTTAAAGGACCACGTACGGAGGGAGGCTCTCAGGCGAGAGATCCCTTAGGCGGTCATTTGGGATAGATTGCGCGTCAACGAAGAGGTCGACCATCTTCTTACCAGACTGCCAAGCTTGATAGCACGCCACTACATTATCTTATAGGATCTTCGGGCGAAAGAGGATCAAGAACGTCGAAGGTAGCAAATCTTGCAGCGGTACGAAGAACGAACCAAACATGAAGAGGAGGAACGAGACACTAGCCGGACACGTACCCCTGGCAACCAACAATGATCGCGTGAAAGACTTGTAATGCCCGTACGGCCGAACAAGGACAAGAACCGAATACCATTCAGGCACGAAGCGGAGGAGGAAAGAATTTGGCGATCATTGAAAGTACAGGAGCAAGAAAACCAGCAACAAAGATTAAGTAGAGCACATTAGAGTTTTGTGGAAGGGAGGGACGAGGAACCCTTCATCACCCTGTACATAGAAAAATATAAAAACCGAGAAAATGAAGATGAATTGAACGGAGAACTTGAGAATAGCATCCAACGCATTTGGGAGTTGTCCATATTGGACGACGACGAAGGGTTGAGGATAGGGAGATCTGAACCCAAGACCCCTTGGCAGAGGGAGCACTAGAGTGGGACCCAGGAAACTCAAGGTGTAGAGGACGTTGACAGAGGATGGGAAAGTGACTCGTACGTGGTGGAGAGTGCAAGTGACGCACCGGAATATAACGGGGAAACCGGTCTAGTCGGGTCCAATATACAAAGAGGACAGCAGGGAAGGATGGTGACTCAGAACGACAAAAGCTGCCGAAGTTTACGAGGAATGGGTCAGAGGATCCAGTTTGACATTGCAAAACATGCGAGACAATTTGGATAGCAAGTGGAGAAGATGACCCATATCATTGGTTGAAAGCCTTTCCGGCGACACTCAGAGAGAGTGCCATCGATTGGTACTCAGAGTTGGACCAAGCACAGAAAGCTACATGGAGATTACTCAAGAAGGCCTTTCAGGACGAATTTAAACTCTTGAGGGATGACAGTGAGATTGTAGCAGAAATCTATAGTACGAAGCAGGGAAAACACGAGCATGTGCGCACATACAATCGGTGACTGAAAGACTTGTTGGGAAAATTGGAGGTTCAATCGACCGATGGGCTAAAGAAGCGATGGTTCTTTGAAGGCTTGCTTCCGTCGCTGAGGAAGAAGATGAAAGTTGTGCCTCCGTCGTCGTACACTGAAGCATACAATCGGGCAATGGATATAGAAAGCGAAAACAAATTATCCTCCTGAGGGAAAAAGAAGATGGACGACGAGGAGAGTGCGGATGACAGTGACGGTGAATCCAAGACCGTACAAGCACTTAGGAAAGATATGAAGCGAATGATGAAAGAATTGAAGGCCGACAAAGAGAGTACGAGGGAAGCACGAGAACTATGGTGTACAGACTGCAATGGGGAAGATCACATGAAGGTGAACTATCTGAAGAAGTTATTCTGCGATATCTGCCAAGTGATGGGACATTCTGTCAAGGAATTCCCATACAATTTAAAAGCCAAAAGTGCACAAGTACTCTTCGCTCAAGGAGAACCGTCGACACCGCCGAACACACCACCGAGGCCCTAGTACAATAGCAATGCATCCCCTGGAGATTACCAGAGCAACAAGAGTCTGAGGAGCAGAATACAGTACGACGGTAAAGGACGACCCATGATCCAATGCCAAAAGTGCAATGAATGGGGTCACTTCGCCAAGGACTGCCAGAACAGCCAAGGTTCGGGAAGAAGATTGTGTAAGTGGTGTGGACCAGGCGACCATGAAGATAGTGAATGCCCCAAGCAGAAGGGTATCCATATGTTGGAAGTAGAAGAACAAGAGGTATTGGCGATCACTAGAGCGCAAGCAAAGAAGGCAACCTAGCAAGATCCACGTACGGAAAAACAAAGGATGAAGGAAGCAAAAGTTGAAGTGGAACTGGCGATGGCAAAGGAGAACAAAATATCTATGGAGAAGCCAGAGACCTCTCGGCGGTCGGAGGCGGAAACCAACATCGTACGACAGGTACTGCAGACCACCATACCGATAAAAGTAACTGACCTTCTCCAGACATTGCCGCAGTTGGGACTGGCAATGACAAACGTCCTTGGGGATGTCAAGCAATCGCGAGTGGAGGACTGAAGGCAAGAATTGGTACCAGATTCACCACTATATGGTGAACAAACCATTGATCCCGTACTACTCACGGGGAATGTCAGGAAGATGCCAGCGGTTGTGCAGATGGAGATCGGAGGGAATATCTTGACAAATACTATCGTCGACGGAGGATCGGGAGTCAACCTACTACTTGAAGATACATGGAAGAGCCTCGGGAAGCCCACACTCTGGCCATTGACATTCCAACTCGTCGGTGCCGATCAACATGGTATCGAACCGTTAGGAATGTTGATGGCGCAAAAGGTGGTGATCGAAACACAACCATTCCTGTTGAACTTTGCAACCATTCCATTGTAGAGGAAGGTGTACGATGCATTGCTTGGACAAGGGGTAGCCAAGGCGAATCATAATTGGAAAAGAAATACATTGTTCGTAGAAAATAATGGGAGGACGTACGTGATCGACTTAAAAAATCAAGCCATCAGTGAAGAACTGGCATCTTTTGAATCAAAATCCGATGGGGGAGAGCCAGACATGGACGAAGGAAGGAAAGCAATGGAGCCGAATGATGAGGGCTTACTTGAAATCGAGAGTTGGTTGGAAGACGAGACAAGTTCATTAAATGGCCTATTTCATTGGCAAATGGCGGATTATGAGGTGTCCCATCGAGAGTGTAACATGCTGCAAATCGGAGAAATCCAAGAAGGAGAAGAGAACGACATGTCTAGCCAGACACTTTTGACCGAGTACAGAGAGTACAAATAAAGAGTATCAGAAGCGAACGATACGTCAGTCCACAAGTCCGAACAGGTACGAGGTGAAAAAATTGTGTTGGAACTAAAAAATGAAAAAATAAAAGTAGAATTAAAAATTTTTAAAAATGAAGAGAAAAAAGAGACAGAGGAGAGAGAAAATAAAGACAATGAGAGAAGACAGAGGAGAGAGAGAACAAAGAAAAAGAAGAAAAAAGTGACGGAGGAGAGAGAAAAAAGACGAAGGAGAGAAAGAATGCAAAAGGAGGAAATTAAAAGAATTAAAGAAAAGTGTTGAGTGAAGAAGAAAATATTAAAGTGGGAAGTGTTGAAAAATTAAAAATGAAATGATCAGTTAAAATAAAGAAAATGAAATTTCGCCAAGTCCGAGCCAACAACAAGACACGGCCATTTAAGAAAATTGCCGAAGAAAATACACTTCGGCAAGAAAATAAAATCACTAAGGAAAAAGTTCGGCGAAAAATTAAAGATTGCATAGTATGGCCATTTAAAAAAATCGCCAAGGAAAAAGTTCGGCGAAAATTTAAAAATTACATAGTATGGCCATTTAAAAAAATCACCAAGGAAAAAGTTCTGCGAAGATTCAAAGTAAGGAAATTCACGATAAAAGGTTGGGCCACTAGGACCGTACGACATAACAAGCAGAGGGAAAGTTTGGCAAAAAGAGAGAAAGCTCAACAAAGAAGGGTGAAGCTTGATCCGTACATCGTACGACCTAAGGAAGAGAGAGAGAGAGACAGTAGGTCCGTACGTCATACGGCTGGAGGGAGGAACAAGAACAGGAGGCGTACGATATGGCAAGGCAACAGAAGACCAAACATGGCCTAGTGAAGAGTTAAGGAAGCACATACAAGGAGAAGGCCACATCGTACGGCCTGGCCAGAGGACAGGAGGCATCGTACGACTTGACAAAAGAACAAAAGATTACATCGTACGACCTGGCAGTATGGCAGGTGATTCCATCGTACAACCTGGTAGTAAGGAAGGAGATTCCATTGTACTACCTGGTAGTAAGGTAGTAGGTTCCATCGTACGGCCTGGGAGAACCACAGGAAGGTGCATCGTACAGCCGGGCAGAAGCATAGGAAGCCACATTGTACGGCCTAGCAAAAGCTTAGGAGGTTACGTTGTACAGTCTAGCAAGGAAACACGAAAACTTGTACAGCTTGGCCAGAAGAAAGGAGAGCACGTCGTACGGTTTGGCAGAAGACTAGATAGACACACTGTACGACTTGGCAAGGGGAGGAAGAACCATGCTGTACGACTTGGCAGGAGGCAGTCCATATGACCTAGAAGAAGATAGTAGTCCGTACGACTTGACAGACACATTGCATGACCTGGCAAGGGTAGGAAGAACCACGCCGTATGACTTGGTAGGAGGCAGTCCGTACGACCTAGTAGAAGAGAGGAGTCCATACGACCAGGTGAGGAGGAAGCCGTACACTTTGAGGAGGTTGTACGCCCAAGCAAAGAGGAAGCCGTACGCTTGCATCAAAGGAAGGCGGTACGAGTGGATCAAAAGAAGGTCGTATAGTTGAAACAGAAGGTCGTATGCTTTAAACAAGAAGAGGTCGTACAATGGAGGAGGAGGTCGTACGCACAATGGAGGAGGAGGTCGTACATGTCAAAAAGACCATACCAAATATCAAAGTTTGTAAAAGGCAGGCCGTACCAAGCATCAACTCGAGAAAGTAAAGTCTAAGAAAAACAATGCAAAATCTGTATTTTCTAGCTTCATCAGCACTATTCGGAACCTGTGGAAGAGTCATGAAAATGAGTTGCGTCCCTCGACCCTGCTGGTGGTGCTGCCCCCAGGCCCCTGCGAGGGGCGCTGTCCCTCGACCCCGTTGGGGGTGCTGCCCCCAGACCGCCGCAAGGGGCGCTGCCCCTTGACCCCGCTGGGGTCGTTGCCCCTAGACCCCCATCAGATTTATTGGAATTGCCAAATTTCAGTGCCACCAGCCATCATAGTATAGGAGCAGTTGGCTGTCGAGCAGACGAGAGTTGCAGCTCTCGAGGAGAAGTTGGCGGAGAAAGATGGAGTATTGAGTGAGTGACAATCGGTTGGCAAAGAAGGCATTCTTGGTTTTCCTACTTTGTGGGGGGGATGATGTAGTTGGCTGTGAGTCGATGTAGTCGATCGAGAGTGTACTTGGTAGACTGTGAGTCATAGGTAAATAAGACATTAGTTAATATTAATAATCCATGTACTTATGTACGTGTCATGTTGGTTAGTTGTCTTGGGAATTAAGTTCCTAACGAAGTAATTAGTTATAATGAAGGGACGCGACGGTTGGTACCTCAACCACCGCCAGCATACTATATGTAATTGAGTCATGTAGTTGGGAAGGAGGGGGGATCTACTATGCTATGCTATGTTCTGTCTGGAGACATTATGATGTAATTGCCGAATACTTAATAAAGAAATATATCTATATTTTGTGCGATTGCCATGTGATTATTATATGCTGTCAATGTTATTTTATATCTCCGTTTACTCCGTACATCATTGTACTCGTAGCGAGTAAACAAAAATAACATACTTGTGATAGAATTTTGGTTGCAAGATTCTATGGATAAATATGTCCTTGGAGATGGAGGCACCAACAGATATGAGCTTCCTTGTACTTGCATTGATGGGGGCTTATGACTTGTTGAAGGTATAAATTTTCAAAACTTGTACACAATTATGTCGCCTGCATCTATATAAGGGAAGAGTCTAGAGAATACCACCTTTTTCCCTTAATTGACTTAAGTGTCTCCATTTGGTGGCACCCTATAGAATGTAACTCCATACTATATTACTTAGGAGTCAAAGCAAATGTTAGGAGATTCAATAGGGTGGTTATCTGTTCAACCATTCAACTATAATCTTTTGCACCTTGAGATATGTTTCAAATATGCCTTATATTTTGTATCATGGAGTCAATGCTCTCATATATCTTGTTGAAACATGATTGATACATATCAGTGAACCTAATCATATTCATGATGGTCTTAGTGAAACTCAACACATACTCTAGAGAGGCCTACCAATCATGATTAGCACACACTTATACTGAGGTGGGGGGATGAATCAGTATAAGACAATTCTTTACTTTTTCAAACTAACCACCACAATGATTTCAATTACACAATATCATTCACATAAGATCTAACAATTATGCAACATAAGAAGAACACACGATTACGTGGAAACTCTTATGGGAGAAAACCATGGCAAAATATTGCTTATATAAAATTCTTCTTACAAACTTTGTAGGCATCAATCCACTGAAGACACCAATCCCCACTTACAAGATTGGCAGGCATCAACTTATTGGAGTTTGGACCCCTTTAATGAAACCATGCTATTAGAATCTTCTTGGGATTATATATTTTGCACCTCTTTCTGAAATATGCTCACAACAATCTGAAACTCATGACAATTCAATTCAGAATGTTGGCTAATGTTGTGCAATCTGCACCAATTTGACATAGCAACTTCTACCAAATAGACTCTTTCTAGAGGCCTATTGTCTGATGTGTTAGGTGTATATAGAGGTGAAGGAACTCCCCCATTATTGGGTCTAGTATTCTAAACCTTATTCTACATTTGATAACCTTGGTTTTGCCCTTGATTCTGATTGAAGTTAGACTGATTTCTTTTGAGTATTCTGCAAATAGTTATTCTGATTTCACAGGTGAGTTACTCCTACAATGAGCTTATTCATTTTCTTAGCGAGCTCTTTGATATCATCTTTCTCTTTTTCTTGGATTTACTAGCTTCAACAATTTGCAAATAAGGCAAATGTGAAGAAAGAGCTTCGAAAATTGGAACCCCGGGATGAAGAACCATGGTGCTAGTAGCCACCGGAATGGGGTTAAGTACAGGTGTGTGGTGAGCCAGGGCCTAGTTAATTATATAAGGTTGATGAGGCATTCCTGGAGTGCGAATATGATTCACTAGCCCAACTCCTAATTGACCTAATTTTGCATTTACTTTAACAGCTTTGTTATATGCTTCAGTGGGAGAGGGTGGTGGAGGATTAGCCCTTTTGACAAACACCGATGTAATATTATCCAGAGTAGAATAATACACCTACCTTGTTGCCTGATCATTAAGAAGATATGGGTCTTGAATGCGGGTATATGCTTTGTGAAATCTATTAGTGAAATTGTTGATGAGCTCATTATCTTGCCTCTTCACTTCTACGAACTATCGATTGGGGAGAGGGTTCTACTTCTATTAGAGTAAAGAAGAAAACTATTGTTGCAGATATGTTTAACACACAATTTCAAGATGTGGCTGATTCCTCTATTGCTAAGTATTTTTATGCTCATGCCATACTATTTCATGTGGCATGTTCACCATATTTTAAACAAATGTTAAAAGATATGATAGCTGTCAGTCCTTCATTTGTTCCACTTGGAGAACACAAGCTATGCACCAACCTCCTTGATAGAGAATATTCCAAGGTGAGTGTGTTGATGGAGGATATGAGACAAATTTGGATAAGGTATGGATGCTCCATCATCATGGATGGGTGGACTGATATCAAACATCAACCACTCATCAATATTATTGTCACGTGTACAACTAACACTTATTTTCTTAGAGCTATTGATTGTTTGGGGAAAAGGAAGGATGTAAACTTCCAATTTCAAATTTTGAGAGATGCCATAGAAGAGGTTGGAGCCTCGAATGTTGTACATGCAGTTTCTATTTTAACCTGTGTGTGTAAGTTAGTTGGATTGATGGTAGAGGGTGCTTATAAGCACATTTTTTGGACCCCATGTCGTGTTCATGCACTGAACAATACTTTGAAAGACATTGTGAAGATAGATTGGGTGAAGGCAGTGGTGTTATAGGCTAGAGATGTGCAGATGTTCATTTGCAACCATCACACTTCACTTGCTTTGTTTAGGACATTTTTCAAGAAGGAATTCTTCAAACCTGTGTACACTAGATATGCTAGCTACTTCATTTTGTTAGAAAGGATGCTTTAGGTCTAGGAGGCTTTACAACTAATGGTGGTTAATGCAAAGTGGGGTAGATTGCAAGAGGCAAGCACATCAAAAGGAAGAAGTGTGAAACAAAAAATCCTTGATGATGATTGGTGGTCCACAATGAGGTAATAAAATTGTTGATTTTATTATTTAATTTTTAAAATGTTAATTTTATAATTTTATTTTTTGTAACTTGTTTGGACTTGCAGATATGTTTGCTCCTTCATTGAGCCTGTTGTGTGAGTAATTAGATATGTTGATATTGACTCTCCTAGCCTTGGAGAGATTTATGGGACATTTGATAGCATGCTTGGGTAGATCAAGCAAGCAATTCATAGCATGGACCCTACTTTGGGATCTTATGAGGAGCATCTTAGGCCCATTGTGATGCAATGGTGGAACACTATGAACACCCTGCTTCACATGGCAACCTATACTCTCAATTCCAAATGATATGCAACAAGACCTGGGAGAGTGCCTCCATCTCATGATGGGAAAGGTGAAAGAAAGCTTCATGAAGGTTGTTAGGAAAATGTATATTGAAGAGGAATTTGCTTTACTTCGCACACAGTGGCTTGCATTTGTCAATCTTTGTTGTCCAACCTTCATCAAACCGGAGGCGAGGTCGGATAGAGCTACACTAGCTCAAAACAACCCTATTGGATGTTGGACGTGGCATGGCAAGGATGCACTGGAGTTGAGGTTGCCAGTTCCTCTGCTGCAGAGAGGAATTGGTCCACATATAGTTTCATCCAAATAATCAAGAGGAACAACCTTACCTCTAGATGATCAGAGAAGTTGGTGGATATACACAGTGCTTTGCGGCTACATGATCGATAGACTCCTGAGTATTGTAAGTCTCCAACCTTGCGTTGGGATGTTGATCCCAAAGATGCTATACAGATCGATGAGGAGACACAAGAGGGATTGGTTGGGGTTCCATTGCCTGAGGTAATCCCTTACATTGGCAGTGACTCAGACTCGAGCTTTGATTTTGATATAGACCTACCAATTGCATCTTCTGATTAGGGACAGTCATATATTTTCTATGTTTTTGTCATTTTATAGTTGAAACTTGGAGCCTTCGGGCATTTTGTTATAATTCTTTTATAAAATGTATGCACATTGACAATGAAAGCATTTGAATTTTGTTAATTTGTTTGTCAATTCTCAAGTGAAATCTCAATTCAAGTCTAATGTTATGTATTAATCTACAACATTGTCTATGATGAATTCTTTATCAATGTTATGATATGAATATTTGAAATTTCTCTATATTTTTAAAAATGTCCCTATTTTTTAATAGCCGCCCCCCCCTCTCCCCAAAAAAAAATGGCCCATAAGTATCCTCAAACCGAAAACATGTCTTGCCATCCCTGTCCTCGAAGCTTGGGGGAGCATACATTTTTTGGCTTTTAGTTGTTTTGGGTGTTTTTAGGTTTAGTTATAGTTTAAATGGGTGTATGGGTTCTTGTGTGCTCACCCATGCCTTTTTTAAAATCAAAATTATGTGTATTTTTTTAAATAAATGCACTCAAAAAATGCTTGGGCTGTAGGGGATAGTTAGCCATCCCCTTTTTATTTTTTTGATGTCTTGGGGACGTTTCATGTTTTTACAAAAAAGGGGGGATGGGGAAGGCACTTTTCTTACCCATACCTATGTAACCTAGAACATAAGACATTTAAGGAAAAATGCATGTCCTTGTAGAGTATAGATAGAAAGAGGTCCGAAGTTCAAACTTAAAACATAAGACACAAATAAGGATTCAATGTTACCAATCATGCTCAAATTCTTGTTAAGTAACAAATTTTCAATGTTAGAGTACATTTACATAAGAAAAGTTGAGAACACAAATAGCCTTAAGGCTATTGCCCTCCTAGAAAACAAAGACAAAACAACTTCTTGCAGTAGTTGTGGGAAGAAACCAACAACCTGCAGTAGATGTAGGTTATCAAAACAACTTCTTGCAGCAGTTGTGGGAAGCAATCAACAACCTACAAACTAGGTGAATACATCATGGAAGGTAAAATCGCCGATAAAAGAGCATATTGGATCACGAAAATTTTGGAGTATGATATCGAGGTCGGGCCAACGAAAGTAATCAGAGGAAGAGGGCTATGCGAATACCTAGCCAATGAAATTGAGTTCTCGGTTGATGAAGAATTTTTAGAGAAAGTCCTTATCAATCAGTTAGAAGTGGAGGAATCATGGGTTGCAGGTAGAATCTGGTTCATGAAGACTGTTAAATATCCAGAGAACCTCCCCTCTCATAAAAGGCAATGCTATAGGTTACAAAGTGCTGGTTATGTGCTAGTTGAAGGATTCCTTTTCAGAATAAATTTTGATGGGGTACTCCTTTGATGTGTGGATGGGCTCCAAGCCAGTAAGATTCTACATGATTCAATGACAGTCATGCGATCATTTTTCTGCAAAAATAATCACGATGAAAATAATGCATGTGGGGTACTGTTGGCTGACCTTGTTTGCAGACTACCATGTTATGGTGAGGAAATGTCTATAGTGCCAATTTTTTGTTGGCAAACGAAAAAATGCCATGCCTCTTAATCCGATAGTGATTGATGAGGCTTTTACTCAATGGGGCATGGACTTGGACTTCATCAGAATGATCAATCTGATGTGGAATGCTAGACATAAGTGGATTCTAACAGCAATAGATTACTTCACCAGATGGTCAGAAGCAGTTCCTCAAGTGTGTGTGAGATGATCGCAATGATGCAAATGCCGAAGTTTCATGGTTAGCCATCAACGTGCTATGAAGGCTTTCTTTTATAAAAATGGTTGATTCGGATGAACAATCCAGATTCAAAGAAGAAAGATGAAGATCAACGGTTGATGATTGTTGAGAGGAACTGATTGGGGAGTTAACTGGCTTGATTGATTTAATCAAGGGAATTGATTGGTCAATCAATGGGATTGATTGATTAATCAATTGGCATGTTGTTGGTGCAAAGCAAGAATTAAATGCATTTAATCCCTTTTTTTGTGGGTTTTGCTACTATATCTATATGAATGAGCTTGGGTGGAGCATAAGCTTTGTGAGTGGAAGTCTTTTGAAAAACTTTGTTGTAGTGTTTCCCCAAATACATCCCCCACACACTCCATTCATGGGTTGGATGGAGGGAAGACCTTGAATCATGTCATGTGTACTCGTGTCTTGAAGAGACACAAAATTGATGTCTCCCATCCTATGATGCCAAAGAGAGCTTATGTCATATGACTTGCAAACATGTTTGCATACTCTGTTATACAAAATTGATTTCCCCTCCCCTATTTTGCATGTCAGATTTACTTCATCACAACACACAAGAATATCCTTGACAACTAGTTTGTTTTTCCAAAACTCAACGTTTTTGTTGGTGTGTGTAATGTGATACGTGGAACAGGTTAGAACCATTAGTTGGAATGCAAAGTAGCTCACTAAAAGTTGTATTGCCAATGGAGATGTCGTTGCTGTTATAGATGGTGAGTGCTGACTTATTTCCTATTGGGATGTGTTCACCTTGATGAAAATGAGAGTGACTGGAGTGCAATCTCTTATGGCGAGTCATATGTCAACTTGCACCAAAGTTGGCTAGCCACTTCAATGAAATATAGGAATGGGTCATAACATTAAAGTTGGTGTGAGTTTTGACTAGAAATTTGTCTGCACCAATCTGCTTAGCAAGCTCCTCTAGATCTTGAATTCTCTGTTGACAATGCCTTTCTTCATGATATCCTCTATTGTAATAATGGCACCTTTTCTTACTGGGATGATGCTTCCCTCAGCCATGGTTCGTGAATCTAGATCCTTCTGAAGAGGTACTTGAAGGTGTCTTTCATGGCTAAGAGCATGGCCTGATTCACAGAGCACAACATCCTATGTTCTGTAGCAAGGCTTGGAATTGAGGTTACATACTCAGTGTGATGGAGGTTACATGGTTGATTTTCTAAGCGTGTGATTTATTTGTTGCCAGAGCTGAACATGATCACTTTCTTTTATACAAATTTATCTGGAATACTGTGGATTCTTTCTCCATTTTGTCTCCCTTCGATTTTCAACTTGGATGAGATTCTTGGGGTAGATTGTCATTGTTGATATACATTCATAATCCCTTACTCTTATTAAATGCTTTGATCATGACCTTCCATGAGGTGTAGTAAGATCCATGAAGTTTCACCAGGTTGAAGCTTGATTTCATCTTCTCTACAATTGTTGAAGTAGTTTCAATTTTCAACAAATGATGGCTACATCCATGTAGATCTTAGAAAAACTTGCAGAGTTGAAAAAAAGAGCCACACATAATTAAATATGTGACAGTTGTAGCCAGAGAGAGAATGAACAGCAAATGGTATGATGAAAATAAAATGCTTTATTTAGTTGACAATTTTTCTGTGAAACAAAATGTACCTGTTCTTTTTATTTATTTATGAAATTTGAAGATCTGGGGGTAGAGTTTTGTAATTCAACTGAGTGCACCCTATGGAGTGAAGTCCTCTTGACTTAATATATAACTGTGTTGAGACCCTGGAATTGCAGTTTGCTTCCTCAATTGACTAAAAGCTTAGTTGCTCAAGTTCTGATACTATGAGGATATATGAAGATAATTGCAGAAGAAACAAACACAACATAGTTGAGAATCCAAAAAATCAACTTCAAGCAAGTAGGGCACACAAGAATAAGAGACAGAAGATTTTGTATCGATGCTTGTATGCTAAAAGAGGCACATTGAATACAATGGAATGAAATGACATAAAAAATGATCTTAGTATGTGTATAAATACATATCTAAATCATTCAAAAAAGGAGAGTCTTGACAAGACTCTATATAGATTACACAATGCACAAGGTGTGCATGGCCGTGTTGACCATAAATAATTACTGATAGTTGTTCCTTAGGAGAGGAAAATTCAACATTATTCACTCCAACAGATCTCAGTTATTTTATTCTTCTCTATTTTCACATTGCAGAGAATGTTTTTCGAAAAATTGATGCAATATTATCTGGATGTCTTTTTGGATTCTTTCGAGGCTGTGTAAGGTCATTCATATGGATGTAGTTAGTAATCCTTCAAGGAAAAGTGCATTTTTTTTTGCTTTGTAGCAGGTAATCATATGACATGAATGACATCATTGTTTTTACAAATTTCCAAGCACCCTGTAATGGTTATAATGAGTTAATTTGTAACCAGTTTTTGAGTTTTTTTTTTAATGATTTTTCTCTTATTGCTCCTAATGTTATAAAATACTAGCACATTTCTGTAATTCTCTGTGGTCAGATATTTTCTTTATTGAACACTGGATGAGTACTAAACGTATGTAAAGTAAGAGATAACAAAGCTTGTAAGAAACATTTCTTCACTAAAATAGGTGTTTAGTTTTGATAACATGTCCAATTTTCTGACCAAATGTTCCTGTATTCCTGTCTCCTTTGCAGTACAATGACAATAGTGGAAATCCTTACTCAGATGTCTATTGGTTGGCTGCACTTGTGGATTCAATAGGGAAGATTGATTTTGGGCAACGGGTATGTGAAGACAGGATTGGCTGCCATGCTGTGAACAATAAATCATTCGTATATTTATATGTTAAGACAGCTCTTTTGAATGTTAGCAAGCGGTTTATTCACTGTTGAGTAAAACTTTTATCAAGAAAGTTTGTAACTCATAAGAAATTTTACTACAATTTTAGATTGGTTGATGCCATTGATTTTTTACTCCAATCAAGTCTTCCCATATGGACCCCCTTTTCAGGCATCATTTGAGTCTCAATTTCTCTAGTCATCAGACTGAAAAAGTTTTTGTTGTCAAAAGTTATTATTTGTTTTTATATATTCTTATCAAACAACGATGTAGAAGCTAAAACAAATGGTAATATAACAAGAAGCACACACACACATTTAGACACTCATATAGAGGTTAGTGGTCCAATAATTTGGAAACCCAGGGTAATGTTTGCTTGTTTATCATAAGATAATATACCAAAGCCAGGGTTGTGGGAATTCTGATTTGTTTGATAAATTGTGTTTTTTAATTCAAGTCAACTGCTCAGGCATTAGCACTTCCTTCTTACTTTGCTAGGAATAAGAAAGGATCATCTAGAAAGCCACTATTAGTTTGTTGTCTTCCCATATAGGATTCAATAAGACCCTGGGGGCTGATTGTTTTGTAACTCTGCATCTTGCAAATGTGTGCAATAGAAAACATTATTGCCAGGATGTACAAGCTTGGGGCTAAAAGGCATGGTTGCCTTTCAGAGGGGTTCATACCCTCCTTCAAATGATCATGTAGTGCTATGCATCTATCAAAGTTGCATAGCACAAGAAGAGATACTTGCCAATTATTAGTTTTTGCATGTCTTATAATTCCAAAAGTTCTAGCCCCTTTCTTCTTCCTCATCAAACAGTTATGCAGTCATAGGCATCCCTTAATTTACAAAGCACATGAGCACATAGAGAAATGTGTTTAATATGTTAGATTTTTAAATACGGAATACCTTGTGTAATTTTTCTTTCTAGAATTGTTACATGTATAGGATTGATTTGGTTTAGTGCACATGGGCTGACTATGTTAAGTGTGCATCCTATATTCTCGTTCTTAAAGCCATAGCTATAAAGGTATGCGGGTAGCTAGTGGTTTAATCATATTACCACACATTTTGTGTATCCAGACACATTTTCTTAGAATGGTAGAGCTTGATTGTTAGGATATTTCTTGGGAATAAAGGGAAAAATCAATAAAATACTAGTTCACTTCGAGGGGGTGACCTCCAAAACTTATAATATAATAATATGAATTCAATCTTACAACTTATGATGGTTTAGGAGAACCTTTCTCAACCTTATTTATAGACATAATTACATACGGATACTCTTCATCATAATCAGGTCAGCTAAAGGAAATGCCTAGAACTAATAAATGAAAATATTAAGGTTAAACATGTCACAAGTGCTTAAACTTGTTACACTTAGGAAAATAGAATATTAGGGGCATAACATGCCTATCCCCTTTGTAAAAGTGTTGCCCCTAATTCTTAGCAAGTTTGGATGCTTGAATAGTAATTGTGTATCTTTTGATGTTGCATCTTCAACTAGCATATTCTTCCACTTGATTAAGAATCAAGAAATGTCTTGGTTTGGCAATTGCTTCACTCATTTGTTGATGATTACTTTAGGTTTCAAAATAAACTTTTCTTTTCATCTAAAATCAATCAATTCTGACTAAATTGGAAGGTTGTTACCTATTGCTGTCCCTAGGGTGGAGATGATAGGATGAATTTTGGAAGAGGGTGGAAGTTTGAACTTTTTAAGCTACGATGTTGATTTGATGGAGAACCTTCTAAGGACCATCAAATATGGGTGTGAGCTGCTATTCTTATGTTGTTTAAGTGAGATTTGTTTGTAAGGTTGCAATCAAAGAGATATTCGATCTCCCTCAAAATTCCTCCGATTGTATGATGAAGAGAGAACAAAACTCTTCAATTTCTCACCCAATTTTCTCATAGCCCACATTACATAGACTCTATAAACGATTAACCTCCAAAATTGACAATAACTTGTGTCGATTTAAAATTGATTACAATTGCACAAACATAAACTCCAATTTGCAAGTAAACAAATAAATTTATAAAAACAGATTTCATGAACATTACATTACAAAAGTCAAGCTACTTCATTGCCCTCACTCCTCAGTCCAACTTTTCATTTCTTCTGTATCCCTCGCACTCGCAGCCTCGACACACAGTCCATCTTCTGTTTTCAAATGACCTTGCTCATTACCATTACTCAATGGTATCAATCGACCTCCCTCTACTCTTACTATCAAATCTGAATCAAAACCCGAGGTCTTCATGCACTGCTCCTCTTTTGCTTTTATTGTTCTTTGCAAACAACTGACCTCAGCTTAACACATTGCTACTGCTGCTCTTTACATTAACACAACCCCTCATTGATTTGCAACTCCTTGTTGCTCGTTCCAACGTGTTTTCCACCTTGTCTTTAGATTGCCCTCTTCTTAACCGCCTCTCCCATCCCTTCTTTGAATTCTTATTATCATTTCTTCTTTTAAATCTGCCAATCTATTGGCGTGGTTATTCTCCTTGCACGGCTTCTCCAAATGCTTAACTATTGATTTTAAAACTCCATTTACTGCCTTGCGTGGTTTGCTAAACCTATGCCCACATACCACTCCTTCCCTAGCAATTTCCTTGTGACCTTGTTTCCCTTGTGTAATGTCCCCAATTTAGCCCTACTCTCTTCATTTGGATTTAGCCTATTTTCGGAAACTCATAGGCTAAGCAGTTTGGAAATTAGGGTTTCCACTTTCAAATGCAATTTTGAAGGTCTGCATGTGTGAGTTTCTGACGCATGTTCGGTGAAACTTTATGGGTTTTTGGAGAGCTTCAGGATAAGGTAACATGCATGTCTAGATAATGACATGCAATTTTGGTTGGTACCTTGCATGCAGGAAAGGTTTCTAGGTTTTCAGAAACCTCCAGGGTGGTGTGACATGCATTTGAATCTGACAACCTTTCCGGGCACTTACTATTTATAGTAAGTCATGTTGGCTGCACGGTTTGTGCTTAGAGGGTATTTGGGAACACTTACTATAGTAAGTCAAGATTACTACTTAGTTGGTGCTCAGATGGAGTTTTGTAAACTTACTATTTAAAGCAGTTTGTTATTTTTGGTAAGTCCATTTTTAGCAGTATCATTCTAGCAGCAGCTTAATCTTTTGCAGTTTAGTGTGGCTCATCAATTTGGCCTTTTGTTGAGTTTGAAGTGAACTTACTATTTTTGGCATTTGCTATTTTTAGTAAATCCATTTGTGACACTGGCATCATTATTAGCTTGGTTCAGTGCGGCTAATGTAAGTTGCTGTTTATAGCAATTTATTAGTTGCAGTTTGGGCATTGCTCTTGGCTACCTCCTTGGATTGAGTTCCATACTTAGTCAATTTTCATGATTTGTAGTTGTACGGTGTACCCCATGCCTAGTCGTTGAACTTCAAGTTGTTTTTAAAATGGTGACATGAAGGGGGGGTCGACTACTTGTGCATTTAATGTTTATTTTAAATGTTTTATTGATGCAACTAAAAGGTGGACACCTAGAGGATGATAATTAATGATATATTAATTCAAATAAATTGAATGTTGAGAGGTGGCGTCCCTTGAGGAAATTGAACAGTTTCTTGGAGGAGTTATTGATGCTTCATTTGCTCTTGAATGGCTATAAAGACTTGCATCGATTTGGAGTTGGATATTGATGGATGAATAAAAAAGTTATGCTGCTGAATTGATTTCAGAACCCGGCTAAGGGGGAGCTTAGCATTTACACCATTCTTCGGGCCTGAAACTATGGTTCCCTAGATGGTCAATTGGGAGTGTGCTTCATTCAGAAGTGCGTATTGACCTTCATTGTTGGAGAATTTGGTGATAATTTCCTATTTTGTACCTGCTGGTTTTTATATGGCTGTAATAGATTTTTGTTTGCAGGTCATTGTGTGATTTAATTTCCATCGTGGGTATTAATGCTAATCATTTCTATGCTAAGGGCAACCCCATTTGCAGAATATCGGATTTTATTGTGAAGTCCTTGATTTTCTAGATGGGCCGTACTTCCTCTAAGGCCGTACCATCCTCTTGTACCTTGCTTTGGAATTCAAGCTCTCCAATAAGTGGCTGTGTTGGTATTGTTCATGCTTGTAGCTGGTTGCCTTGACATTGGGGAATTGTGAGTACAGTTTGGGAGTGTGTCATTGGAGTTTTGAAAGAAAATTATGCATTTTGGTGTTAGTTTAGATGCTGGTTTTGAGATTACAGTTTTGGGTGCTAGGTGGTGTCTTGTGAGAGGAATAAGCATATTGGTGATTGTATTGCTTGCTGGTCTGTTTTTTGGTTTGCTGGTATTTCATTTCAGACTTAGTACTTTCCATGTTATGCCATATTCGTTGGGCATTTATGCTTCTAGTTTCATGAGCATTCAATTTGGAGGAGATAGGAGCTTTTTGGATGAAGATATGAACAAATTTAGTGAAAGTTTGGTTGTTGGTCTGTATTTTCAGTTAGCTGGTTTTATATCAGTTTTTCAGTAGATCAGATTTTGGCTTGTACTTCAGTAGTTGAGAAGATTAGAAGTTGAAGAACTTATCTTTCATCATTTGGCATTGTTTATACAACATTAACACCTTGTAACTAGATCATTTGCATTGTAAAGTTGAGAATAGTAGTACTATCTCAGTCATTTATATTTCTGCATTTACTTTGTGAATTTAATTCAAACATTGTAACCCCTGGATGGTTTACCACCAGTGTGGAGGAATAAACAAGTGTAACTCATATCTCACCCACTGAATAAGTGGAGAATCCCCATTGCTAAGTGGATGCTTGCTGGAAAGCGGATGAATTGTTCCTCATTGTAATACCTTTCCCCCCACTAAATAAGTGGTAGCGTGGAATCTTCATGGTCGGATCACCGCCTGATTTTCATTTCCAGCTTGTAATTCAACTCAGTTATTGCTAACGATCCCATCACCATATGATATCACCTCGCCTACAAAAAGGATCTTGGTGAACATTCTTGGTGAATGTTACCTTCAAGTTGTTTATCTTTGGGAGCTGACGCTAATAATTGGTGTTGTGCTGGTTTTTGTGGTGAAAATTTGGAGAAAAAACTAAGGGGCTTATTTCACCTTGTGGTTCGGTTTTACATATCTGAAAATTAAGTGATTCTGAGTTCTTAGGCTGCACAGGGGCTATTCTTTCTCCCCTATCATGCCTAATCTTCCTTAACGCCTTCCACCATTTTGCCAGTCAGTTAATTTTTAAAAGTAATGCTCTTTCGGTTGAAGTTGGAAGGTGGAGAGTTTCTGTGATATTTGAGTCGACCTCCTTAATAATTTAATTCCTTTCAAATATTTTCTGTCCTTCGGTATTCTCCAAAGTTTTTACTTTTAAAATCAAATTTTTGAAAAGAATTAAACTAACACCATTTCCACCATGACATTTTGAAATCGATGCAGATAAATGTGCAAGATTATATTATACTCCTAGAAATATGAGAGAAACAAATATGAAGCCAACACCAACATTATAATCAAACTGAAGCAAAGGGAGCTCTCATTAAGAGTTGTTAAATTAATAAATTGTAAATCAAACTTCAAATTTTAAAATAGTAATTTTTGAAATTAAAAAAATAAAGTTAGAGTGGATGAAAATTTAAAATTAACAAACTTGTGATAAAATTTTGATTGCAAGAACTTGGAGGTTTGGTAATTTATGGCCAGTGAGGTACCACCAAAAGTGAGCATCCTTCTTATACTTGTCACAAAAAGCGGAAAGATTTTGACTAGGGGAGCTTGCAAAATCAACAAATTCAATCGTAACTGCATCGTCCATATTAGGACTAGGGAAGAGCTTAGTAAGTGCTTTCCTAAATTGTTAGTTGACTTTTGCATCAGGGTATCTTGGCACCCTTGTTGACATAGCAAGGATCTCTTTGCTATAATATTTGGAAGTCAATGCAAAAGCAAAAAGATGAAGTCATGTGGTCATTTAGTTCCACCGCTCAAATTGACCTTGCTCATTTGCATTAATTATGGACTTCATTTTCTCAATCATTGAGTCAATGCCATCGTAAACCTCTTCCAAACATGGCTTATTCACATTAGTAAAGCAAATCATATTCATGATGGGCCTGGTGAAATTAAGAAGATATTTTATGGGATTCCATCAATTGTCACCTAGAATCTTTTGCTTTACATTTGATGCCCTCTCATTGTTGGATTTTTCTCCATATGTAACAAGATTGTTTGATGACCATGCAGGAAAGCCCCTCATGAACCTTCATAAGTCCTAGACGATTGTGTTGGATGCCAATATGGTCTCAGCAATCTATTGGTAGAAAAGAAAAATAAAAACAAAGAACAATGCATACTTAAATTTTAAAAAATAAATTACTAAAGTTAAACATAAAAATTGTATACTAAAGCTAAACATAAAATTTGCATTGTTTGAATTACCTTTCAGCAGCTCTAATCACGAGAACAATCTAAAAATGGCTTGTGACATGTGGTGGTTTGTGATGAACATTGGATCTCTTCGGCCTATACCATAGACTTGTTTGATCCAATCTATTTTCCTACCCAACTTTTGTAGCATGAGGCTGAGCAAGTGGGCAACACAAAGTGTCTAAATATATGTGAGAACCATGTCTCAAGCCACACATCGGCTTCTTTACAATTCTTTGCATATTCCATTATGATTTGGACGATATTTAAAGGACTCACTTCCTGAATGAACACTATAAGTATCTTAGCAATAAATTATGCATACTTCATGACATTAAAAAACATTGAGTCTTTTAGGGCATACTACAATAACATTGATTAATGGCTTGTTTTTTACATCCTTCCATTCCTCAAAAATGACGAACATCACTACTTCTTTCCATAAGGCCCTAATGGGAGACAGTGAATATTCCATATGTTTGACCTCCCTTGTCAATAAGGTGGTGTGCACCATAGTAGAAAAACTCGCCAATTGCAAGTACTCGGCAAGCCCGAGAAACTCGGTTTCGAAAAAACTCGGCAACTTAAAAAATTGCTTAAATTTCATTAGGTTCCTTGTGGCTAAGAGGCCGAGTTTTTTAAAAAGCTCTCCAAGTTTTTCCAGGTGAGTACTTGCACCAAAAACTCGTTTTGAAAAAAAAACTCTGAGAGTTTTCCAACTATGGTGTGCACCTCAAAACCTAGGTTAGTGTTGCCTTTTGGAGCTTCATTTACTTTTCTTATCATATCTTGCTAGTACGGTGATTGAAAAACATTGAAGGACAAACCATTTGCATAGAGGTATCTTGCAATGGTTTGATCATCAATCTCCCTAGCATCATTTTCAAATGCCTTATCTTATAGTCCTTTTGCTCTCTTCACATTAGCGGGCTCTACTTCATTCCTACCCATAAACAGGTGGCTCTCTACTACAACATTGGAGACAACACTATGATATGAAGAAGTAGATGATCTCATGATCCCCTTTCTCTGCTCAAAGGAGGCCCTGTTCTAAGGGAAACTATTGCAGCTGCTGCTTCTTGCTTTTTGATAAATTCTGTTATTTTTATAAGGTGGGTAGAACATCATTCTTTCTTGGATAGGCTTTGATTCCCTTTCCAGGAATGGCATACAAATGGGCTTCACCTGGCCATATGAACTTGTATATGGCTGATCACACTAGCTACATATCCAAACATATGTCCCTCCACTTGGCACCTACTGTATCATTTGGGCCATCCCTTGTGAATTTTGATGTAGGGTTGGCCGACAGAACTAGAACTGGCTGCCATTGTAACATTATAATCCATATGGGTCTGTAGGTTGCAACAATGAAGAAATGAATGAATTTATAAATCAAAAACTTGAATGGTTGTCAGATTGCCAGTTTATGTGTAATTTTGTCATTCTAACTTTTGACAGTAAGTATATGAACATTGAATATCATATTGATACATGCTGATCAATAAGACTGTATATGAACATGTTCGATTGTATTAAACTATCCAAAAGAAATTTCATTTATCTCTTTATGCTCCATGATAAAAAATATACCAATCTTTCCACGTTATTAATTCCATCAGATTATTTACATAGGAACATTCAAATTTGAATGATGTTAACATAATGTTCTCAATGAATTTTCACCAAATTTTCCCTCGATATTGAAGAAGCTGAAATTTTGGATGCTAATTCAACGGGTACAACAATAGGTGTCCTTTTCAGTAGCTGTTTACTTCATATTAACTTAATAATTAATATTAACATATCATATTATTTTGAAATTTTGTGCAAGTTGGTCTAGCTAGTAAAAATGGAGGCAATAATCTTTGCTTGAAGTTAAAACTAAAACTTGTCTTTTGCAATTTGTTAGTTTGAGCCTGCAACACCTTGCCTAAACCCATCTTGCAGCTTGCTGGTTTTAGCCTTCTTGTCGTTTCAATTTAATATCTAGAAATCACATGGAAAACAAACTTGTCCATCATGTCATTTTTTGTAGTTTTTGCCTTTTGAGGGGACTAAAACTCAAAGCATAATGATTATGCTGCTATTTAGGGAGTTTATTGGTCAATAAAGTTAAAAAAAAATGCTTAAAAAGACCGACCCGTTCTATAGTCTTGTTGGAATCACTCTAGAAAGGCCATGCATGCAATGGAAATGGAAGGGTTTTATAGGAAAGAGGAAAAAATGTTTTCGACAGCAAAAGAAGGTACCTCGGTCAAATCCATAATCGACTTAATCTAGGTTTCAATTTTAGGATGTTACCTACTCCGAATTGGCCTCTACAAGTGATGGCTCAGTAATGTAGCTTTATAGAAATATTTAGGGTTTATAGATGGGCTTATAATGAGAGATTTCATCCTCTTATGCTTTGTATTGATCTATTGCAAAAGAAGAGCTTCATGGTGCATTGTCCACATCAAGTTTGTTGCTCAAACCACTTGCCTTGAAAATTTCTTCAAATGCACCATTTTTCATATACAATAATTGTCAGGTGACAACCTATGGATAAGAGGGAGACCCCTATGTTGTAGTTTGTTCTGCCTGTAGGGTTGTCACCTTGGGTTGCTACCGTCACTGTTAATAATAGTTGGAATCTCTTTTGATTGAAAGTATGCATGAGATGCCTACCGTAGCTTTCCTTCCTTAAAGGATGTGATTAATTAAGTTATCCAACAAGACAATATTATGATTATATTATTTGGTCATTCCTCCATAACCTTATGGCCACAACACGATACTTAAAAGATTTCATAGGGATTGTTGATGACATGATCATCATTATTCAACCCAACTATCTCCAACACCATTCATTACATATATGGGGGTCTATTCCCATTAGAAACGAGTTTAGTCAAACGACTATATTGCTCTTGCTAATATGAGTGATGTTATTGCTTCTTCATGAGAAGAAGATTGTGGATCATTGTATTATCACATGTCCTGCTTAACGAGCTTTTGGAGAGATACAACCTTCTATTATCTCGAGATTCCTATCAACCTTCAATTATCTCAATAAAATGTATTTGAATTGAAATGGTAAATGCAGAGGGAACATTTCCCATCATATTGATTACAATGATATCATAGGCCTATACAAGCCATTCACTTTTTAACCACGTAATTAACTATCAAAACTTATCTACAAACTAACAATCGACAATATTTATTTATTTACTGTGATTTACTAACTTTTTTTTGACATATTACTAATCTTAAACAAAGACTTATGTAATAATTTATGACTAATCAAACTAACCTTTCTAAGATGCGATGTTTCCAACATTCCTCTCTTACTACATAATCTGAAACAAAGGTTGGAATATTGGCATTGGACTAGAGATGGCAGCTCAATTGAACAGCTGATTAACCAATTTATTCAGCAATATTGAAAGACACATATGAAACAATATGCAACCATAAGAAATACATGAGACTCCAGATTTATGTGGGGAACACTTACGGGAAGAAAACCAACCACCAAAGAATCATCATAGTTAATAAAGATTCAATACAATAGATCTCTTTATAGTGTCTCAATCTATAGGCTTACAAGATACTCTTCTTCATCAATCATAAATAGATTACATTAACCTCATGTCCTCACCCAGAGTATTCATAATACACTATTGCATACTCATACTGACCGACCTTGGTTCATCCATACAAGCAGTTAGATATAGCTTCTAAGACTTCCTCATAAAACATCAACTGCCTCTGTTTAACCACCCCGTGGAATATTCAATGGCTACTGAAAAGAATACCTATTCAATGGCTAGATTTGATCTTCCTTGGGTATTTTAAATATTCTATTTATAGTCTTAGTAACTTTTCTATTCTTTTCTTACTGTATGCAGTTTCCAGTCCAATTGGTCTATCTTATCACTTGTAGACATTAGGTATTTTTAAAATTTCAGTCAGACATGATACTCATTAAAGTGAGGAGTGAATACTGGGCATGTTTTTTCATACTTTTACTATTCATTTAGTCTAGCTGTGTTAACTTTCTTTAAAAACTGAAGGATTTTTAGAGTATAGTTATTGACAATTGTAGATAAGGTTCATAAAATTCTGGCTGATAATTTCTTTGTTTGCAGAGCATTCATGCACTACCACCACTTTTAAAACGTATAGACCGTCTCTTGCAGTTTGAAAGGTAGACGAGATGTAACTTATTTTTGTCTTTGTGGTAATCTTTTGCATCATATTTCTTTATGATGTACTGTACTGCATGTATAAGTTGCTGGTTGAAGGAGGGAGAGTCTTCTATGACACGGAGGGTTTTCTCAGTGGCATTTATTTAGCTCAATCTCAATACAATGAATTCAAACTACTTTTCACTTTCAATGTATTTTAGATTAAGTAATTCACTCCATTTAACAGATGTGAAGAGTTATTGCTTTTAGCCTTTTACTTATATTGAAATTGCTTTTATCCAAGCAGACAAGCAGTGAAGTGTTTTTATATTTGAGAATAATCATAGAAGGTGATACTGGGATTTCTTATTGATGACCATAGTTTTGTCATTTAAATTGTTCTTTTATGCAGATTGATGCCAAGCTATAATGGAGTCTTGACCATTAGTTGTATTCGTACTTTGACACAAATTGCATTGAAATTGTCACACTTTGTTCCCTTGGTAAGTCCAAATTGCTGTATGGATGTATGTAGTTCTAATTTATTGTCATAGTTATTAGTATTGTACTAATATTAGCCTTGTAGCAGGAAGATTTGGAGGAACTTATCAAGCCATTCCGATATGTCAATATGCAATGGCAAGTTCGTTTGGAAGCAACTAAAGCCTTTATCAACCTTGAAGCTCACAAAAATGGTCTTGATGTTGCATTATCTTTAGCTATGAGATTTATAGAAGATGAACCATCCTTACGAGGTTTGCTCGGCTATATAAATTTTTGTAGTTATAAACTTTTGTGCTCGTTATCCTTGCAGTGTTTATCTGATACCAGCCTTTATTGTTAATTTTGTATTTCAGTACAAGCAAAAGTTCTCATGCATTGTCTGCATCTATGCCAAATGAAAAAGGATTCAGACAACATTATCAACTGCTCGACACTTGCTAGTTTGCTTCATCTGCTTGAAAGTCACAAAGCTTTTGTGAATGTTAATTTACGGCATCAAACGTTTTGTATCTTACAGATTCTTGCAGGCCGGTAAGTTTCTCCCAAGTCTGTAGATGTCAATTTTTATTTCTTTTTGCTTCAATAATTTATTTTTTCAAATTTCCAGGTCTGCAACTCTTTATCATATCCCAAAGCCAAAGACACTTCTGATCTCAGCTAAGTCCATGGATGCTAAAGTGCTTGATGAGCAAAATGTGAAAATCACAGCAAAGTCCATGGACGGTGAAGTGCTCGGTGAACAAAGGGCAAAACCAGGCATGATGAAAATACGGTTCTCCAGGCCTCATGTTTCTGATGAGGAACAGGCTCAACTCAATTCTGTTGCATTCAATTCATCAGAGGTTGTAAAGGAAGTGGATGCTACAATTAGCAGCAGTTCTGGTGGTAATGAACGCAAATTGCCTCTAGTTAAAGTACGGATCAAACCTCCAGAAGCTGTAGAAGATGTTGGAAACTTAATGGGCATCACTCCAGCTGGTGGTTTAGATCAAAGGATGCCTGCTGTGTGCCCAGTTGCCAGCACCTCTGTGTCAGTGGATGCAGGTTTAGGGGTTGGTGCAGTGTTGGAAAGAAGTCCATGTACACCTCGGGGCAAGGCTGTGGAATCTGTTGCTGTAGAAGAAAAGGTTTATTTAACCAAAGAGGTTGCACTCGCCTTATGTCTGAATGGTTCCCAAATTAATGCGAGCACTAGCAGTGTTAAGGATTTTCGAGACTGTGAGACTGCAAATGATTTGCAGTGCACAGCAGATTCAATGAATGCTGTTTATGTTTCAAATTGTTCTATGTCAAGTGTGAAGAAAAGAGAGAATTCAGAAGGTAGATGTAGGGATGTAGTTGCTTTACAACATAATAGATATTTTTCAGTAAGTGGAGAAGATTGTGAGGACAGAAGTGAGCAAAATGGTTCTCATCAAAGGGATTTGGAAAGCCATCAGCTTATTGGACAAAGTGCTTTGTTAACGGCAGATGTTGCTGCAGAAAAAATAGAGAGACAAGAGGGTAACAGAAAGAGTCGAAAAGACAAGGAAGAGAAGAAAGACAAGAAAAGAAAGAGAGTGGACAAAGACCACAAGCATGGGGCTGATGGTCATCACAAACATGATGATCCTGAGTATCTCGAGCAGAAACGGCGGAAGAAGGAGAAGCGAAGGCAAGAGAAGGAGCAATTACGGCAGCAAAAGATGATGGTAAAGGAGTGGTCAGCTGATTTGCAGAAGCCGGAATGCAGTTCCATGCAGAGAAGACCTGAACCAACAGAAGCAAATTCTCTGCAGAGGATTTCTGAAACCATGGAAACTAGTTCAGTGCAAAGTAGGTTGGAAACAACAGATGTTAGCAGTGTACAAAAAGTACGGATAAAAATACGAAACAGGGGAAGTTCAAATTGTTAGCATTTAATTTAATTTAGGATGTCAGTTTCCTGAGTTATCTCCATATCATACAAAGCTTCATATTGTAAGCTATTTCCAGGTTACACCATGTATCATTAGTTCTGCCTCCTGCTTGATGCCATTCTTTCCTAGCCAAAGTAGCCTTGGTGCTGTCCAAGCTACATTGCAGTCTCTCCTGTTCTTGAGTGTATGATGCCCCATATCAGTAATGTAAAAAGGCATTCTTTGCTCAATTGCCCATTATTTCTTTTTCCTTTTTTGTAGGCCTTTCCTATCAAAAGATAGTTTAATATAGAGCAAGAGATGGCTTTGTAGAGAAGTGAAATTCTTAATTTAAATTTAAATCTAAGATCAAAGTGCTTTCTAATTGCAGCATTGAGCAACTATTGACCGAATGGCTTTCAAGGTGAAACCTAAAACAAGAATTTAAATGCATACATGGATTTAAAATATTCCCATAGGTGATTGTACTTTATTATTAATCATATCAGTGTGACTTCGGCTTCCCAGGTAAATCTAGGGTTGCCAACTGGTATTTTTAGGCAAGGAGGGTGAAGGACTCTTCTACTTCCATATTTGTTTGCCACATGTTTACATTTATCCTTCTCTTCTTTGTTGAATGTGCTTTTATCAGATCCTGTGCTGGGAGCAAAGCAAGGGCTACAGCCTCACATTCTGTAAGCTCCTTAAAAACAGGCACTTTTCCAGCCAAACATCAATTTGAAATGAGTAAAATTAGTGTGTCCATCCTGGAATGAGCATGAAGAAGCATGATAAGTTTTGCTTTCCACACAAGGGTGGTGGATATCTGCTAGTGAGTTTAAGCTACACGAGGGTAGGAGCCAAGGATCTATTGGATTGCACTGTTGAGGCTTTGGATGCTTAAAATCCATTTTGTGCAGGATGTCAAAAGTCTAGGCCTCTTGATTATTAGAGTTTTTTCTTGGAAATATCTTGGTGTACAAGGGCTGTACATTTGTGGTTTTCTTTAATAATTGTTGGATGCCTTATATTCCTTTCTCTCCTTCAGAAAAGGACACCATTCGAAATGTATCATCCATCAAATGCAATTGTTTTAACACCTTCATATTGTCCTTGTTTGGAAAAAGTTTCCACTATAGATGAGCTCCAGCAAGGGCTGAACTAAAATCCAGGAACATGGCTAAAGCCTTGCAAAAGGTCTGTTAAAAGGTTTGGAACTTATAAAATGGAAGAAAGCAAAGATAATACAGGAAGGGAACTCAATACTGAAAGGGGGTAATACTGAAGATTGAAATAAAGTGACCAGTGCCTGGAGACATTTTACCAAATTTTAATATAGGTTGATAAAAAAATAGCTCCAGAAACAGAAGATGGAGAACATAAGAGTTTTCTAAAGCACATCTTGAAGAGTGAATAAGCTTCTAAAAATCTAGCAGAATAATTGTTATTTTTTTTCTGGGAGCCAGGACTATCAGTTGCCTGCACTTGCAGACTGCCAGCAGTATTTCAAATGCTTAACTCAGTGGTGACAGTATTGGAAGAGACCCAATTTGGGCATTTTAGACTAGGGAGCTATCTGAAATTTCATGTCTGTTGCACCGAACATTTGTTTCAGAGCTATAACCTGCCAGAGAGCTCGATCGTGCAAGAGTGAGAACTTGGACATATGGCATAAGAAACTGACGCAAATCATTCATAAATGTGTGGGAGTAGTGTTTGTTTTCATCTACTCGTGAGCGGCATTGGGCTCAAGATGGAGATCAATTTTTACAAATTTGCATGCTGCCCGTAGAAAGGAGGGGCTGTTGATACCACCACCGGTAAACTATTTGCATTAATTAAGTGAGAATTGAAGGTTGAGCATACACCTGCCGGCTCTGGGCAATTACAAGGATTGTATTTATAAAGCTTAACATGGTCCATAGCACTGGGTAGAAAGTGCGTTGTATTCCCTCCAGTAATGTAAAAAATAATCGTGTCATCCAAGTACTATTCAAGAGTAGCTGTATCTTCTCATGGCAATAGCTCCAACCCTGTTCCGAGATAAATATATTATATCCTTAATGAAGTAAAAATTTACCGAATTTAAGAAACGGTTTGCATTGGTATATAAAAGGAGAAATAGTTTTAGCTTTCTTCTTATAGTGTATGAATTTATAATCATATAAAGGAATTAAGATAGAAAGAGCAATTGATTGTTTCTTCATCGGAGGTTACAAGCAAAAGCTTCTCAAACAATGTGATTTGGTGTCTTCGTTCTAGTTCTTGTTATGTTTTAAGTATTAGAAGCCAAGAAGTGCATACAATGTCTCTCCAAGCTTTTGAGACGGGAAGAGAGGATGTGGGAATGTGGTTTTGGGGATGGTAAGAGGACGGTGAGGGACAACTATTAAAATAACAGAGAAAATTTAAAAAGTAAATACAATGTGTTACTCCTTTAGCTTTTTAGGGGTTTCCAGCATTTTTTTTCATTAAAAGTTATTAAAAATAAATAATGTACCAATGGGAGTAGGCTCCTGTCGGATGCACACCTCATTGTCGAGTCCCGTGGATATTGACCTGACTTCTGGGTATGTTTCCCCATGGAACACTGGATGCATATGAATAAGGATGGAGATGCAATTAATGGTTAAAGATTTGTATGTGCGTATGCATGCATGTACATACATATGTATTTATGCACACCACAAATTTTCATCCCTATTTTTCCCTATTTGAAATTTGCAAAACCTTACAGTATTTGTCTTATATATTGTGTAGAAACTTTTATACAAAAATAGTATAGCCAAGTTTTCTGAAGGCTTAGGATAACCCGTTTTAATATTCCTCATGATTAAAGAGTTTACAATCCATATACTGTTTAAACTGATAAATTAATACCGAGAAAGTAGTGTGAGCTTGTTCCTTGCACATGCAATAACTGTAAAACAACTCGTCTTTAATTTCAAGCATATAGTAGTAAAAAATACTTTAAAAAAAATGATTTGTTCAAATAATGTTGCCCAATTATGGTTCTTAAATCATCGTTGTCTTAACCTTTGAGGATGAGTTTGCTTGGATTGGTTGCATGACTTAAAAAGGATGGAGTTGCAATGAAATGAGAAGGAAGATTGGGAAGAAAGAATTTGCATTTTTTGTAAAATGGGGAAGTTGAAATTTAATAGCACTTCATCATAGAGTGTGGAACGTACGAGGATGGTCATTCAAAATGAAAACAATTTGAAGGTGGGAGTCTAAATGAGCTATTTGAGGATGCAAGGCTTAATGAAATGGTTGGTTTCTTGATCTATATTTATAATAGAGGAGCCAACATAAAAAGGAACTTGAAAATATGAAAAGGATGTGACTCTTGGTCTTTTAGATTGTTTGGTCATCATTAATTTTTTTCTTACATTCATTCATTCAATGGTGGATAAAGAGATGTGTGTAAGCATTTTTGCACACCCCAAATTTTCTACATCTTTACATATTTGAAATTTGTAAAACCTTTCAATATGACACATATTTTATGTATATATTGTAACATAAAATATATAGCCAAGTTTCTTTAAAGCTTGAGTCAAATATCTTTAACATTCTTCTTATTCTTGATAAATTTATAGTGATACCAAAAAGTTGTGAGCTTCTACCTTCGTAGGTTGTATGAAGTCTTTTTGTTGAAATGAGTGATTCTAGGTAACCCATGTAGTTTGCTTTTGAAGGTTATAAAGGTAATAGAAGGGTGATTGAGGTTTTGGTTAGTTCTTGTTGCCTCTCAGGCGGGTCCAATTGCATTAGGCGGGGTTTTAGAAAGTGGGTCCTTATCATAACTCCAAGTGGGTTCCAATTAGTGTTTCTTTTAGGGAGACTTTTCTAACATAAGGTTGCTTCCCATAAGCAATAGGTAAGTCCTAATTTTAATAGTTGCATTGCATTTTTTTATTGGCAATGGAAAAGCAATCAACAACAAATGCAAAAAATTGAAAGGAAACCTCTTGTTTTTAAAAAATAAGTAAAGATTGCATCATTAGATAAAATTTGGAAGTGGATTTGGGTAAACACAAAATATTATCGAGTTATCTCAAAGCGTAGGCATACTTGCTTGAAATGGGGACAAACAAGAAGAACACAATTTCAAAGAGAGAAAATGTAGTTCTTAGTCATAGGTTTAAAATTTAATCAAACAAGGTTCTATTACAAGTTTGTGGCGATAAAAGGTCTAAGGGTAAGAGAAGTAGAGAATAATTGGTCATTTACAACCTCACTTCTACACTTCTTGCTTGGTCTTCAAATTACCATGTGCAAGAGTTGTTAAATGCTAATGCGAGATTATATGTTTTGGAAGTCAAGGAGCAAGAAAGGGACCGCATAATCCATGAGACAACAGTAGTAAATTGGTCTTAAGTGGAAGGTAATAAAGTTTTAGAGGAATAAGTGGCATTGTTGCAAAAGCTCTATTGATAGGATGACACGAGTAGCAAAACATGAAATTAGCTTGGCCAACCATGAAAAAATCAATAATAGCAACTAGGGCAAATTCTAAAACAACTCAGGGTGAGGCATAAACACCTCAACAAACAAATTTTTAGGGAATGAAGATAAAAAATAATAATAGAGAAGGCATATCAAAAGAAGCCAGAACATGGGCTCAAGTTGGTAGCAATTCCACTAGCATGTAGGAAGAAGCAAACACATGGGTTGACATGATACAAGAGAGCTCAAAGAAAGGCAAGAGAGAAGCAACTGTAACTATCAAAGGAATAAGAGATTATGGGAAAATGAGCACTTCGAATCTTGGAAGTGACTTCTTAAAAAGACAAGTTGCATTAGCAATGAGATTTGCAAAGCAATGCGGGTGGAAAAGATATGTGAAGAAAGGGTTAGGCTTGTAAAAGTCATCATCACAAGTGCACATGGCAATCAACATCTTTTTAAGAAAATAGTTTGTGGGGTTCATACTTCTTCCTAGATGGGGCTCTATCTGGTAGATGACAAGAGGAGAGAAGAGAGGAAGTGACAAAATTAGAGCAAAAATAGATGAAGACAAAGGGTATGGTTTTATAGAAAAATCTATTGTTGCCAATTTTGGACCCCACAATAAGGTAGGGCAACAAAACAAATAGTTGATTCTATAGTAGGAAGGAAATCAACAAGGCCAATATGGTAAATAGGGGTGAAACTTGAGTTTTATGTCCGAAAATAAATAACAATTAAGGCCTACTTAGGTATACCTAAGTTTAGTATGTTGAAATTGTAGAGGTTCTCCTTGGAGGAGGGAGAGCCTGGTTTAGGGCCTATTTCAAAAGGTAGAGATAAATTTTCTCATAGAAACCCATTAACATAAAGGTCGAAAGACTCATATGTTTTAAAGTTAAATGAAGTTCATGAATTTTAACAAGACGATAGGGAATGCCATAGTGTGTGATGGAATAATAGTCTTAGTGAAAGAAAAAGAAGGGCATATCATTCAACTGGAAAAAGGAAAATACAAATAAACAATTTATTTGGTTCAAAATTTTAGAAAGTGAAAGCCACATTGGAATCATAGCATGCTATTTTGCTCCATAGGTTTAAAAATCGTACGAAAATAGCAGGCTAGACAACAAGGACTCATATGCAACACTAAAAAGAGATGCAATCTATTCTCAATAGGGAGTTCACTTAGTGGGAGATTTCAATGCTAGGTCAACAAATGAACAGGCTAGCATTTTTCTTGCAAAGAGAATCACAATCCTATTTGGCATACGAAAGAAAGAAATCACCAATGATCAAGATGTTTAAAAGACAAGGAGGATTGTAACCAATATGGGGAGGAATTGCTTGCTTAGTGTCACACCTTTGGCTTATTCATTTACAATGGTTTGGATAGATGAAAGCGGAAAATTTTACAACAATACTTACAATGAACCAAGTGTCAATGATTATGCAAATTGCTCACAAAGCTTGATTGAAAAGATAGAGTGTCATGATTTGTGAGCAATTGAAAATCATAACATAGCCCAATTTATTTAAGGTTATCTTGGCAAGAAAAGAGGCATCATGGGAGGAAAACTCAATGTCTTCGACAAACACCTTTAAAGGGTAAAATTCTTTTGACACAAGAAAACTATATTATCTTCAAGGCAATGCTAGAGGTTAATTAAGGAGAAAACACATTTTCAAGGCATCGACAATCATGGGTTAACAAATATACTTCAAGGAGCACTTGGTAAGTGCAAAAGAGTGAAAAATAAGAAATTAGTAGCAAATTGCTTTTTGGTTAATATTTTTTTTTGACGAGGAATGCAAAATAATAATAAAAAATTTGAAAGAGCAAAGAAAGAAGATGAATATTAAGTTGTATAAGTAGATTCAAGAAAGAAAAAAGATGAATTCATAAAACAAGGCAAGAAGAGCTTATCTACCTAGGAAAGAATAACCCAAAACTATTTTGCAAGGAACTTCAACCAAGAAAGAAACAAATTGAAAACAACATTATAGCTAAGATTGTTATAGGGTTGATATGATAGATCATCATGATATAATGCTATATAACATCCATCATTTGGTCAATAGTTTCTAAAAAAATAGTTTAGCATTCATCCACTTGGCTTGGATTTCAAGAATCTCTCACTATTTTAGAGTTCAGTTTACTATCTAGGTTACCCTTAGCTTGAATGTTTAGTAACTTAGATCCATCAAGTCACTACATATGGTCAATCATAGTTGCACTCACCTTAGGAGGATGGTCTAAAGAATTTTGGGATCTTAATTGGTAGTTAGAAGGAACTAGTTGATTTAGCTTGTCCTCGCCTTTATCCTCACTCACTAGTCCAACTAGCTTGCATCTCCTTTTATGTCTTCAAGTGAATAGAATCCTCATACAACCTAAACTAGCTAAACAATATCCTCGTGCAAAGAGTCATCATCACTTGACCAACATGGCTAACTTCTTTGACTAAAGGATTTTATGGCCACATGAGGGTCACTATGGGGTATGAAACATGTATACATGATTGGATGATAACCAACTTGATCCTTAATTCACCCCTAAAAGTGGTTGACTTGATTTACTACATTTGTTGATTACAAATTTTGGTGAAGTGGAATATCACAGTAAGCTAAGAAACTTGTGAGGAAATACTTGTTGCAACCTTCATATGGGTTATTTAAAATATTACCAGTCATACCCATTCAAAGCTACCTTAAGGGCTAAGTTCAATGGTTCATCTAAGGTTGTAGACATTGAAAAATGTCTTAGTCTGTGAGCATCATTTTTCCATCAACTTGGTCTTCTTCCTTGTGTAATTAAATAAATTTTATTATTTAATTATTGTCTTTGTTCATGTTCCTCTATTAATTAATTCATTTCTTTGTCTTTATTCCCCTTTGATTAAATAAATAGTATTTATTTAATTGTGTCGCTAACACTCTTTCCTTCTATAATTAAATAAATTATCATTTATTTAATTATTTGCTTTTCATTATTCGTCTATAGTTAAATAATTATTCTTAATTATTTTTCTATTCATTAATCTTTTTGTCCTTCTATGGTTAAACAATTATTAAAATTATTTTAACTCCCTCTTACCACTTTTTCTCTATTAAATAATTAATTTTACTTAATTATTTAATTCATTTTTCTTCATTTGCTTCTATATTTAATTTTAATAGTTGCATAATGACTTTTAAATTAAACATTCTTTTCCCTTTTTCCATAAATAAATGATCTAAAATGATTATTTATTCTTCCATGTTTTTTACCAAATTAAAAATATGGTCAAAGATTCATTCCATGAATTAAATAATTTAATTAATTCATCCATTACCTTCCCTCCACTTTCTCCTTTCGAATTTGGTGCATTAATTCCCTCTGGTCTTCTTTCTATTTGATCGTTTGTTTATAGCTGTCCCTAGCCCACTACTTTGTGGTGCATGAATCCTCCACCTTTGATCTTGGTATCTTTCTAGAAGACCAATCTCGTCTGTCCATTCAAAATTATTTTCCATAAAAGGTCTTCTCCTCCATTTTGGCTTTATAACCACATTCTCGAACATTCGTGCTACCATATCACCGTCACTTGCAGGTGTTTGAATACTTCAAAACTGAAGGCAAGCTCACAAAAGGAGATTTGAGGTGAACCAAGAGAGATGATCAACCATGATAAGGGAGTTTTATTATATGCTTTCATTATTGTTTGCTTCCTTTGATCATTTGTACTCGATTAGATTTGGGATTTGGGCTTAGATCTTAGGTAGAGTGATTGCTACTTGGTCTTTGCTATTTTACATTTTGAATTTCCCCATCTTACATTGGTGAAATTGATGTGAAACTTACAAAATTTATATAGAAACTCGTGCGCTTGTTTTTTTTTGTTGTGTTACAGGTTCATGAGGCACATTTGTGAAGAACGACACAACCAAAGGTAGAATGTCAAAAATTTGAAAAACGCCAGAACTGAATGGTTTTTATTTGCAATCGAAAAAAAGCTAAAGCAACTCAATTGATAGAATCCGAGCCACATTTGTTGTACGATAATTCGCAATTGTTACTTCCTAAGTTGCATTTGTGAGCCACAACTGTTTGCCAGAATGCCACAACTGACTGTTAAGGTATAAATTTTTAGTCTTATGTTTTCTTTTAGTTTTTCTTTTTGGGTTTGTCTTAGATTAGGGTTTTTGTTTCACTAATATTTTGTTCTCAGCATGTGGATTTCATCAAGGAGATCTAACTTATGGTTTTGTAGAGGATTTTGCTTGTTTTTGTTTAAAATAGAAAACATTTTTGTGTTTTTCAACACACTTCATGAGGATCTAAAATGAACAAAAATTGCATTCACACTTCATGAGGATCTAAAATGAACACAAATTACATTCACATTCATGGGATCTAAAATGAACATAAACTGCATACACATGCATGATGATTTAAAAAGAACACAAACTGCATCTTCACTCATTTGGTTTTAAAATGAACCAGAACTTTGCATATTACACTCATTGGGATAAAACAAACCACAAATTGCATTTGAGTGTTTTCTTAAAGTAGGCACATTTCAATTTGGGTTTAATATATGAACAATTTTCTACCATGTTTGGTGCACTTGCACACTTTTTGTAAGTAGATCCTATAAGGTGTAGTGAGAGTATCCTCTCCCCTTGCACTCCGTGCAATCTTGGGTGAAGAGAAATTATTGCATCTTATTTTTCTTTTTTAGCTAAGCCTACCTAAGAGACACATCCATACAAAGAACTTGAAGGAGAGTCAACTCGATTTTTCCCTTAAGTTGGTATATAAAATTTATAGGAAAAAGCCAAGGGAAAACTACCATTAGTTGTTGCTATACAGTGTTGTTCTGAAAGTGCAAGCTACCCACGTCACTTACGTGAGGTATTTTTAGTATCACTAGTAGGATTGGTTAAAGCCTTAAATGGCTTGTCGGATGATTGTGCAGTGGAAAGTCCCTGAGTTGTGACTAGACACCATTTTAGTAGCCACCCTTATTGCTTGACTTATGTTGGCATCATTCTCAGTGCAAGGGTGTAACATTGCACCCTGAAAGTTACTTACCATGTGGCTCCCTTAAGTGAGATAAGAATCCTTGGCTTAGTATAAGTTACTTGTCATACTTGTAACTTTCCAAGGAGAGGGTGATTTAGGTCATCCTTCCATTCCAGGAGGCCCCTATCCGTTCACTCTTGTAGACAAGAGGTGATACATAACCCGAAAGGGTGTCCTCCCTTGCATCAATGCATATTCCAAGTTGTGGGCCTGAGCATCACGCCATTGGACATTGACCTTAGGGATAGGAAGTGCTTGATTATTTTTAATATGTGTTTATACCAAAGGAAATTGAGGTGTATAACCTCCAAACATACACATGTGTGTTTCAAAATTATCACAAATCAACAACCAAACCAATCTGTTCTCAAAGTGTTTTCAATGTTTTCAAAATATTCTTAGTCATATTTCACAAATTTTCCAAAACAAAAACCAGTTGAAACCATAACTTGAAAATCAACTCTCTGATAACCACATTTGACGAATATAGACTCACAGCTGTAAACTGAGTCACATTTTTTCACCAGAAAACCACAACTGATATCCTGCATCACATTTGATAGACACAGACTTGCATCTGTTGCAATTCACGACATCTGTTAATCAAAAACCCGCATTTGCAAAAACTGCACTTGTAGAACAATGAACCACAACTGCCAGATTGTCAAAATTTTAGAGAATACTTGTCCAATCTTGATGAAAATCATCTTGACAATGATCTTATCATTTGAACATCAAACTTGCAAAACCTGATCAATCCATTTCCATCATTTTCATTTAGGATTACATTACATTTAGGTTGTATTGTCCATCTTTTCCTAGCATAATTAATCTTAAATTTGGCTTAGGTTGCACATACCTTTGAAATTTCAGACATAGGAAGCTTATCAAGCCTTTGGACAATTCATGGTTACTTATTCAGATTGTCATTGTCAAAATTGGGTCTAAAACTTATGTCTTAGTTTAGACTCATCATATCAAAATATTTCAATACTGGTCCTCATAAAGGTCAATGAAAATTTAGTTGGTAATCTTGGATCAACATAGCTTGGTTAGCCTCCTCTTTCTTAGATCTTAAGGTCCATATCATTAGTATCATTTGACATCTTTTAGTCTCATTTAGCTTCATTTTCACACCATATGCTTTGGTCACAAGGTCATTGTCATCATTGCATCCCAAACTTTGGTCTTAGTTGCATTATCATTTTCATCCTCATATCCTTAAAATCCAAAAAAAGTTCAAAAACATAGTATAGTCTCATATCCCACTTTGCATTTATCATCCTTGCATTATCATATTCACCTTGCAAGTCTTACATGAGTGAAACAATATCACGAGCAAAGAGAAAGGACATGGATTCCTCAAGTGACCTATTTTCTAGTCCTCATGGGACAAACCTTGGATCAAATTCAAATCAATCTTCACCAACACAAAGAGAAACACCACAAAGAGAATCACCAAACACATTTGATAACCTTGGCTTAACATAATTCAACAAACACTTGACTCCAAAAGAGATTGAAAGAGCCTCCCAAGATCCAAGGATTATACGCATTGTAGATGAGCTTGTTAGTATTGATCCAAATAAGTTATTTTTTGCATTAGCTAAAAAAGGTGCCAAACTTCCTCAAGGTTATGATGTTTCTACACTTGTAGAGGGAGCTACACAAGGACTAAACCAAGGTTACATCCAAAATACATTCTCATTAGGAATGCCATCCTCACACCAAATGTTCACTAGCCTACCCCTTGGGACAACAACACACATGGCAACAAACGTACACATTACTAATCCACCAACATTTGGGAATAAGAGAACTCATGCCACAACACAAGGACAAACTTTTTCATTTTGTTCTTCATCATCAAATCCCATGGGGATGACATTCACAAATCCTCTATTCCAACCCACAAATCAAGGTCCCACACCTCAAAATCAACCCAATAAATCAAGGAGGATTCGTATTGTTCCATGAAAGGTACCAAATCAAGGCCCTACACCATCATTTCAAAATGAAAATCAAGGCCCTACACTATCATTTCAAAATGCACATTAAGGACCCACACTTCAATTTCATAACACAAATCAAGGTCCCGTGCCATCATTTCAAAACACCAACCAAGGTCCAACATTTCAATTCCAAAATACCACTCAGGGTGCAACACCATAGTTTTAAAATACCACACTAAACACAAACATGAATTTTGGGACAAACTAGACTACCAATCTCATTGCAAATCAAAACAACACCAATACAACACTCACACATCAATATCAACAAGGAAATCAAGGTCCCATGCCACAAAATGTCACTCCAAATCCGACATTTGATCATCTCAAGATCAACACCAATGCCATCATGCAAAATCAACCAAACATAATACCATCTCTCGCAAACATCTTAATGCAACAAATCCAATCAATACAACAAATGGAAAACATGCAATTGGGGACAACTAAGAATACATATTCTATAGAGGAATTGTGTCCTTATCCATTTGACATAAATCTATACATGCCACCTTTCCCTCCACATTTCACTCCACCAAATCTTACCAAATACAAAGGGAAAGGGGATCCAGTGGAACACATACGAGAATTCAACAATGAATGTATGGACATTGCATATGAGCCTACTTATTTGATGAGACTATTTCCACAAAGCCTTGCAAGACAGGGTCTAGATTGGTTTGTACACCCTCCTCCCGAGATTCAGACATGGGGTGACTTGGCTAACAGATTCATCAATCACTTTGCCTTTAATATATAAATTGACATGACGCTCACAAAACTGTGCACAACTAAACAAGATGAAGGAGAGTCACTCACATCATTCTACCAACGATGGCGAAGTATGACTAGAAAATGTCCTTGTCACAAACCTGAGAAATAGTTAGTCCCCATGTTTGTGGAAAACCTCAACGTTGAATTAATGACTCAACTTGAAATACAATGTTGCACAAATTTTGAGGATATCATTGAAAAAGGTGTCTTTATTGAGAAAGCTCTTATGGCAAAAGGACTAGTCAAAGTTTCCAAAGAAACCCCAAAAGATAATAATTACAAAGGAAAATTTTGGTCCCGAAACAAGAATGTCACTAATGATGGAGTTATTGATGCAAAGTTAGTAAAAAAAGGTCACCCTACCATTTACCTTAGAAGTCCTTCCACATCAAACACATCAAACACGTTAAACACCCAAACACAAAGTCAAGTTCAAACATTGAATGAAATCCAAAATAACTAACATAGAGGACCTCCACACATTAAGAGAATATACACTCCCTTGTGTGAACCTATTGAATAAATTCTAAAGAAACTTTGAAAATCCAATGTCATTTAGCTTCCAGACATCAAGAACTATGAAACCGCATTGGTCAAACCCAATTGTTGGAATGAAAATGAATATTGTGAATATCATCGTGGAAAAGGACAAAAGACATCATCCTACTGGACACTCAAAAATCTCATTTAGGACCTTATTGAGCAAGGAGACATTTTAGCGGATAATCCACAACCTAAAACAAATGTTGATCATACCATATTTAAAACTCCATTGCAAGACCATGGAAAAGGGAAGGCATCTCGTTTAGGTAACAATACTCCTAATTATACTAACGTCTCACATGACTACAATACCACATTAATCACATCAGAGCCTTTGATAGTCATGTTGCTACCATTACCATTAACAAAATTTCTGAATGTGTTGTCACTACCCACAAAGATAAGGTAACCCTTCAAGGGGATACATCTAATCCACAACCAAAAATTCAATACAACCTCCTTGATCATCTAGGAAAGACACCCACATAGATATTTATTCTTGAGTTACTTTACATTTCCCCAGAGCATAGAGCTGTTTTGGACAAAGCCTTACAAGATAAATATGTCCCTCCTAACCTAAATGTCAACCAATTTTAGGCTATGATTGAATCTATAGCTACATCACACCATGTCACTTTTTCCGAACAAGACCTTTCCATAGAAAATCCAAATCACAATGATCCACTACACCTTGAAGTTTTCACTAATAAACATAAAATCAAATGAGTCTTGGTAAACGGTGGAGAAAGTTTGAATGTATGCACCCTAAAATTGGTGAAAGCATTGGGACTATTTTAGGCTCACATAGATCGAACTAAAACAATTGTTATCAAGGCTTATGATGATGCTAAATGCTCATCTGAAGGATTAATTACTCTGCTAGTAAGGGTTGACCCTGTCGTTCAAAATAAAATGTTCCATGTCCTAGATCTTGACCTTCCCTATAATCCCCTCCTTGGTCACCCATGGATTCATGCCATGAGATTTTTACCTTCCACCTATCACCAATGCCTCAAATTTCCACACGATGGCATTAAAATTACCATTCCAAGTGATCCCGATCCTTTCCAATACTGCACCAACTTAAGAGGAACCACAAAATATCATGTGCCCATCAATCGAGAGGCTTCATCTTCCACCTCATCCCACTAAATCAATCCATGTAACCTTGTCAAATCATCCACACCATTCACCACACCTTCCAAAACCAAGGTTTAGATCCAAGATAAAGGTTGTGGAGAATACAACATGTAGAGATTATTTTGTGTGAGAAAATTATTTGACACCAAAATCTTATGGAAAACCTCATCCTATCCCACCTAAGATCACTATTTGTAACCCTCATACCACCTTCATTAAATGGGGGGAATTGAGTAAAGAGCCCATTGGCAAGGACATTTGCACATGGATTTATAAGGATGAACGAGACATAGAGCTTAAGTAGCTACCAGTTGAGAAGTATCCAAAAGGATTTGAACTTATGAAACAAAAGGGATATGATGGACATAGTGGTCTTAGCCTAAACAAGAATGGAATGATAGAAATGATACTACCACCTCACCGACTAAAGTACATTGGGCTAGAGTTTATACCCACAAAGGTGAGTGTTCCTGGTACTAAGTTGACCTTGAGTGAGAATGCTAATGTTTTTGATGAAATCAAGAAATCTGAGGAGGATTGTCATTATGGGGATATTGAATCTAATGAGTATGAATGGGATTCCTATACAACTAGTGATTATGAAATAGACAATGTCTTCCAAGAACTTAACCTATCCTCATCCTTGACTAATATCATGGATATTAATATCTAGATAGATACCTTTCGGGAACCAAATGACTACCTTTGTCTTTACCATATTTTCCTACACATTGAACCTTGACAATACTGATGATGAATTACCCCTTGTTTACCCGCAACTCATAGATTGGGACCAACAAGGACCAGCTAGTTTAGACACATTCGAGAATGATGAAGCAATTGCTGAGTTCATGGGACTTTGTGAAGGTATACTAAGTGGGGATCATAAAGTTGGCTTCATCATTGAACTTGAAAATGAAACATATTTTGGGGAGGCTACTCCTCCTGCTCCTCCCTCTAGTTGCAAAAGAGAAAAATGATAAAAATAAAAAGAATAGTTCTCTAGGTGAAAACCAAAAGGCACCTTTAGACCATGAAAAACTAAAAATAAAGGACGTATCCGAAGGTGAAAAACTCTCTGAGGTGCTTAAGGATGGAGAAGGGTTGGATAGTCTCCCTATTGACCAAGAGAGATCACCATTGCTAATAGAAGATTCAAAAGAAGTCAATCTTGGGACCAAAGACAATCCTAGAATCGTTCAATTTGTAGCATCTTTGACCACAAAATAAAAACTAGAGTTCACTACATTCCTTTTGGAGAGAGGTTAATTTCACATGGTCATATGCCAATATGTATAGATTGGACCCCATACTAGTTCTACATCATTTACCACTAGTTCCAAATGTTAGGCCTGTCAAACAAAAATTAAGAAAAATGCACCCACAAATCGCACTCTTGCTATAGGTTGAATTAAAGAAACTTTTAGATGTTGGTTTTATTCATCCCATAGATTATGAAAAATGGATTCCCAACCTTATTCCCATCACTAAACCAACTGGTCATATCTGAATATGCACAAAGTTTAGATATTTAAACAAGGTTTGTCCTAAGGATGATTTCCCTCTGCTTAAAATTGATATCATAGTAGATCTCAACATGATACGAGATGTTGTCAGTTATGGATGGATTTTTCGGATATAATCATATCAAAATTATCATTGAAGATCAAAACAAGACAACCTTCACATGCGCTTAGGGTACCTTTTATTGGAATGTATTCCTTTTGGACTCAAGAATGTTGGAGCAACATACCAGAGGGCTATGACAACAATCTTTCATGACTATATGCACGTGCTTATGGAAGACTATGTTGATGACTTATTGAAAAAATCCTTGACAAGAGGTGGTCATCTTAGAGTGTTAGAAAAGATTTTTAGAAGATTAGAGGACTATAAGCTTAGGTTAAATCCAAAGAAGTGCGTGTTTAGGGTCAAATTAGGTAAATTACTGGGATACATCATATCTCGTAGAGGAATTGAGGTTGATCCTACAAAAGTGAAAGCAATCGAAGATATGGCACCAACTTTAAACATTAGTCAATTGAAGACTCTACAAGGAAGATTGTAATTGATTTGAAGATTCATTGCCCGACTAGAAATAAAATTCATCCATTTCAACATTTATTATGTAAAGGAGTTCCCTTCATATGGACCAAGCATTGTCAAGAAGTATTGCAACAAATAAAAGATTATCTATTGTCTCCTTTATTTCTTATGCCTCTTATTGACAAAAGAAACTTGATCCTATATATCAACCACTGCATCAACACTGGGGGTATTGCTAGCACAAAATGTGAATGATGGAAAAGAGAAAGCTATCTACTAAATTATTCAATCTCTGGTAGGATATGAGATTAAGTACAATCCCATTGAGAGAGCATACCTTTTAGTTATTTTCGCCACACAAAAGCTGAGACATTACATGTTGAACCACAGAACAAAATTGATTGCTAAGATTGACCCTTTGAAGTATCTGTTGAGAAAAGAAACTTTGATAGGCCTATTAGAAAATGGGTCATATTCTCAATGAGTATGAAATAGATTATGTTGATTGTAAAGCAATAAAAGGACAAGTAATATCCGATCAACTTGTAGATGCACCATTGATAGTAGACCATCCTCTTGTGTTCGACTTTCTTGACGAATCAAAATTTGCAATAGAAAACTACCACAACATGGAAATTGTACTTTTATGGATCCTACACAAACAATATGGCTGAGTACAAAGCATTGTTGACAAGACTATGCATGGAAAACCAATATAAAATCAAGGATATCCAAGTCCATGGTGACTCCCAATTAGTTATCCGACAAGTGAATGATGATCATGACATAAAGGACAAGAAGCTTACCCCCTAAAACTATATGGTGGATAGTTTTAAATTATACTTCAATGGCATTTCTTTTGAGAAAATTTTGAGAATTCAGAACAAGGAGACTGATGCAATGGAAACCATTGGATCTCTCTTGGATATTCCTAACAATGTCTCACAGTATGAGTTCTTGGTGGAACAACTATTGATCCCTACATTTGAGGTCCCCGAACCTGAACTCGTGTGTGAACTTATTGGTCTTGAATCTCCCTAGTGCAAAGACTTCTATAACTACCTACACAACCAAATTACCCCTCTTGACTTGTCCACAAACCAACACAAAACCTTTATTCGTCAATCCTCCAAATTTTCATCATTGGTGATACCCTTTATCGTCGTAGCCTGGATAGTACCCTTCTTCGATGTCTCAACTCAAATGAAGCAAAAATGACCTTACAAGAGGTACACAATGGTATATGTGGAGCTCACTTTGCTAGTCCTACCTTAGCTAAGAAGCTCATGCAAACGAGATATTATTGACCTATAATGGAACGTGATGCCTACTACTTTGTGAAGAAATGTCGCTAATGTCAAATACATGGAGATATTGTACACGTACCTCATCAAGAGCTGCATCCACTTACATCCCCTTAGCCTTTCTCACAATGGGGACTTGACCTCGTGGGAAAGATTCAACCTACTTCAACCAATGGACATAAGTTTATCCTTATTGCTACTAAATACTTTACCGAATGGATTGAAGCCATTCCAATGACCTATATTATTGGAAAGAAAATCTCTAAGTTCATCCTTAACTACATCATATGCCAGTATGGTGTTCTTCAGTCCATCATTATAGATAATGGCTGACCCTTTAAGAATCAAGATGCCTGAGAGCTATGTGAAAATTTTCATATCCAACACCATTAAATTTCCACTTCCTATTATCCCCAAGGTAACAGTCAAGCTGAGGCATCTAATAAGACTATACTTAAAATCTTAAAGAAGAATTTCAATGATGTTGGTCGTGATTCTCATGTCCAACTCAATCCTACACTTTGGGCCTACCGCACTAGTTTCTATACACCCACTGGTGCCACTCCATATTCCCTCATCTTTGGATCTAGAGCTATTTTTTGCATTGAGTTTGAGTTACCATCTTTGAGGGTATCGATGCAACAGTTTATTGATGAAGAAGAGTTTCGTATAGCCCATTTGCATGATCTTGAGTTATTGGATGATAAAAGAAAGAATACCTCAACACATTTGCAAGTATATGAGAATCGCCTTTGACACATCTATAATAAGAAGGTTTGAGCTAGATACTTTGAAATTGGTGACTTGGTCCTAAAAGAAAATCCTAATAATCAGGAAGATCAAGAAAAGCCCAGAAAGTTTGAACCCAATTGGTTGGGTCCCTAAATCATTACAACAATATATGGATCTAGGGCTTATCAATTGTCTAATCCTAAAGGTGAAAATTTGCCTCATCCAATCAACAACATGAATCTCCATAGATATTACACCTAGCATCTAGAGTATCCCTTAAAAAAAAAAAAATACTAAAAAAAAAGAAAAGTCACCCTAATGAAAACCTGGCAAACAGGCATCTTGGTGACAAAAATAAAAAAAGGAAAAAAATAGTAAAGAGAAATAATTCGTCCAATAGTGAAAACCACTTCGGTGGCACTTTGGATAAATACCATGGTGTAAACCTGACAAATAGGCACCATGTGTAGTCAATGTATGCTCCTCCATCTATTATCACTCTATCTTATTTTTCACCTTTTGTCCATCCATTTGCATATATCATACCTCCATAATAAAGATTTGTCATCCTTCTCATGGCTTGAGAACCATTAACATTTAGCATCCTTCACTTTCATGACCATCTTTTGCATCCATCAATCTCCTCGCGCATAACAGGTTGGTCTTATACCTTACTGGAGACAATTCCAAGGTCTTCATAAGATTCTACACATGGTGTCAGCTTTTAAAACCTTCAAAAATCCAAAACAAAATCATAGAACCTTCAAAAAAAATAAAATCATAAAACCATCAAAATCCAAAAAAATTATAAAACCTTCAAAAATAGAAAACATCAAAATTCCAAAAACAGAGTCAGAGTTAGTTTTTGTCAGTTTGGTCAAACTACGTTGTCGTTGCACATTGATATCTAGGCAAGGCCATCTTTCGATGAGCCCCTAAGGCATTAGGTCCATCCTTAGGTTTTTGTTGAGTTATATCAATTTTGGTCAATGTCAATCAAACTATGAGGTCTCTGCATGTATAATGTGGGCAAGGCCATCAATCGATGAGCCCTTGAGGCCCTAGGTTAGTCCTTTAGGGTTTTTCGAGTCTTTCTGGATCTTTTGTCTTCAAGCAATCAAACTTTTGAATCAAATCTCGATTGAAGAAATCAACTATCCAAACAAGTCTTCAATCCAAACCGATCAATTGGCTAATCATCAAAGCTTGTCAAGTCATTGGTCTTATCATTTTGTCCTATTTAGGATGCATCCTTCTTGAATTGGGACATTGGTCAAATTAGTCAACCTCATCATTTGCCTTAAACAAGATGTATCCTTCCTGGAACCAAGCATGGTCAAAAAATCAATCATTCAATTAATTTTTCCTTATATAGGATGTCTTTCCTAAAACCAAGAATAATTAACAATGGTAAATCAATCTTATCAATTGGTCCAACCTATCATTCAATCAAATTGGTCAATTAATCAATCAATCTTGTCAATTGTTCAATCCTATTGGTCACTCAATCTAGTCATTTAATCAATCTTGGTCAGTCAATCAAACTAGTCAATTAGTCTATCTGGTCAGACAATCAGTCAGTCAATCAACTTTATCAAACAATCAACTCTATCACTTAGTCAATTTGGTCAGTTTATCAATCAAACCCATCAATCAATCAATCAATCAATCAATCAATCACATCAATCTTATCATCAAATAAACTCTGGCAACTGATCTAAATGGATGTTGACTTTGTTGGTCTAGTTGGTCTTATCTTTTTTATTTGTCTTTGTTCATGTTACTAGCTATCTCAAGGATGTCCCACGAAGGATTTAGAGGGGTGATGATGGATCATGATCTCTTTTATTTTGATTGCTGCTTGTGGTTTGTCTTGACAAAAAGACTGGGGCAATTGGGTCCTTAGTATGATTCATGGCATTCCTTGTCTTTTGGCCTATCTTTTTTATTGTTTGTCTTTTACAAGTGGTAAAATTGCACACCTTGTTCTATGTCATACCATGGTGTTTGTGCTCCATTTTCTAAAATTTTGATGCTTGATGATGGTAAACATACAAGTTGACTTTTACTAAGGCAAGAAAGTTAATCCCTTATCATTTTTACTAGCTCCACACTAACATCCATCTCCTTTGCACTTTCACCCCTTCTTTTCCAGAGCCATTTTGATAGCATACTTTGACACACAAAAATATCTTGCATAATCTTATTAGAAGAATATAGGCATCATAAAGCATCATAGGCATCATCATAAACATGTTAGTTCATTCATATTGCATCTAAAAATATAAAAAACATAGATAGCATCATTATACATACACACATACATACATCCATATAAGTATTACATATTAGATCATGATAACATCATCTAGCCTTGCATACATTATTCACATTACTTTGCATCATCTAACATACATAGCTTAACAAGTCATACATCACATTATGCATTCACATAAACGTCATAACTATATAAAATCACCATACATATAGTATGACATATCAAGCACATTATCTATACATCATAAAATAAAAAAAGCATACATGAGAATAAAACATAAACCATCATCCATAATACACTAAACTATATAGTAATGCATGATCACATAATCACTGTCAAGTCGGGCATCTTGCATAAATACCAAAAAATGATAAGTGTCATGGTACAATATCAGAATGATCCCAAAATTGGAGCTCACGGTCTCGATCAAAATACATATATATACATGTCAGTGTATGAAAGCATAATAAAATGGAACTAGCCAGTGCTCCACCTATCTTTGGATGGGGAGGGACCTTTAGATGGTAGCCTATTATACTGAGGCTGACGAGATCCTGAGGACCTATGTCCCGACCCTAATGGTATATGATATGGTGACAATATTTGTGACACCCCACCACTACTCTGTGATCTCCTACTTTGGGATCTACTCTCAACCTCTAAGAAGCTCAACTCTCTACACTCTAGAGGCACCTCCCTCTAATAAAAATCTCTATAATACTGTTCAGCCTGGAAATCCCTCCTGAGCTCCCACAAGATGTCTATTGTCGACCCATGCCTCTTCTCATAAAGTTTGATGAGACCTACTTTGCTCACACTTCCCTGCTGATGGCTAAATCTCTCTTAGCCCTTAACTATTTTATCTCATCATGTGTTGCATGCAACTGTGCCTGTAGGTGAGCAATTTGATCATCCACTAGTTGATCCTCATTTATATCCATCCTCTTCACAATTGGGATTTCCTCTCTTCCCTCGTCCATAATGACCCTCTCCCTCTCTTCCTCCTCTTGGCCTACCATCTCCTCATCCCAACCAACCTTTCCCACATTGACATCCACATCGACATCCACTGTCAGTTTCTCACCATATGGTTACCTCTCCTCATGACGAGGTGCATCTATTTGTACCTCTCCCACTAACACCTCTATTGGGATCTCTCCCTCCTGATGAGGGCCCTCCAATACTTGTTTGTCATCATCTCTCCTTAGTGGATGAGGTGGTCTCCCATCCCTTCCTCTCCCATCTTGGCCTCTCTTATCTCCTTGGCCCCCTCTCCCCCTATCCCCTCCACCATCTCCTCCATAATCACCTCCTCCTCCTCCCCGACCTTTGTCCCCTCAGCCCCATCCTCGACCTCACACTCCTCTCTAGACTCCCCTCCTCCATCTATCCATCGGTGCTGGCAGGTCTAGATCAGTCAGTGGATGGGGTTTGTGTTATCTCCACCATGCATCATAATCAGTAGTGGTGCCTATGTTTACATCCCCATCTTCCCATCTCCACTATATCGGTTGTAATGCATCTATGTCCTGCTCTGTTGTGGTCACAGGTGTAGTGTAGGAAAATGCATACTCATGCATTTTCATACTTGTTTGGGCCCACGTTGCTTTATTTATCCCTATTTATGTCTTAATTGGTCCTATTTTGCATCCATAAGCTCAATTAATGACATATTTTTATGGCTAATCTCGACAAACATCCATGGATAAATGATAATTTAATAAATCTGGATGTGTCCCTGATTTTTGGACTAGGACTAATAAGACACCTAGGGCATATTTGTCCCCCATGGGTCTTGGGACCCTAATTTCAAATGGACCTTAAATGGGGCCCTTTTTGGAGTCTATGCCCCGAGTTTCATACCCTGTGACTAAGACACCAACTAGGGCGTCTTAGTCCCCCTTAAGTTATTTCTGAAATTTAATTTCAAATTCTGGTAGGATTTAGCCTCCTTTAATTAATGATTTCATATGTCGGCTTGTTGTGGTGTAATTTTGGGATATCAAGCATGGATAAGTATAAATACAAGGTTCATTCATTCATTTTCATCCTAACAATCCCAAGCATTCAAGTATTCATTCCTAAGGAAAGTTTATGAGATCAAGATAAATTCATCAAGAATTTGGAGCCATCTTCAAGATTCAAGCATCATATAAAGGATATTCTTGCATCATGTGTGTTTAAGAGCTAACATTTGTGATATAGGGTTTTGATTCAAGCAAGCAATTCAAGTCAAGATCTATCAAGCATTCATTGGATTCAAGATCTACATTCAAGCTAGCCATCTCACACAAGTTTGCAGATTTCACAAGGGTTTGGTGAGTTGTAACATGTGTTTTGTTCATTCATCATTTCTCTCCATTTCTATTTAATTTCAAGGTTTAATTACCAACAAGGGGTTTGACCAAGGCAAACTCCCATTTTCTAACAATCAACAAGTTTTTCCTCTCTTGCATGTTTTTTATTGCAGATTAGGTTGAAGACTTGAAGATCATTTGGAGTGTAAAGTTGCAAAGTTGCATTACAAATTTGTCATCTCCATGGAAACTCACCTATAAGCCAAATCTGGAATTTTCAGAACTCGAGATCAGAGAAGAAGGAAGTGAAAATATCAAGCCTTAGGATCACATTTCAAAATTTCAGAAATTCAAAATGGGACTAATAAGACACCTAGGGCGTCTTAGTCCTCCTGGAGGTATTTTGTAGATTCTTTTGGATCCTGTCCTAACATCCAAAGATTTTGCATCTGCCCCGAAAAACAACAGTGGGACTAATAAGACAGTAAGGGTATCTTAGTCCTCCATAACATATTTTGACAACTTCTTTGCATTTCCAAAATCCTTGTCACATTTCCAAACTTCTGAGGTACACATATCATAACTTCCTATTGCATAATTTCATCATTTGCATCCATCATTTAGGTTGCATTACTAGGTTTTATGATTTGAATGTTCATTTGTCTTTTCAAAGCTTTTGCTTGGTGGTGAACCCTTCAAAGCTTAAAGAACCCCTTCCTAGGTCTTCCTTGTTGAGAATTGACTCACCCTTTGGGATTGATACTCAATCCAATTTGGGGACATAATTGAATGACCTAAGGAACAATACAGGCACTTCTACCCCCCTATTTTTCTTTACGGTTCATTTTGGTGAACTTGACCTTTTTGAGCATTCATTTTTTGATTTGGAGTCCATTAAAGTCCTAGATCTAGGTTGCATTCATTCTTGCATTACATCTTGCATTAGTGAAAAATAATCTAGGGTTTCTCACATTTTCATTAGTGAAAGTGCATATAGATTGTATTTTTTCTTTCTTGCATCATTTTATCTCATTGAAAAACTAAAAAGTGCATTGTTACCCATCTTAATTGCATTTAGGAACATTGTTATTACATTCAAAATTAAAAAAATTGCATTCAATCTTGCATCCAATTGTTTTTCATTACTTACTTTTTCTTGCATTCATTTGCACATTTTCTTGTTTCTAAACATCAAGTTCCTGAATAGGCAACCTGTGATGACTATAAACAATCCAAAATCTACTTTTTAAAAAAAAAAACTTCTGCTATGACTAAAATGCCCTTCCTAGCTTCTTAGTCCCTCTGTGGGTTTTTGACTCAAAATCCTGTATGTGTTGTGTGCTTTTTGTTTCACTTTTTGGAACCTCAAAATATCACCAATAGGACCAAGATTCCCTTGCTGGCATCTTAGTCCCCGTTGAATTTGGCTTTCCAATTTTCAGGACTTGAAATTACTTTTCCATGCTTATGTTGGTTGCCTTCAATTTTATGTTTCAAGTTGCAGAATTGTTGTTATTCTAGTTTCTTTCATTTCAAGTGTAATTGCAAGCATAGGATATTGTGTTCATTGCACTTTATTTGGTTTATCCTTTGCATGATTTGTACTAATTGGTGTCCTACTACTAATGTTGTGGTTAGACAAAGTGTGACTCATGACATCCTACGATAAAACACTTGTTGTGGATCTTGGGTTATCAAGCTCTCTTATCCCTAGTGTTTGTATTAGCTCATTAGGTATGGACCATACCTTGATACCTCTTTTGAATGTCTACCTTACCTAAAAGTGCTATGCCAAGTGCTCAAATAATGATTGATCATATCCCTCAAGAAAACATAATGAAAATGCATGAAGACCTAGCCCATTTACAAGATAGTGTGAGTACGTAAAACATTTCCAACATTGTTATACCTGCCATAGATAGTATTCACCACATGATGGAAAGTGATGAAGGATTGGAAATTGTGTAACATATCTCACATCTTTGGAAAATGCCTTCCTTCCATCACCAATGATGGTCAAGCTTCAAGCAATGTGCAAAGCCAAGGGGGAAATCAAACTCCCCCCCCCTTCAACCATAACCTCCATTCCCATCTATACCAATCCTCAAGTGACCCCAACAATGCAACCAAATAGAAATATGATTCCTACCTCAAAAATTTGCACTAGTGCTCCTTATACCTATGTGGGATCTAATCTTATATCTCCTCCCGTAAGCAATCCGTTCAATGGTCTTTCCAACACATACACACCACCACCATTTCACCTCCATCTCAAACCACAAGCAATGATACTATCATTAACTACTTCTTACAAAGTCTTTCATCCATTCAACATCAAGTTTCCACCATAAATCAAAATCAAAACGGTCCACCTTCATACTATGTCAAAAGCAACCCACTATCTTTAGAGATATTGAGAACCCTAGTGCCACAAGGTATATAGATTCCTAGATTTGAGAAATATGGAGGAAAGGGAGATCCTGCTAATCATGTTAATGCCTTTACTACTCTGTGTAGTGACTTTATCCTTGAGGACAAAATTTTGGCTAATATTTTTCCTCGATCCTTAAAATACATTGCCTTGGACCGATTTTCTGAATTATTGAATAATTCAATTCGTTCCTTTAATGCTCTTGTTGAAGCCTTTATTAACCATTTCCATGTGCATATGGTTCCTGAAATGAGATTAGTTGATTTGATGAGATGTAAGAAAAATGAGGGTGAAAAATTCATTGACTTTATTTCCTGTTACCGATCGCTTTATTCCCAAATCAGTGTGAAGATTCCCAATCCCCACCTTCAAAAGATGTTCATAGAAAATCTATAAAGTAAGGTACAAGACAAAATTACCATGATGAAATTCCTTTCCTTCATGCACTTATGCAATTCCCTTCGAGATTATCAGAATTCAATAGGTAGTTGTGAACCAAAAACCACCTCTACCCATCCTGAAAAGTATAAACCTTCAAACCAAAACACCTACCAACCTTTCCGAAGATAAAATAAAAGTTTCCTTCAACTAAATTCCACCTCCCAACCTACCCAACTAGTTGATACCCAAGTAGCTACTATAAAGAAGAGTAACACTTATATCTTTGAGGATCCACAAAGACAATTTACTCCCTTACCCGACACACTTCACAATATCATGACTTGACTAATAGACAAAAACATGCTTACCTTACCTCTCGTTCAACCTCTTGACCCTAGCAAGCCATTACCTTTGATATTTAGACACAATGTCTATTGTGCTTATCACCAACAAAAAGGACATGATATAAAACATTTTAAGTGTCTTAAACATATTGTGTAAGACCTCATTGATTCTATGAACCCCAATCCTATACCTACACAAACACAAGAAACAAACACATTATTAGATCCATATGCAAGCAAGAACAAGGATTCCCCGTGAAATCCATTTAAATTTCAAAGAGTAAGAAATAAGATGAAGAACACAAACAAATATGAACAAACGCTATTAAATCCTATTCAATACAAATCAAACTCTTGATCCCATGGGGGAGTTGGTGCCAATTATGTGTAGAAATTGTCACTTTCCCAACTCCTTAGTAAGTTTGATGATTTGATGGAGATTGATCCACTTTGTTGATGAAGAACAAGATGAGTTCTTGAGAAAACCTAGAATAACCTAGCTGTGGTGATGGAAAATGCTCAAGAAATGATATAAAATTAGCTCTCAATGTGAGAAGAGTAACTTTTCATTCAAATTGTGGATGAAATGAAGTATAGTAGACTTGCTTGGATTGTGGATGAAGAATGGGAGGAAGATTCTCTCATTTATAGATTTCAAATTTTGAAGAATGAGTGAGATTGAGCAATGTGGGATCATTCAACATCCAATGGCCAAGTACCACTTGTCAAGATGTGAATGGGTGAAGGAATGAACGCATTTTGATGAATGTGCCCATAAATGCTATTAGTTTGAATTTGAATTTAGTGAAATGACATGTTTAGAGGGAAGGGAAATGGAGTTAATGTCACTTGGCTCAAGGCTAAGGACATGTAAGAGGCATTAAATGCCTTGTTGGAAGTACCCATCCCCTTTTGGAGGGATTTTTGAATTGGAAGAATATTCCACAAAAGATGCCCTTTTGAATGGAAATTCATGATTTAATAAATCAAATAAATTGATTTATTGTGCAAGTTGCAAAATCTAGAGGATTGGAGTGATTAGGATTAAGATTAATCATGATTTGATTAATTTAGATGAAGATTAGATGATTTGACAATTTTGACTTAGATTTTAGGATTTATTTAAATCAAAGTTGTGAGGAATAATGATTGTAGATTTAATTAAATAAAATTGATTTATTTAACTAAGGAGAATGATGTTAGATTAAATCAAATAAAGGTTTAATTTATTCAATATAACAGGATGACTTTAGAGATTTAATTAAATAAAATGAATAATTTAATTAAATAGAGACATAGGGTTAATTAAATCAGATTGATTAATTTAATTAACAAGAGAGAATGACTTAATCAGATAAATAATAATTTATTAAATTAAGGGATGAAAAGTGATGACAAGCTAAAAAGATGATTCAAGATGAAACAATGTTAGTAATCAGGATCAAGTGCGTCAGTATATTTTCCATGTCTACATTTTTCCCCTCTTTGAAGCAACACACTTGTTGCGTTGGTTCAAAGAATAACCTTGCTGAGATCAAAAGTCAAAAATTTCTTGATTTTTCAGATGCCCCACTGCTGCCCCAATGGAAGGATTATGCTGGTATATTTCCCCCTTGAGAGATCGAGTGAAAATGTTCAATTTTCTGATTGAGATCGCGATAAAATGTGAGAGGAGTGGTTCTATTGATCAAAGGATGAAAGATAATTCTTTAGAAATATCAGATATTTGACGTAGACAATTTTGATGATGTATAGACAACCATCGGCCATGGGTAGCCTCGTGTATATTTTGATACAACACACCAATTTTGGATAGAAATATTAGTAAAGATAGAAAAATAAGAAGAAAAGAATGATGAGAAGAGGATCCAACAAGCCTACGTTATTAATGATGATGGTGATGATTTGCTTACTAGGAGTCAGGATTTTAAAAGGGCCAATTACTTTATGTTTGATAACACATGTAGGTATGATGCATCAAGGTATAAAGAACCAGGATGGTATTGCACCTAGTGTGATGGACTTTGACTTGACAATCACATAGGAGTATTCTTGTTCACACTTGACATACATAAACCTTTCTAGGATGCACCTAACAAAGCAAGTATTCGCCAAGTTATTTTACAAGAATATCCAACAGGCACAACAAATAAAAAAGATAATGATCATTGCCCCATTCCTTTATCTCTAAACCTATTTTTGATTAGGCATCATTGAGAGGTCCTTGGAATGAGCGCAAAATAAGATAAGTCAAAAAGACCAAGATAAAATAAACAAACAAGCTAATGTTCTTTGTATTGCTAGCCAAGGCTAAACTAAGGTGATACCTGATGTTGATGTCCATCGTGGGAAGGATAAATCCTAGGACATATTGTGATTAGGGTTTTGATGAGATTGATTGGGTGATGAGCTATTGATACTCTGAGTTGATCAACTTGCTTGCTTACTGACCTAGACTTGAGACTTCTGACGATTAGGCGTTCACTTTTGAACCTGCTAGACTTGCTTTTGACTGACTCACCAAAGGATGAAGGCGATGATTGATTTATTATGAACAATGATTATTGAAAATAAGATGAGACGGGTTCACCATTTTGGGTTTTTCCAGATATTTGGATGTTTTTGGTGTTTTTTGAATGTTTGAGGCTGTTTTTGGTATTTTGAGAGTTTTCAATGTTTTGGTATTTTTGGGATTTATGACCAAGAGACTAACTTAAAGACCTATCCTAGGGGTCTCGGGAGCTGATCCATAGATTAGCCCTTCCTATGTTATACACAAAGAGACCATGTAGTTTTACTAATGACAAACTTGATTCAATGATGATATAGATGGGCAAACGAATTGCCAATGCGACATACGCCTAAGGGACTGATCTAGGGTGTCTCGGGGGATGATTAGAGATCAACCTTTCCTACGTTCAATCTCAGAGATGACGTAGTTTGATCAAGATGATGCCACTTTTTTATTTTGATATGGTTTTTGATCTGCTTTGGATTTTCACATGATTTTGACAATTTGGATATGGATATATGATGATATCAGTGCTTTGTTTTGGGATTTTGTTGGAAACCAAGCTAAGGTTGATTGATCAAACTGATGGATGAATGATGATAACATTGTTGAGGATACACAACAATGTAAGGATAGTGTTAAGCAACATGAAGAACTCGAGATTGATGATGATAACATTGTTGAGGATACACAACAATGCAAGGATAGTGTTAAGCAACACAAGGATTGGGAAGGATATCACGAGATGATGATGGATTGATTGGATTTGATTGATCAGGATTTTGAAGCTTGGTTTTGAAACAAAATTCATTTGAATGATTTGATGTCACACTGAAGTACACATCAGATGCAACTGATATTGATTTTTTGGATTGATGTTCGATGAAAGATAAAACTTGATAAGGAACATCTTCTCGACAAAACATGCCATGGGCTAGTGATTTGGATTTTGGCTCACAATTTCTTTGACCAATTTGATTTCACGTTTGCCAATGTTCACATCACCACATAAGTTGGAGGATATAGATCAAGATTTATTCCCGAAGCAAGATGTAAATATTTGCCCCTAGTGTCTAGCAATGTTTGAAAGGTCATGGGTGGATTCTTGGATAGATGTTTGGATGGATAGATATGGTAAGGTTTCTCATTTGGATAATACTTCATGGCTTAGATAACGTTGGGTAGGATAGGATCAATGAAAATGATTCTTGTCAAGATGTTTATCATTACCAAGTGTAAAGTGTGCACAAAACTTGGTCAAGATCAAGATAAATTGGACTATGGATGTAGATAGATGAAGATGGATTGGATAAATGGTTCATGATAAATGGATTTATTATGGATGAGATGGATGGAATGTTGGCTTTATTATGGATGCGATAAGATGCTTTCTTCTGAAATGGTTCACGTAGATGCTCAATTCTACACATGACACCTGTTTTCTAGGTTTTCATCATGGTACTTGTCCAAAGTGCCACCAAAGTGGTTTTCACTAGAGGGTGATTTTTCTCTTTACTGTTTTCAATCCTTTTTCTGATTTTTTTTTTTTTGTATTTTTTGTTGAAATATTTTAAGATTATGTTGAACCACTTGGTGGTGTCGATGTATATGCTTATGTCATAATGTTCCACTGATATCATGCTTGAAGAACTTGCTTTGCGAAGATACGTGCACTTGAAAGAAACTTTTGAGATTTTTGATCTGCTTTGCTGATAGCGGAGTTAACTTTGTCTTTGTACACACATTGTGATAGAGTGCCTTCTGAATCCTTATGATGAAGGGTCATTTCCAACACATGGTCAATGTTAGAATTGGATATCATGCATGGAGGTGTGGATGAAGTGTGTTTAGGAGTAAAAGATGGATTGGTTGATAGTTTGAAACCTTTGACTATCCAACTTGGGAAGATGAGCAATGATGTTAGCTTGGTCTAAGAGTGTCAACTCAGGGATCGTAGCTTGAGAGAAGTGTTGTGGCAATATACCTGAAGGGAGGAAAGCAGTGAATTAAGGGAGAATGAATGCAGCTAAAACACACGTGAATTTCCTAAGTAAAAATCTGATTTAATTCCTGTTTGTCTTCCTATCGTAATTATGCTTAGAGCTGTCACTTCCTGCAACATGAGCTATTGCAACAACAATTTATTATTAAAAAGAGAAACATACCTTTTAAAATTGAATCTCAATAATATATTACGAATGAAACTTAAAATATGATGTCTTTTATCATACCAAACTATAATACAAATGCTGGAATTTAAATCACACAACTACTACAATTCTAAAGTTGTTCAAAATAAATCGAATGAAAATAAATAACACACAAAAATATTAACAGTAAAAATAAATAAATGTCGCCATGCTTCACCAAGGAGTGGGCCCTTGCTCCGTAGTTTGCAAGTGAGATGGGATGAGATCCTTTTTACGCTGTTGTCTTCATCATGTAAAATATTATTTTATTCATCAACAATTTGATACAAAGTCTTTGCTGCAAAATTCTATATGCCTTCTCTAAAATACTAATTCACCCCCTTTATAGCTTATTACATTGCCTTATAAGGCATGAAACAAATTACAAGTTGTTTCACTCTTCCTCTTATTTCTACGTGTGAATTTGTTGCATTATTTTTCTAATATTATGCATATGCTTTTCTACACCACCAATCATATTTTTGTGTCAACCTATTTTGTTTCATTTCCTCCTATTCTTTTGTCCTCTTTTATGGCACTGTTTACTCCTATTCTCTTGTCCTCTTTTATGGCACTATTTATGGCTTGTTGGTTGGAATAAAACCAACCATAAAAATAGGAATTTGTTGTGCCATAAAAATAGGATTTTGTTGTGCCACCAAAATAGCCATTTGTGTTTCCTTCATCCTCATAATTTTATTAGTTACAACAACAAATAATATATGCTATTTCATGCTATAAGAGTAGCACAATAAATATTAAAATAAAATTAATTGCTGAAATTATTTGCTGCTATGCACGTTCCTATCAAGAACGTGATAGGAAGTTTGTATGCTGATGGAAGGAAATATGCATGCTGCAAGATATATTTTCCAAGGCTTAAAATCACAATGCTTATTAGTAAAGACAATCCATAATTAATTTCCATATTTTATCCAAAAACTATATTAAATACTACTTATATATATTTAATCATATGCAACGTAAAATTGTAAAATGGTAAGATATGGAATGAAAATGGAATGTGGGAATGGGTATGAAGGTGCAAGAAATAGGCTGAAATATGACATAAAATGGAACATGATTGGCTCTCATTAGATGGGTGGATACAGAAGTATGCATGGAATTAGGACCAACAACTTGATATACTTTGTACATTTCTTGAGAAGCATGCTTTTTCCTTTATGGAAATCTTTGATGGATACTTTTCCCTTTTTTATTTTGCCCCATAGTGTCTTTGACTGATGGAGTTTGATAGGGATAATCTTTTTTTGTATTTTTTGGTATCCACTTGCATTTGATTTGTCCTTCATGCTTTGCTTCTTTTTCCTTGATAACATTCTTCATACTTTGATTCAAATCTTTCTTTTGACATTGGTCCCAATTTGTGGATGGGTGATGGGTAGATGAAGATTTGTGACGTGGCTGGTTGTAGTATTGACATTGGTTTCATCATAAGGATTCTTTGTGCCCCCTATGTCGACGTTTTCTTGTGAGGAAGTTTCCCCCAATATGGTGGAATCAGTACATTCATTCTTTGATTTTGCTTATTTTGAGAGTTCCTATTTAGCAAGCATTCTCAGATAAATGACCACTACAAATGATGTTATTTCAATTTTTTGCTCTACTGACTCTGGAATATCTTGTTTTGTCTGACTCATTCCCTTGAGTGGATAATACTGGATATCTCCATACATGATGTCCTTAGTTTGCATTTGGGATATATCTGATCCTGATGTTGACAATTGAGTTTGACTGTAGGAATCAATATGTTGCCCTTTTTGTGTAATAATGTCAGGAGTAAAGGAGTCTTGTTCTGTATGAAGATCATCTACATGTCCATCCACGAGAAGAATCTCATGGGGAGATGGAGGATTATGTGCTATGTGGATGTGATAATCTCATATAGATAAGAGAGTGTCTATTATATCATTTTAGTAACTTGGAGATACAAATTCTTGATCTTGAATGATTTCGGAATTGCTTTCATGTTTTAGATCAAGTTCTTGACATGGGTCAATTTCAAAGAATGGATTTCTTATCAAGGGTTCTTGGATATCTTCATTAGGCATAGGAAGTTGCTCAAATGTCATGAGGTCAAAGGATGTCCATATGTTTTGGAAAGGATCATTGCTAGACCTTGGTGAAAGATGTTGATCATGCTTTGGAATAAATTCTTGAGATATGTCCCACTAACTCATTAGGTGATGTAGATACATTTTCAACATGATCATTAATCGAAGGATCTTGATCATCATTTTCAACGATTGTGGTGGGAATATGTTGCAAGCTTTGCTGAGGGAGTAATGACTGCATTTGCTGTTGGGCAAACAATGCTTGTTGTTGGTCGTGTTGTTGCTATGCCAACAATGCTTGTTATTGGGCTTACTGTTGAGATACTTGTTGTTGTGCCTGAAAATCTTGCAGGACTTGTTGATACACTTGTTGATGGATTGCTTGCAATTGTGCCGGGTATTGTGCTTGCACCTATCGAGCCTGGTGCTGGGCTTGATCTTGAGCCTATGCTTGTTTGGTTGCTTGTGTCACTTGCATAAATTTTGCGGCTTGTGTAGCTTGTTGGGCGGCTAATTGTGCTTGTTCTTATTGAGCAGCTAGCTATGCAACTTGTTGGTTTTGGAGCGCCTTTTGGCAGGCAACTTGTTGAGCAACTTGCAACATGATGGAGAATGAATTTTCCATGTTGTGTTTTGGTAGTGGTGGTGGTGGATTGGGAATGGTGTTGAACGTTGTGGTGAGTGGAATGGTCACATTGATTGCCAAGGTTTGAGTGGTGAATGGTGTGATTGAGATGCTTGGTCCTTGGGAAACTATGCTTTGAGAGATTTGGGGTGTGTTGACCTGAACTACTACCACTTGTCATTGCGATATCGATGGCAACACGAGAGGATTTGATATGATGTTTTGATTCGGTTGATGGTTAGTGGGTAAAGGAGGAAGGATCATGCCTTGATTGTTTGGTTGATAGATTTGTAAGTTTTGACTAATTTAAATCTACCAAAGGGAAAGGTGTTCCAAAATTTAGATTGGGCATGCTCACTTTTTTTGTACCATTGAGGTTTGGAGGAGATAATGATCCCATGTATGGTTTGTACAAATGCAAGTTTTTCAAATCAATTGGCATCGTAAGGCTTGGATAGTTTGGTTGAATTAGATTACTCATGATTGATGAATCAAGTTTATATTCCATGTTCCTCTTGTATTTTGACCTTGTTGATCTCTGAGGGGTTTAGGACCAATGATGAGATGAAGGATGAAAGGGGTGAATGATATGGGTGTTTAAACTTTTAGGAACTTTGGATCAATGCTAGACTTAGGACTTGTTTTGATTTTGATTGATTGTGAACTTGTAGACTCTAGGAAGTTGTGTTATCCTAGGGTAAACTCGCACACGAGAGGATAGTTTGACTAAGTGTGTTAAGTCAAAAAAGATGATTTTGGATAATGCACTTGTAAATTCTAGGAAGTTTTGTTATCCTAGAGTAAACGCATACATAAGAGGATAGTTTGACTAAGTGTGTTAAGTCAAACAAAATGATGCTGATAATGTACTTGTAAACCCTAGGAAGTTGTGTTATCCTAGAGAAAACTCACACACAAGAGGATAGTTTGACTAAGTGTGTTAAGTCAAACAAGGTGATTTTGATTTTGCCTGGAAGTCTAGCATGAATGATGTTTACAAAGTTTCCAAGAGTTTGTTGGTGAGATAGGATTTGATTGATGATTGAGATGGGTGAAGTGTTTGATTTTTGATCCTAAATGAACCTAAGAGGACTTGTTTACCAGACCAAGATATTGAAGAACATGCTTTTCCCTAAGAGTATTTCAAACCAAAAGATCAATGTTCGCATGGAAAAATAAGACAAAAAATTGCAAGCACATGTCTGGGGTTCAATTGGGGTTAATCTTGATTAATGACTTGCTTTTTACCATAATCACTTCTTGCTTAGTTTTTCAAACTGAATGTCCAATGTCCTAATTTTCTTTCATCCCACAAAGTGCATCATGTGGAAATCAAGGCAAAGGTTTCCTAGTGTTGACTTTGGGAGAAACAAATTGAGATGTCTGAATTTTTAGAAGCCTTCTAGAGATAAGAACCCTTAGGGACAAGCAGTAACATGTGGACACCTCCAAGGTATTTGTTCTTCCAAAGGGTTTGAAATTCTGATGATTTGTTGAATGTTTGTTTTCCACTGTTTTAGATCCAAGCAAAGCGTTTTAATTCCAAGAACATGCACAACCCTAGGATGATGAGACAATATTTGTTAGGATCCCACTTGGATAAATCCAACTGCGCATATTCAGTGCAGATGATTAGATGCTTGACCACACAAGCTCCCCCTTACAGTGCACTCGCTTCTCGGGTCAACCAAGCATCAGTACCCATGAAACTCCCATGACATAATTTTCATCTCTACAACAAAACCGCATGTATACGTGGGGTGGCTTCAAAGGACGTGACCTTTTGCACCAACAAATAGATTAGGATTTTGGAATTTGCTAAAAAGGGGTTTTAATTCAGACTTTCCATTTTTGGAGATTGACCCATGTGATGAGAGACCATTATTTCCCTTCTCGTCAGAGCCAATCGCATGATACTAGCCTTTGTTCCAGTACCCACTTTTATATCCTAGCTGAAAATACACTTGGCTTTAGTGTGTTACTAGTTGGGTCGTTCCCTTGGGTGAGTAATTTTTCCCACAAGGCATGCCCTCTAGGATCACCATGAGGTGCGAGAGAAGCGCATACGTCCTTTTGATGGTATTACTTTGAGTAAGCAATTACAAAACAAAAATAACACTTGTTCATTTTAAGTCCACAAAGCAAAAGTGAATTCTTTTTATAGCACCAAATCAAATGTGGGATTTGCCTTGTTCAATTGTTAATCCTTAAACCAAATCTAGTAAGTTTTTTTAAAGTTCTTTTTAAGCCCTTTGTTTGCAAAATTGAAAGAAAATTTGTAGTGTTCTTTGTAGAGCCCAAAAGGAAATTTAGTGTCCTAAGACCATGAAAGCAATCAAATCCTTAGAAAGGGATTATAAGTTCTCCCAAAAGTGTTTAGAAAAACTTAATACAATGAGATGATAACATCATAAAGAACCCTTGGCCTTCATTTTCCTTCCTTCACTTTTGATCAAGAAATTTCCCTTTTTGGCAAATTTCAACAATTATCAGATTTTGCCATTTTTGGTAATTTTGCATGCATGACTTTGAGAGTCCTATTTTTTCTCAAAAAATTTCTAAGACTAAGATAGGATGAATTTCCAACTAACATCCTAAATTTGAAACATGAACTTCGAGTTATTAACAAAAATGACTTAAAAAACTAGAAAAAAACACTTAATTGCCATTTTGAGGGTCAAGATGAAAGTTTCAAGCCTCGAAAATGTGGAAAAATGGCCACCAATCCACCTTATGTTGGATGGAAATCCACATGCCACCTGATAATGAAATTGCCTGTAAAATTTCAGCCAAAACCCACATTCGAGTCAAAATTTTTGACCTCAAGAAGTTCCTGCATCACAAAAAATGTTAAAAATAATCAGAAATCTACCTTTTACCCAACTCCAGCGGCGCAATCCGCAGGTGTGAAACAATTTGAGAAGGCTAGCGACGCTATATAGCATTGCTAATGATTGAGAGTGGTGCTCTATAGAAAAACAATGACCACGATTACGGTGCTATTTGACCTAGCGATGCAATTTGGAATTTGGAAAATCCGCGACATAGTTTGAAATTTGAATTTTGTGGGCAGGAAGACTCCAGTGGCGCAATTTGGAGTGGTGCAATATAGCGCCACTGGATTGATAGTAGTGCAGTTTGGCGCCATTGGACTGTGAGCGGTGCAATTTCTTGTAGGCACAAAAAATATAAAAAAACCACGGATTTTTGGAAAAACGTGATGAATTTCTTCAAATCAGCCCTCCTAGTGCCAAAATGTGAACCCCAATCCTATATTTGCACAAACATGGAAAACAAGCATATTATTAAATTGAAATGTAAGTTGAGACAACGATTCCCCATGAAATCCATCTACAATGCTCAATAATAGGAAAATGAAGAACAAAACATAAAAGATAAATGAAATCTTAATTAAGCAATGCAAACACTTGATCCCATGAGGGATTTGGTGCCAATTATGTGTAGAAATTGTCCTTTTCCCAACTCCTTTGTAAGATTTGATGATTTGATCCACTTTGGTGAAGAACAATGATGAACTCCTTGAGAAAACCTGCAATAACCTAGTTATGGTGATGGCAAATGCTCAAGAAATGATATGAAATTTCTCTCATGTGAAGATAATAACTTTGCATTCAAAAGGTGGATGAAATGAAGTATAGTAGACTTGCTTGGATTGTGGATGAAGAATGAGAGGAAGAGTCTCTCATTTATAGATTTCAAATTTGGAAGAATGAGTGAGATTGAGCAATGTGAGATCATTCAACATCCAATGGCCAAGTGCCACTTGTGAAGATGTGAATGGGTGAAGGAATAAGCACATTTTGATGAATGTGCCCATAAATTCTATTAGTTTGAATTTGAATTTAGTGAAATGACATGTTTAGAGGGAAGGGAAATGGAGTTAATGTCACTTGGTTCAAGGCTAATGACATGTAAGAGGCATTAAATGCCTTGTTGGAAGTACCCATCCCCTTTTGGAGGGATTTTTGAATTGGAAGAATATACCACAAAAGATGCCCTTTTGAATGAAAATTGATGATTTAATAAATCAAATAAATTGATTTATTGTGCAAGTTGCAAAATCTAGAGGATTGGAGTGATTAGGATTAGGATTAATCACGATTTGATTAATTTAGATAAAGATTAGATGATTTGACAATTTTGACTTGGATTTTAGGATTTATTTAAATCAAAGTTGTGATGAATAATGATTTTAGATTTAATTAAATAAAATTGATTTATTTAACTAAGGAGAATGATGTTAGATTAAATCAAATAAAGGTTTAATTTATTCAATTTAATAGGATGGCTTTAGAGATTTAATTAAATAAAATGAATAATTTAATTAAATAGAGACATAGGGTTAATTAAATCAAATTGATTAATTTAATTAACAAGAGAGAATGAATTAATCAGATAAATAATTATTTATTCAATTAAGGGATGAAAGATGATGACAAGCTAAAAAGATGATTCAGGATGAAACGACGTTAGTAATCAAGATCAAGTGCGTCGGTATATTTTCCATGTCTACAGATTCTAATCATATCCAAATTGGAGGTGTGAATGATAAAGGTAATAAATTTGTAGCTCCTCCTAAACAAAACTTGCAAATCTTTACCAATCCCATGCCTAACCATAATATTTCATTTGTTAAGGCTAGTGAAACTAAGCACGATGTGATGAACGTTGACACAGATGATGATAACATGAGCAATAACGAACAAAATCCTATGGATGGTGATGAACAAAATCCTATTAATACAATGATAGGAGTGATTGACATTGAAACTCATAAACATAAAACCAAAATGTCTATTGACATTACTTTCTCTTCGAAAGAAACAATTAAAAATGTACCTGATGGTCCTCTTTACATAGCCAACAAAATCAATAACAAGCCCACTCTTGGGATTTTAATTGATCTTGTCTATGAAGAGAATGTGATCACAAAATAACTCTTATATGTGCATGAACTTACTCAAGATAGATATGATAAACCAAAAGCATGGATTAAAACACATGATGGTTTTTCTCGTGCTACGATGGGCTCGATCACACTCCCTTTACAAGTAGGAAAAAAGAAATTGAATGTATCATTCTCTATCATCTCTAATTCAGATCAATTTTGTGTGAAGCTAGGTTATAAATGGCTTCACTCTGTGAATGTGGTCCCATTCGTCATCCATAAGTGCTTAAAGTTTCCAATCAAAAATGAAATATTCACTGTGAACCATAGTGGCTTTATCCCTCTGTCTTCCCATAGAAATTTTTCCTTAGATTATTTTTGGCCTGAGCCCATGGAAGCTATAAGACCTCATGAGGACTTCCTTTTCCTATCCTACCAAAAGTTCAAAGGAAAATACATAGCCAATCTATCCCTTGAAAAATTTCCTCCACCCATAATCAAACCTCCGCCACTCGAAGAAAACAACATTGAGCTTAAAGCCCTTCCATCTAACCAAGACCCATCCATAAAAAAACCCTTTCCTATTTCCTACAAAATACCAAGAGAAAACCACACAAGTACCAATCTACCTCTTAAGAAAATTTATAAAGTCAAAGAGAAAGTGGTTGAAAAACCTTCCATGGTTTCTTCCATTCTTCCCTCACAAGAAGAAAATGGACCTATAGTTGACAAACCCACTCCTACACAAACACAACTTGAAAACCATAACAAAAGAAATAGAAATGTTAGAGAGGATAGGAGTAGATGTCGTGCTATTGATCAAAATATGAATGAAGAGAACAACATTGAAAATCAAAATCCAAACTTGATAAAATAAATAAACGATGAGCCTCCTCCATTACCAGAACCAACAGATCCTATGTCTCCAACAAAACAAGGACCAACACCTTCTATGTATATTATCATTCATCCTCCTGTTGTGGTTAACTTGGATGGCGATGAGGAGACTACTAAAATTGATGAGCAAGTGCATAATAAGTTGAATTTGTTATTTTCCTCTTCCATGAGCTTAAACAATAACAACCATGATGATCCTCCTAAACCAAGCGATTCACCATGTGTTGAGCTTGGTGATTCTCCTAGTACAACACTTGATGTTGTCCCTCTCACTAGTGATTTTCATTCCACATATATTGAACAAGACTTGGATGCAGATGACCCGTTGGACTGTTGACTCACATGTGCTTTACTAGTCTTTATGCTTTCCTTTTTGCATTTATTTTGTGTGATTGCATGTGTGTAATGTGATCCCTCATGATTTTTTTTTATGTTTCCTCTCTTTATGCATTCCTCTATTTGTATCTTCATTCTTCCATATGTCGTAAGCTTTTTCCTTTTCATTGGTCTTTTCCTTTCATTTGTCATTTTTATCTTGTGTTTTCCTTTTGGGGATGACATAGGGTGTCGAGACACTCTATGTCTCTTCCATGTTGACCCAAAATATTTTTCATTTCATTTTTTGTTGTGTTTTCCTTTTGGGGATGATGCAAGGCATCGAGACATTCATGTCTCTTCCATGTTGACCCAAAATATTTTTCATTATCTTTTCTTTTCCATTTCGTTTTTGTCTTGTGTTTTCCTTTTGGGGATGACGCAAGGTGTCGAGACATTCATGTCTCTTCCATGTTGACCCAAAAGGTTCTTTTTTTTCACTCTCTTTGTGTCATTCTTCCAGTTCTATATGTATTTGGGGAATGATGACAGTTCTAAGCTCTTTAATATCATTGCAACAAAGATAGATACTAACCATGAATCCATATATCTCTGATGTGTTTCTGAGGGTCAATCCTCTTTTCCCTTTTCATGTTTTTCTACTTTAAAGTAATTGCTCACAACATGGTTTTAGAAATTTATTTAAAGTGGGGGCATACATTGGCATTATTTTGGTATTTATTTCATGTTCCTTTATATTATTTTCTTACTTCATGCGATTTTTTTTCTCTTTGTGGTGACATTGGGAGTGATGTCCTTCAAGAGCTTGATCTATCTTAGCATATTACAATCCTCTTAGTGGTGATGCGACCCACTGCATTCCCTAAGTTGCAATCTTTTATCCTTTGATTGGTCCTCTCTTGGAGACATTAGGAACGATGTCCCCTAAGATTAATACCTTTCATGAACTATGAAAAATCCCTTCAAACATCTCTCTTTCTTACTGTGTTGCAATTTTGTACTTTATTAAAGTCATGGAGGTATGGCTTTGATATGGTCCCCTAGGGCTCACCTAGTGAACAACTAGCTTCACTGACCCTTGTGAGCATACATCTTTGTACCTTATTAAAGTCATTGAGGTATGAATTTGATATGGTCCTTGGGGATCACCTAGTGAAAAACTAGCTTCACTAGCCCTTGTGAGTGTGCATTTTTCTTTTTGTCCTTATCATAGTCATGAGGGTATAACTTTGGTATGGACCTCTTTGGGCTCACCTGATGAACAAGTAGCTTCACTAGCCCATGTGAGCATGCATTTTGTTTGCATAGTGGACAACGTGTTCCACTTGTAAACCCTTTTGGACAAACAACCTAGGCCCATTCCACAATGCGTTGGACAACCAATGGAAGCTTGATCCGTTTTTGTTTTCCTTTTTCTATCTTTGATGGTGTATCTTTTTTATTTGGTTTTGGATTCATATATCATTTTCATGTCTATTCCCTTGTGCCTATGTTAGTCTACCATAGGATCTTGATCCTAGGGGCTTGGATACTCTCTTGGTCATTGTCATCCTATCTTACTAGCATTTGTACATTTGAACCCCTCTTGATTGTGTGGTTGGCTAATTTAGTGTGAGTTCGAAGCAAGTTCATCCTCTCACTAAAGTGGGGGCTAAATGTAGAGTAGTAAAATTTATACCCTTGCATTTTCACACTTGTTTGGGCCTGCCTTGATTTGTTTATCCTTATTTATGTCTTAATTGGTCCTATTTTGCATCCACAATCCCAATAAATGACATCTTTTTATGGCTAATATTGATTTCAAATGGACCTTAAATGGGCCCCTTTTTGGAGTCTATGCCCTGAGTTTCATATCTTGAGACTAAGACACCACCTAGGGTGTCTTAGTCCCCCTTAAGGTATTTTTCAAGATTTAATTTGAAATTCTGGCGAGATTTAGCCTCCTTTAATTAATGATTTCATATGTCGGATTGTTGTGAAATTTTGGGATTTAAGCATGGATAAGTATAAATACAAGGTTCATTCATTCATTTTCATCCTAACAATCCAAAGTATTCATTCCTAAGGAAATTTTATAAGATCAAGAGAAATTCATCAAGCATCATATAAAGGATATTCTTGCATTATGTGTGTTTTAGAACTAACATTTGTGATGTATGGTTTTGATTCAAGCAAGCAATTCAAGTCAAGATCTATCAAGCATTCATTGGATTCAAGATCTACATTCAAGCTAGCCATCTCACACAAGTTTGTAGATTTCACAAAGGTTTGGTGAGTTGCAACATAGTGTTTTGTTCATTCATCATTTCCCTCCATTTCTATTTCATTTCAAGGTTTAATTACCAACAAGGGGTTTGACCAAGGAAAACCCCCATTTCCTAACAATCAACAAGTTTTTCCTCTCTCGTATGTTTGTGATTGCAGATTTAGGTTGAAGGCTTGAAGAAAATTTGGAGTGAAAAATTGCATTACAAAGTTGTCATCTCCATGGAAACTCACCTACAAGCTAGATCTGGAATTTTCAGAACCTGAGATCAGAGAAGAAGGAAGTGAAAATATCGAGCCTCAGGATCACATTTCAAAATTGTAGAAATTAAGAATGGGACTAATAAGACACCTAGGGTGTCTTAGTCCTCCTGGAGGTATTTTGTAGATTCTTTCGGATCCTGTCCTAACATCCGGAGATTTTGCATTTTCTCCGAAAAACAACAGTGGGACTAATAAGATAGTAAGGGCGTCTTAGTCCTCCATAGCACATTTTGATAGCTTCTTTGCATTTCCAGAATCGTTGTCATATTTCCAAACTTCCTAGGTACACATATCATAACTTCCTATTGCATAATTTCATCATTTGCATCCATCATTTAGCTTGCATTACTAGGTTTTATGAATTGAATGTTCATTTGTCTTTTCCAAGCTTTTGCTTGGTGGTGAACCCTTCAAAGCTTAAAGAACCCCTTCCTAGGTCTTCCTTGTTGAGAATTGAATCACCCTTTGGGATTGATACTCAATCCAATTTGGATTCCTAGGACATAATTGAATGACCTAAGGAAAAATAGGGGCACTTCTACCCACTATTTTCTTATTTACGGTTCAACAAGAATCATAGGAAACCAAGGCTAGATCTCTCGGCTAGATTGAGAAAACTCTATTATGCCCATAGGTACTCCCTATTGCTCCCTAAACTTCCATCAAACCCTCTTTGGAAGATATCTCTCGATAATATGTTGGCTTTGTACTATCCTCCCAATCAAGTATCGAGGCTACCGACAAAATAGTAAGTGAGCATCATCATCGTAGAAGGGAATGTAGTCTCTATAAGGTCTCCATGTGAACAAATCAATCAAATCAATATCATGTTGCCAATAACCAATGTCACCAACATGAGTCTAAGTGATTTTCCCTCCATAGATATAGACATATAGTAGCCCCTCCCCAAGCTATCTTTTAACTGGTGGTCAAAATACCATGATATGCTCCCAGGCCAAAACCATCAAGAGTGTGATCCCACAGTTGATACTCTAACCTCTCTTGTATGCCACATCATGTAGCTGGAAGTATAGCATTGCTAACATACATGGCCCCTAAGCATAGACAACATTGCAAGTAAGCATGTCAACTAGCATCTCTCCCCAAGTGATAGGAAAACCATGCCCTCATTGATCAATACATACTACTGCACTAATGGTGCTACATAGAAAAATGACAAAGAGATCATATCTCTTAGCAAGTGTGCCCCAATGGACCTCATACTCCTCTACTCCAAGCTTCGCCTCATCCTCATTGTCGAAGGTCATTGTAATAGCATTGTATCCTCACTCTGGGTCATACAACACACGTTCTTCATGAATATGTAGTCTCAAAATGCACCATACATCCTCTAGGGTCACTGTAGCCTTCCTTGTTGGTAAATGAAATGAGCTCATCTTTGAGTGCCACCACTCGACCAATGCAGTCAATAGCCCTGTAGTTTCTTGAATCACGAGCATGAATGTGACATGGTAAATTCCTAGGGAAAACAATTGCTCCCTCTAATCGTCGTCCAAAAAACTGTAAAGTATGAAACTCGAGGAATGACTCTATCGGGTCAAAATCAGCTATAGGGTCACCTGTGATCACAAGAAAGCACATTGTGTCAATAAAAATCTTTCACTAACCTATTTGACCTAATTATTAGAGAGAATTTCATCCAAAATTGGGGTAAAATTTTTAACAGTCAATTACGTCGAACTATCCATCATATGCGGTCCAAAATTCAAATGTGTTGATATCCCTAACAAATGTGTGCATTCAGTCAAATGCAACATTTCCCACCACAATTATGTCGTAAAAATCCACATGCGGGTCAAAACCTCACATGTGTCGCTTTCCCTAGCACTTGTGTTGCATTTTTCAAATGCAGCACAAAAAAGCCAGTTGCACCTAACCCTAATAAGTTGCATTGAACGAAAGCAATTATGGTGAACCAAAGTCACTTGCGGCTCACACAATAAAAAATTCAAACCAAGTTGATCGCATTTGTTTGCCCCCTTTTGGAGCCCTAAATCTAGTAGAAAATGAAAAATTCACAAAGCAAGGATTGAGCACTTACCATGTTGCCTAAGCCCTCTGGTCGTCTATAGGTCTGAACCTTGTACCTGCGATGTGCTATGTTTGGAATTGACATGTTTATGATAGGAGTTCTCAACTAGGGTTTTCACTCAATGTCTCTATTCACTCAACTCAAAATGCACAAATGACTATTTTTGGAAACCCTAGGCCCATTTATACCTTCCTAAAAGTGGGATTTTGCAAACCTTCATGATTGGTAGTGTCAAATGTTGAAGTCTAAAACATTTTTTGATGTCCTGATGGTCCCAAATTAATTTATTTTGTTGTCAATGTCATTTAATCAACTTGTTGGAAAAAAATTCATAATTTTTCAAAAAAAATTCAAAAATTCAAAAAATAACCTAAGGGGGCATGGGTTTATCCCACCTTCTCTAGGGCATTGTCGAGGCATGGTCTGAATTTTATTCTTTCACACAACGCTCAAAATTACACTATGTCAAAGAGGGGCAAAATGTAGACACTAAAAGATGTCTTAGTCTGTGAGCATCATTTTTCCATCGTTTTGGTCTTCTTCCTTACATAATTAAATAATTTTTATTATTTAATTATTGTCTTTGTTCACATTCCTCTATTAATTAATTAATTTTTAATTATTTATCTAATTCATTTCTTGGTCTTTATTCCCCTTTGATCAATTAAATAAATTAAGTATTTATTTAATTGTGTCACTAACACTCTTTCCTTCTATAATTAAATAAATGATCATTTATTTAATTATTTTATTTTTATTATTCGTTAATAGTTAAATAATTATTCTTAATTATTTATCTATTCATTAATCTTTTCGTTCTTCTATGGTTAAATAATTATTAAAATTATTTAACCCCCTCTTACCAATTTTCCTCTATTAAATAATTAATTTGACTTAATTATTTAATTCCTTTTTCTTCATTTGCTTCTATATTTAATTTAAATAGTTGCATAATGACTTTTAAATTAAATATTTTTTTCCCTTTCTCCATAAATAAATAATCTAAAATGATTATTTATTCTTCCATATCTTTTACTGAATTAAAAATATGGTCAAAGATTTCTTCCATGAATTAAATAATTTATTTAATTCCTCCACTACCTTCCCTCCACTTTCTTCTTTTGAATCTTGTTTTTTGATTCCCTCTAGTCTTCTTTCGATCTTGACCATTCGTTCATAGTTGTCCCTAACCCACTACTTTGCGGTGCATGAATCCTCCACCGTTGATCCTTGCATCTTTCTAGAAGATAGATCTTGTTCATCCATTCAAAAATATTTTCTATAAAATAAGGTCTTCTCCTCCTTTTTGGATTTACAATCACATTCTCCAACATTCATGCTACCATATCACCATCACTTGGAGTTGTTTGAATGCTTCAAAATTTAGGGCAAGCTCACAAAAGCATATTTGAGGAGAAGCAAGGGAGATAATCAACCATGATAGGAGAGTTTTCTTTTGTGATTTCATTATTGTTTGCTTCCTTTGATCATTTGTACTCTCTTGATTAGATTTGGGATTTGGGCTTAGATCTTAGATAGAGTGGTTGCACTTGGTATTTTCTATTTTACATTTTGAATTTCACCCAAAAATTGAAGTGTGAAAGTATAGAAATTTGTTTTTTATGTGCACCAAATTTAAAGTGTTTGAGATTTCAATCAAGTATATATCACTTTGCAAATCAAAATGTATTTGTTCAATTTTAAGCACCAATCTTGATTGTTTCTAACAGCCTTGTCTTCATGTGGTCATCAAAGTAGAAAACGTTCGTTTGTCAACATAATGAAATGTGTTGGTTGTTCCATTTTATAAACACCAAAAAAATTGTTTGTTTAACTAAGAAAGCTTGTAAAAGTTTAATTTTAAAATACAAAATTTGAAGTGTGCAAGTTGAGGATTCAATTTACAACACCAAATCAAAATGTTTCCTAAACTAAGAAAGCTTTAAAAGTCCGGTTTTAGAACACCAAATCACAAGATTTTCTAAACTCAAAAATCTTTTGAAAGTTCATTTTAAGATCACCAATTTGAAGTGTGTGAGTTGTGGGTTTAATTTTACAACACCAAATTGACAAATTTTATAAACTATGGAAACTTTGAAAGTTAAGTTCTTTTTAAAGTTTAAGTGTCCTTGGATCATTCACCATCCCTGTGATGAAATTGTTAGTTGTTATCATGCAAACACATGTCATACTCCTGCAAGGGCTGCACAAACAAAATTAGCAATTTTCAAAACACCCAAAACAATCACCCATTACCGTTAGAAATCAACAAAACTACTTGCAGATTTTAAATAAAAAAATAGAACAAAAGCGTAAATGTTTTAGATAGTAGAGGATTTTTCATTTTCAGCAACTATGGTCATCATAGTCAAAAGCGGTCCAATCATGTGCAACTATGGACCTATTTCTTGCAAGAGCGGTTCAAATGTCAAAAGTGGCCATGTTATTTGAAGTAATAATAGTTGGGTTTTTCAATAGCGGTTGAAAACAATGCAACCATGGTAGAAATAAAGAAATGACCACATGAGATTCCTCTAACTTTTACGTAATTTTTTCAACTTTCAGAAAAAAGAATTCACATTCTAGAACCTGCAACTACTCAAAATAAACTCAAGGAAATGTTAATGTCAAGGACTGAGGTCCCATCGAGCGTTCCAGATGTCGTAAGGGGGGAAATCAGAAGCTTACAAAAATCAACAAAAATGAATCAAACAATATTATAATTCAAACAAAGATTAATATTTCATACCCATTACTCATGAAATGAACAATATAAATCAATGAATTCAAATAAGAACAAACAAAGAATTCAATAAACTATAGTGTCACTCAACTCATGTCGAAGTGTATTTTCATTTGATGTTGAATGTCAGATCGTCGTAATCAATGCAAATCCTCCATTATGCATTGCAAAAGCTTCAACGTGTGTGATGTTGAACTAGAATTATGAGGATAAATCGTGATGTTCTCAAGAGGTAATTGTGCAGTGCTTCGCTTATGTAAATTCTAGATGATTTGTGTGAGGGTTGAAGGCTATTTTATAGATTTTACGATTCGAGATGAACGTGCAAGATTAAACAATGTTGAATCAAGACCAATGGTTGAAATATGTTGAGAGGAATTAGATTGCTCAGCTAGCTTATGTGATTGAATCAATTAAGGATGTCAATTGAACAATCAGAGGAAATCAAGTTGATTTTTCAATGGGATTGAAGAATAGATGGATTAGTTAGTAAATAGATGAATCGGTTAGGAAAATAGATGAGTAATTTAGCCAATCAGAGTGAGCAATCAGTGATCATGATTTTCTCAATCACAAAATGGGGTGAGATTAATTAATTAATTGAATTAATTAATTAATATTTTTGAGTTTGAAAATGCAAATTCATGTTTGACTTTAACAAATAAATTTGTATTTGTTGGTTGACCTTTTTGAATGATGTTGAATAATTTATTTAATTATTATGGTTAGAAAGGGGGAAAGTGATTTAATTAAACTATTAAGTGATAATAATTTAATTGATTTAGGGGAATAGTGTAAATTAGTGACATAATTAAATAATTGATATTATTTAATTAATCAGGAGGAGTAAAGATAGATTAGGACTTAAGTGATAACAATTTAATTGATTTAGGGGAATAGTGTAAATTAGTGACATAATTAAATAATTGATATTATTTAATTAATCAAGAGGAGTAAAGATAGATTAGGACTTTATTAAATAAATAAAATTTATTTAATTAGTCAAAAATGATAAAATGGTGAATTAATTAACTAAATTCAAGCTTATTTAATTAATAAAGGAAATTAGGGTTTTTGATGTAAATGATGTGAAATGTAGTGATATTAAATGATAATGATGCTGATGATGAAAAAATGCCATTCAAGATGTGTGATAAGTGTTAGGTCATTTTTACATGTCTACAGTCCTAAACTAAGCAAAGGTTGTAAAAAAGCATAAAAGAAAGGGTGTGAGAGAAAAGGGTTTAGATGGATCCTAAGTTTGAACTTTCATTGTTACATTTGAATTCATATGTAGAAAAATACAAAATTAACTACATCTTACTCAACTAGATAACTCGCAATATGATAAGGGAAGTGCAATCAACATAAGAAATCGAGATCATGAAAAAAAACTATTGAACACCCAATTCTAGCATAGTATAATAAAATACTTCACAAAATGAGAGGAAAAGTGTTGGGAATAACCACCTGAAGAAAACTTATCATCAACAAGTAGCCAATAATATGAACATAAGACTCATCAAATACTTATCACATACAAATATCCATAACAAAGCGTTCATTTAATGTAGCTAGAAAACATGAAATAAGATATAATATATTCAACTATGTGAATGTTTCCTATACTCAAAAATCCCAACCATCTATATGAAAAACATGAAATAAAATAATACATAAGTTGCAATATTCTAATGATTCTTAGTTTCAACAAATTCAAATTATAGTTTGACATGAAGTTTCTAGCTAAAGCTTGGAGAAAACATCCAATACTTAAGTTGAAATAACATCCAACCCTTTACAAAGAGAAATGTGTTGTCCTTTTAGAGGAAGGAAACATCCTTGGAAGGATATGATGGCTCAAATAAATATTCAATGAATTTTGTAGATTTGGAATATATCAACCATGATAGATAGCTCTAGCAAGGAAACATGTAGGGAATGAAATAATCTCATAAAATATATGCATTGAGCACTTGGAGTAGCATGAAAGTATATTTTGATTTTTAAATAATCTATTTGTATTTATCAAATTTAGGCATTTCAAAGTTATGATGGAATGGTATCATAGCTATTTTTCTATCAAATGAGCAAGGACAGATGTCTTCAAGAGTTTATCTCTTCTTTGTTTTTCCTAATTGTATGTCGATAATCTTCTGGTGTAAGCTTTAAATTTGTAGTGACTCCTTGAATGGTGGCTTTCCCTTGTCATGTAGTGACTCCACACTCAATATCTCTACCAATTATAGTGATAACAATAACACGATTATTAGATTCTTGAATATGTTCAACTATGTTATCACATGATGCAGGAGCATCACTCAAACATGTATTTATGATGTTTTTTTTTAATGATAAAAGTATATATTAAGTTGGTTCAGGTTTAAGAGGTCCACTTGGATTATAATCCAATGGTTTAGATAGGTTGAATAGGTTAGAAATTCAAATGTGTGGTTTCTCACCAAAAAGGCAAATTTGAATTCCTAGGGAGTTTTGGCTTGTTGCAAGGTTGAGATTTGTTTCTCAATTATTATTTTTGGTTTGATAAGCATAATAAGGTATTAAAAGGACCATGGACAACATGTAAGATCTTTTTTACTTGTTTATTTCTTAGGTCTTGGTTAAAAGTTGTAAAAGTGTATACTTTTACAAGTTGATGCACAACTTATTATGGTGTTTTTAGGTTTTGATGAAAATCACAAATTTAACTCGATGAAAATAACTTGTAATAGATCATTCAAACCAAAAATTTAAAATGGCATGCTCCAAGAAATGGCTAGAGGAGCTATTTGATGAAATTTGTAGTTTCCTTCACCATTTTATGATAGTTTTTAAGAAATTATAGTCTGAAACTCTTTGTGTATGGCCTTGTATGGTCAAGTTGTAGGAATGTGTTCACATAGGATGATAATGACATGTATTAAGGTTTAAATGCAATTTTTTTGAGGTGATTTCATTGAGTTTTTCTCAAGTTATGATAAAAATAGTGCTCACTGCTCTGTTATGAAACTAGGGTTTCCAATGGTAAAGATTTACCCATGAATTTTGTTTTAACTGTGGGAAAAATCTAAAACTTGGTAGAAACCTTCATTTAATTCTTTCCTAGGGTTCTACCAAAGGAGAGGTCTTGAAAGTGTTGCAAGTGAAAGTTATGCAGATCTGTGTGCAAGAGGGAATGGTAAACCTTATAAAGGGTTTAGTGATTTTTTGTCATTTTTGAGTTGCCACAGTGGAGCTAGGGTTTGATAAGACCCTATAGAGTTTGTTGAACATTGGTGAAGCTTTACAGGGTGGAAATGAAGAGTTGTGTCATCCCAAATAGCAATAGGTTAGCTTGAGGGTTTGAGAATTGTTGAAATTATCATTTCCCATTACTCTTGTTTGTCCATAAAGTACAAAAGGTTGTCTTCCTCTACATCATTGTTGGTTTCAGATCAGCTAAAGAAAGAACTTTAATATTAGGGTTAAGCAAGGAAAAGAAAGGTGCCTCCAAGAAACACTGAAAGGGTGGCAGAAAGGATAGAAAAACAATTGGGAGAAGCCCTTGCTAGAGAAATGAGGGAGATGAGAGTTGGTCTAGATGCAAGAATCAGTGTAGTTGAATCCAACCAAAGAAGAGGAGTGGTTATAGGGGACATGAGTGACCAATAAGAAGAAGTGGTGAATGAAGAAAATAAAGAGGAGAGGTATGTTGATGAATTGACGATGGAAATATTGTTTAAGGCAGTCAAGAGTGAAGGAACCAAGGTGAAGGTGGAGCTTCCATTATATGTAGGTAGTTTGAATGGTGAAGAACTCCTTTATTGGATAGGGGAGTTGGATAAGTACTTTGAATTGGAGGAGGTATCTAAATAACAACAATTAAAGTTGGCCAGGACCAAGCTGAAAGGTCATTCATTCTTGTGGTGGGTATGTTCGGGCAGAAAGGAAAAAGAAAGGAAAACCCAAGATTACTTCTTGGGATAGGATGGTGGCCAAGCTAAAGGGAAAATTCATGCCTTGTGACTATATGACACAATTGTATAAGAAGTTGCAAAACTTGAAACAAAAGGATATGGGAGTAAAAGAGTACATCGAAGAGTTTTATAAGTTGAGTATTAGATCAAGACATATGGAGGATTATACTAATGAGGTTGCAAGATACCTTAATGGGTTGAAGTATAGCTTACAAGATGAGTTGAGCCTCACAAGCCCTGGAACACTTGAAGAGTGCTAATAGCTAGCCTTAAAGGTTGAGGAGAAGCTGAATAGGAAGTAAGAAAATCATAATAGAGGTAGAGGAAGGACTTATGTAGGTAGAGGTCCATATGTTGATAGAGGAAAATCACAAAGCGATCAAGGAGATTCAAGCATCTCACAAGAACAAGCAAAAATTTCAAGAAGGGATTTTAGAGGAAGAAGGCCCAACTTTAGGGGAAGATTTGGACAAAGAGGAGGTCTTATATGAGATTCTTGAGTTTCATGCAATTTGGTGCTTTATGACCCTTTTCCTATGGTATTCATTGTGATCATTATCATTATACCATGAGGGTTTAAATTGGGGTTCATCATAGTGTCTAAGCTCGGGAAGCTTGATAATATTGGTTTGAATTAACTTGTCCAAGACTGTCTCAATTGACTCCCCTAAGGGAGTGTACTTGCATCTAGTGGTGTTGTTGGGTCTTAGAGGTCCCTTTGGAGGATTCATATTTTGATTGTTTTATTTATTGTTTGGTGGGGGTTTTATGTTTTGTACAAAATTTACATCCACAACACCATAATTGGTAACATTATTGTTCTTATCCCATAGGCAAGGTTTGTCACTAGAGTTTGATGTATGATCCTTGTTATCCTTGTAGATTTATATAAGTCCCTTACCAATAAGAGCCTTATCAATTGTGATCCCCTTTTATATGATTTCTCCAAAGATGTTGGCACATTGTATGGTTAAGTGGATACCAATTTTGGTGAACTAATATTTTAGACAAAGATGTTCACTAGTTGTTTTTTTAAGAATAGGATATTTTCATTTGTTATCCATGTTTCTCCAATGTTGTAGGAATAAAGTGAATGTATCTCCTATTTTTTGTTGTGTGCTACATAAATTGGTTATGGTAAGTTTGTGTTCTATGTTATAGGATAAATAATTGATAAAATTTTCAACAAGTTCATGAAATGTTTTAATACCATGTGGTGAACGGGAGAACCATTTTATTGCTTGTACTCCTAAACTTTGAGGAAATAGGTGAATTAAGTATGTGGAATTGTATGCAACCTCTAGACATGCAATGTGAAATTCTCACATATGTTCTCATTGATCACCTCTTCCCTTGTACTTGTCAAATTTAGGAATTTCAAAGTTGTGAGGGAAGGGTATTATAGCTATGTTTCTATCAAATGGGCATGGAAAAAATGTCTTCAAGAGTGTAGATTTTCTTCATTTTTCTTAGTTGTATTTCAATAATATTTTGGTTCAAATTTGAATTTGTAATGCCAAGTCATTGTTTGGGTTGTTTGGTGGTTGGTTAGATGAAGTGCACGTTTGATGTTAAGGAATGGATGAAGAAATATACGATGGATTTTGGTTTTGGAGGATGTTTTGAGGGATGTTATATGAGTTGTATGGAATGTTTCAGTGTTGGGGAATGATTTATTTTTGAGGTATGTTTTGTGTTTAATTAGTTTTGTATGAATTTTATGAGGGGTATTAGTTTTGTAGGAAGAATTGTTGTTGAATAAATTATTGTTGTGGAATGAATTATTGTTGAGGGGTGTTTTGAGGGATGTTAATGAATAGTTTTGAATTGGAGGGACATGTGTTAGTGTTGGGATAGTGAATTGAAAGGATTGATATTTTTTTTGTGAAATTAATTATTGTTGGAGGATGATTGTATGTAGATATGTTATATGTGATTTTATGAAGAATGTGGGATGTTGTAAGTTTTGGGTTTGTTGAATATTTTGGGTATGTTGGATGTGGAAGCTTGTTTTGCAATGGTAAGAGATGGAATTTTGAAATGGGGGGTTGGTATGAATGATTTGTATTATATGTGCTCATTGTCATGGTTGGTACTTGTGTAGCATATGAAATGTTAAGAGACAAATAAGATGTTGTGGCTTGGGTTGTGACATCATTATTTTTGTAGTTTGTAATATTTTGTGGTGAAGCATGACGAATGTTTGTGTTTATTAGATTTGGGATATATGGGTTTTTTGGTTGGATATGTATGATGATGTATGAGTAACACTTGCATTTGGTGGATTTGGGATGTATTTTCTTGTCTGATTGGTCATGTTTATTTTTTTATGTAACAAATTTATATTGTCTAGAAAATGGTATCGAAACTACATCATATGATGGTATAGTTGGTTGACTAGGTATGGTATGCATTGAAGGTTGCAGTATAGCTTTGTTAATAGCTTGAACTATATGTATGTTCTTGTGCAAGGGAACATTAGATGAGATGGAATGTGTAAGGTATTTCTCCCTAAGTGTAGAAATTTTGTAATATGAAGGTAGCTTAATGATGCAGTAAAAAACTGCCAAACCACACAAACATAGGGTACATCTGACCCAAAACCAAATCATGAGAAGATCTGAATCAAATCAAGATCACCATTAGAAAGCTTTGAATTAAATAATTATTTTCAACATTCACAACTTATGCTAATTCTTCAATTCATTCAATAAAACAAAGTCCACCAACACACTCACTCTCCAAGGCAACACAAAAACAATCTCCATATCAACATACCAATCCATTGTCGGACTCAATTCATATTTACTACCATCAAAATGATTGAATTCAACACCAAAACTTGATCAAGGAAACTGAACCAAACAACTCTTCACTATTCAACAAATCACTCATCAATTCAACTTGCTTTACGAGGCAAAATAACCATAAAACCAATCATTCATGCTTCAATATTGTTCCCTGACTTCCAAGACATTCCAACATCACATTTTGATTAAGATCAACCAAATACACCCTTACCAAGCATTGATCCAATAGAATCTTTGTATCTTATAATCAAGGCACCATTTTACACTTATGCTACACACAACCAAAACAACAAGTTATCCTCCCAAACACTTTCCAAGCATTGAGACATCCTTATTATCATCACCTAGGCAGGTTCAACACATATCAATCATCATTTTCACTGATTTCATCAGATTCATTGTTTTAGCAATCTTAGCCTTCATTACTCTAATAGGTAACCAAACCCTTGAATCAGGTATTTCCTCTTCACCCACAAAGAATCTTAATAAACCCATTACATATTCAAGGACCCATTTCAGTCTAATTTATCATGACACAAACTTAGAATCTCTTGCTTGAATATTTCATCAGAAAATCTGACTGAAACGCTACTACCAGTCCTTAAATAGGCCAAAAATACAAAGTGACTCCTATCTAACCATCTCCTTTTCTCCAAGTAACTAAAAAAAATATTTAGCCATGACGCAAAACTTAGTATTTCATCGTTCTTAAGGGTTGAAAGGCTTAAATACATATTGATCTATTAAACCCTTGTTTGTAAGCTGAAATCATCTCCTTGGACATGCATACATTATTTCTTCAAACCCATGTTTGTAACCTCCATTGATAAAGGGGAAAACTCAAAAATTGGCTTCAAAACAACAACACAACTTCTTATTCTTGATACCCCTACAACCACCTACTCAATAAAATTGAAACAAATTAAACACAATCCATTCCACCAACCCACTTACCCTACATCAATGGAATGTCCATTAATTTCTTAAGGGACTCTCAAAATCATTGAGAATAGTCTACTGCCCGGAGCACATGAAATTGCTCTCAATACATTTTTTTCTTAAAAAGTTAACTTTCCAACTAATGAAATGAAAACAAACTTCTCCAAATGAAATCACACAAGGATTTGGATTTTATATTTCTAACTATCAATTCAAAGATGAAAAGAATGGAAGAAAACACTGCTAACACATAAAAATAGGGGTTTATTTCCAATTTTTTATTACAAGAATACCAGGCTTTGCTTTTTCTTGCCTCTCCAAGATTTTTATAAAAAAATTCCACTTGGTAATTGACTGTCCAACTTCCATTCGGTTCAAGCTACCACATGATTCTTCATTTTCTTGCTTTATGCACTTTTATTTGCATAATTACATTATAACAACTTTAGTAATATTTGAAAATATACTTAAGTGACCACCTAGTGACTTATTACATGAATTTAATACATTCAAATTGATCATTACATAGCCATGACACTTGATTTTAGATTTGAACACACACATTTGACAAATTAGCCTTTTGATGGCATTACATGATCTGGGTGCTCCTGCACCATACAACCAACCAACAAAGCTTTATAAGTCCCTTAGAAACATGTTTTCTTCACTTGTACTTACAAAACAAAATCAAATTTTCCTTATTCTTTGGTCCTTCCTCATCTTCATTTTCCTTTTCCTTGTCTTCATCTTTGTCACCTTACTTTCTCTTGTCATCTTCTTAATTCTTCATCAACTCCCATCAGTGGAGTATCCTTCAGGTTGCAACTTCCAGTGCTTCACAATCAGGTATCCATCAAGTTCTAACTACAACACAACACAACTCATCAAACCATCTGTCTTTCCCAACAACAGATCCTGGAAGATGCCACACTCTCTTTACCTGCACCTTGTACTCTCTTTACTAGCCATAGACCTTTCCTTTCCTTCCAACACAACTCCTTAGAGTTCTTCCTTTCTGCAGCTTAGATGGATAAGCACCTGCAACCAACCAACAATCTCAACCTACTATCAACAACAACTTAATCACAACAACCTTCCCAGAGCATCTTCAAGCTCTGATACCAATTGATACAGTACAAAACTGCCAAACCACAAAAACACAGGGTACATCTGACCCAAAACCAAATCATGAGAAGATCTAAATCAAATCTAGATCACCATTAGGAAGCTTTGAATTAAATCATTATTTTCAACATTCACAACTTATGGTCATTCTTCAATTCATTCAATAAAACAAAGTCCACCAACACACTCACTCTCCAAGGCAACACAAAAAAAAACTCCATATCAACATGCCAATCCATTATCAGACTCAATTCATCTTTACAACCATCAAAATGATTGAATTCAAAACCAAAACCTGATCAGGGAAACTTAACCAAACAACTCTTCACTATTCAACAAATCACTCATCAATTCAACTTGCTTTACGAGGCAAAATAACCATAAAACCAATCATTCATGCTTCAATCTTGTTCCCTAACTTCCAAGACATTCTAACATCACATTTTGACTGAGATCAACCAAATACACCCTTACCAAGCACTAATCCAATAAAATCTTTGTTTCTTATAGTCAAGGCACTATTTTACACATGCTACACACAACCAAAACAACAAGTTATCCTCCCAAAAAAATTCCAAGAATTGAGACATCCTTATTATCATCACCTAGGCAGGTTCAACACATATCAATCATCCTTTTCGTCGATTTCATCAGATTCACTGTTTTAGCAATCCTAGCCTTCATTACTCTAGTAGGTAACCAAACCCTTGAATCGGGTATTTCCTCTTCACCCACAAAGATTTTCAATAAACCCATTACATATTCAGGGACCCATTTCAGTCTAATTTATCATGACACAAACTTAGAATCTCTTGCTTGAATATTTCATCAAAAAATCTAACTGAAACGTTGCTACCAGTCCTTAAATAGGCCAAAAATATAAAGTGAATCCCATCTAACCATCTCCTTTTCTCCAAGTAACTAAAAAAAGTCTTTAGACATGACACAAACTTATTATTTCATCATTCTTAAGGGTTGAAAGGCTTAAATACATACTAATCTATTAAACCCTTGTTTGTAGGCTGAAAACACCAAAAATAGTGAGGGTTTCATGAAGAAGACACTTGCACTCCTCCAACACTTCGGCCATCAATTAAAACATGCTTTAATATGTATTCTTATTATTTTTAAATCATCTCCTTGGACATGCATATTTTATTTCTTCAAACCCATGTTTGTAACCTACATTGATCAAGAGGAAAACTCAGAAATTGGCTTTAATAAAAATACCAAAAATAGTGAGGGTTTCATGAAGAAGACACTTGCACTCCTCCAACAATCCGACCATCAATTAAAATATGCTTTAATATGTATTCTTATTCCTTTTAAATCGTCTCCTTGGACATTCATACATTATTTCTTCAAACCCATGTTTGTAACCTCCATTGATCAAGAGGAAAACTCAGAAATTGGCTTCAAAACAACAACACAACCTCTTATTCTTGATACCCCTGCAACCACCTACTCAATAACATTGAAACACATTAAATATAATACATTCCACTGACCCACTAACCCTACATCGGTGGAATGACCATTACTTTCTTAAGGGACTCTCAAAATCACTGAGAAGAGTCTACTGCCCGAAGCACATGAAATTGCTCTCAATACATTTATTTCTTAAAAAGTTAACTTTCCAACTATTGAAATGAAAATTAACTTCTCCAAATGAAATCACACAAGGATTTGGCTTTTATATTTCTAACTATCAATTCAAAGACAAAAAGAATGGAAGAAAATACTACTAACACATAAAACAGGGGTTTATTTCCATTTTTTTATTACAAGAATACCAGGCTCTGCTTTTTCTCGCCTCTCCAAGATTTTTATAAAAGTTTCCCACTTGGTAACTAACTGTCCAACTTCCATTTGGTTCAAGCTACCACATGAATCTTCATTTTCTTGCCTTATGCACTTTTATTTGCATAATTACATTATAACAACTTTAGCAATATTTGAAAATCTACTTAAGTGACCACCTAGTGACTTAGTACATGACTTTAATACATTCAAATTGATCATTACATATCCTTGACACTTTATTTTAGATTTGAACACTCACATTTGACAAATTAGCCTTTTGAAGGCATTACATGATCTGGGTGCTCCTGTACCACTTAACACCACTTTGTGCAAGTTTAAGAAAGTACGTGTTGGGATCCAAATAAATGAAGGCATCAAGTGCTCTATCTAAAGAGGGATATTTTTGCATTTATAAAATTTTCTCTTCAGTCATTTTCTTAAATTCCATAGATTTGATTGTGATTTATCCTACGATGATTGGTAGATATTGAGGTTATTGTTATGGTTGTGGAGTTTGGTATTCAAAAGGATCAAATAAATGATAAAGCATTCAAAACTCTAGTTTGATAATCCTAATGGGTTTAGTGGTGTTTGAATTAATAAGATTAGACTCCTTGAGTTTCTTATGTTGTGACCTTGTAATAGGCATAAAATTTTGATGACATTATAAAATATGGATGTAAGTGAAGTTAGGTGATGTGATAGGGATGAGTGTTTTTTCAAGATGGACTATGAGAGATACATTGGGTAGATTTGGACAAAAATTTATGTTGATGTTTGATTAATAGAATATATGAAAACCTCTAAAATTCAAAGTTAACCTAGATCTCTATTCTGATAAGTGATAATGATGATTTTCACTTGTACTAGTATGATGAGTCCAAGAAAATGGATGATGGTGAGTTCATAAACTTAGAAGTAGACAATACCACTAAGCTAATTAGCTCATAGATATTGATGATATTCCAAATATCTACTTGAAAAAGTTCAATTCCAAGTGAAAAGATAAAATAGAAGATAAGATGGGAGATCTAGACAAGATTATGAATGATATTGGTTGCTTGTAGATTGGTGTTTGTTGTTGTTGTTGATGATGATGTTTTTCCAAAGCTAAGATATGTAACCCTAAAAGTACAAGATGAAATTTTATGAAATAGAAGTGAAATTTTGGTTTATTGGTTGAATGATGGATATTGGTTGCAAGTATGTTATATGATAGGTCTCAAATCCTAGGTTTGTATGCTTTTAAATTTTAAAATCTTAAAATTGGAGTATTCTAAAAAATGTTTACACAATCAAGATGTTTCAAATGTGTCACTATGGGTATCAAATGCATCAAGATCGACATCAAATGCATCATGGTAAGGTCAAAAAAATCACTCTATATTTCAAAGGCATCACTACATTTTTGAAAGGTGTCACTATGTTTTTCAAAGTATCACTGTGGGTTGTTAAAGTTTCACTGCACTATTATATGCACCACTATTTGAAAAGGAAATTTGTAGACTAACATGAAAATTTTAAATGGGCTCAAATTAGATGCATAAAATTACTATCATCAGTGTTAATATGTAGATCAGATGTGTAAATATGCATATAAAATGTTTCAAAGGATAATCATATGCATTAAATGATAATAAGATATGTCACTATAGTAGCAAATGTATTACGGTAACAATTAGATGTGTAATTCTATGACTATAGTAAAATTTTGTAAGGGTTTGATTGATTTTGACTTGTTTTTATTGGGAAGAGATAATAACAAATAGATAATAGTAGAAAAATGACACAAGGTATGATATGATTTGTATTCATGGGTCTTCATAATAAAAACACACCAAGAAGTACAACCTAGCTAGTAATAAAGGTATGTTACACTAGTGTGGGCCTAAGCAATACAATACCATAAGATTGTGTTGATGCACACTCTACCCTCAAGAGGGAATAGCCAAGTCTCTAGTGGAACAAGGGGTCATCTTCCTCCTTCCCTTGTATATTTCTATACATCTAAAGAAATTTTATCTCTCCTCAAGATGGTACATGTTGAGTAACTTCAAGCATGATAATGCACCTTGTACCACACTAGATTAAGGACTATTTTTATTAGGTCTCTAAATAAAAAAGGTTCATAGTGGTCTAAAAGTACCCAAGATGAGGGGGATCTCCCCTCTTCTCCTCACCAAATAAGTCTCGATGGATTGAGGGTCTTGTGACTTGGCTTGAACGACGTTGGCCATACCTAGAGGTACAAATTTTATTCTCCCCCTTTATATACCCCATTGGTAAAAGTGGTTGAGGTCACCCTTGGGGTGATGAAATCCCCAAGCAAGAATCCTATTGTAAATAAAAATAAGGTACTAGTGTTTCTTATTCATAGGCTCACACAAAGCACAAGAGAAGAGAATAATTTGCTAGTACTCCTTGGGTGTTCATAACGTGTGCAAATTAAAAGTTGTTTTCATCACCAAGCTCACATAAAGAGAAATGAGAGAGAATGAAAACTAGAAGCTTACCAAAAATAGCATATAATTCATTAATTAGAGCCAAAATGAAGTGTGAACTAATCTATAAATCAGAGAAATTAATTTTTTTTCCCTACAATAGATTCATGAGTAGTCTATTTTTACCAATCTTCTCCCAATGTTTGTGAATGCTACAAAGAAATGTTAGTTCAAAAAACTTGAGAAAATGTTAGTGTCAAAAAATATAATTAACTAAATCAAATATGTCACTGCAAATATCAAAATCATCATTATAAATATCAAAAGTTTTAGTGTAAATTTCAAGTGCATCGATATACCTCTAGATGCATCACCTTACCTAACAATGCATTGTTGTGGATTTTAAATGCATTGATGTGGTATCAAATGTGTCAATTCATTATCAAATGTCATTTTGTAGATTTAGATGCATCATTGTATTAAAAAATCAATCTACAAAATAGTAACCATAGAAAAATAAAATGCGTTGATATATCCTCAAATGTGTTATTGTAGGTTTCAAAGGCATCGTTATGCATATCAAAATACATTGATCTATCATAGAAAATGGTGTTCTAGGTTCAATTGCATCATTGTAACTTGTAACCTTAAAATATACAAGAAACAAAATTGGATGTTAAAACGTGGGTCCCATCAAGCATGCCACAATGTGAATAAGAATAAATTGAATGATCAATGAATTCATTGAAAATAGGAAATCTAATAAAAAACCCTAATTCAATGATGAAATATATAATATCAATAGAGCATGTGCACCATCCAAATGAAATTAATCAAAATAAACATAAATTAAATCAATCAATTAACCTACTTTACCTCCACCAAAAACACCTAGCGTTACTCCATTGTCAAATGTAACAATTATGCTTTTCTAGTATGATATGTGGATTTATCATAAACCTATCATAACCTTGTTAAGAAAAAACATGATGAAAATTGAGTATAGTTTGGTTGTGAACTTGAGGAGAGATTGAGTAATCAAATGATGGATGATTTATAGCTTCTTAAAATATTAGATCAATGGTGTGAGATTAGAAATTAGATTGACAGATGAGGATTGATTAGAGATCAAGAGGATCATGAATGAGGTTGCATGGAGAGTTGAAGTGGAGTGAAGTTCAATTCAATTCACTCACTAAATCTAGCAAAGGTCACTAAATTTAGTGGAGTTCACTAAACTTAGCTTTAGAAGAATAAAGATAGAAAATGTTATTATTAGGAAATAAATAAAATAATAATTTTATTTATTTGTATAGGAATGTGCAAACTAAATAAATTAAATAATTTATTTAATTTTGGAAGAATAATTAGCTAATTAAAAACTATTTAATTATGTGGATGAGGAGGATGCATGATTTTAATTAAATAATTAATTTTTTATTCTATGGATAAGATGATAATACAAGATTTAATTAAATAATTAAAAATTATTTACTTATGGGGATGGGGGAATAATGGAGAATTGATTAAATAATTAAAATTATTTAATTTTGGAAATCTAGAACTTCATAGTGTCTTGTAGGCCAGTTATCATTGAGAATATCACATAGCAGATTGGAAATGGTCGGATAGAAAACTTCTGGGAAGATTCATGGGAAGGTTTCCCAGTGTTGATCAAAAATTATCAAGTACAAAATTTGAAGTTACTCTTAACGCAACATTGGGGAAGCAAAGTTAAGGACTATTTGGAGCAAAAACAAGGTGATAATGGTGAAGAGTGGGTTTGGAAAGATATAATCCAATTGGGTTTAACGGTAGATCAACAAACTTTAATGAAGGAGATTTTTTCTAGTAGGAGGGTGCTTATAAATAATTATGAGGACAAGGTTGTGTGGTGTGGAGCTTCTAATGGAAGCTATTTTGTTAAAATTGGGCACCAACTCCTTGATTCCAGTGGGCAGGATGAAGTATGACCATCTCATTTGTTTTGGAGCAAGGAGTGTCTTCCAGAGGTGGGGACCTTTGTCTGGCTTGCTTTTCGGGGTCAAATACTCATAGGAGAGCTAAGGAAAAGGTTGGGATTTGTAGGGCCTTCACATTGCATCATGTGTGAACATGGTGAGGAATTAGTAGATAATATCTTGCTTGAGTGTGATCTTGCTTCTCATTGTTGGAATATGGTTCATGGTAAATTAGGTTGGTAGGGCCCTCTACCAGAATCTTTGAAGCAACCTTTTATTTGTTGGTTGTAATTTTCTGGTAGATCCACACTCTCTTGTATTTGGAATGTCTATCCTTCTATAGCGGTATGGGATATTTGAAAGGAAAGGAATAGGATTTTATTTCAAGAAAATAAGGAACCAATTAATAGAATTTATTTCAGAATAAACCACTCAATTGAAGAAATTGTTGGAGCAACAACTTCTAGATACTTTAATCTGAAGGTACCATACATAGATTGGGATAAGCACTTCCAAATGCAATGTCCAAGGATTAAGATCCGACCTGTAAAGGGGTTGTGTTGGGTGAATCCAACTTCTAAATTTGGTCAACCAGTAAGGTGGAAACAACCGAAGGATGGATGGACAAAGATAAATTTTGACGAGGCATCAAAAGGAAATCCAAGACCATCGAGGATTGGGTTTGTGGCTAGGGATAGTATTGGCAGTATCTTGATGATGCAAGCAAAAAAAAAATGGGAAGGGACCAACAACATGGTAGAAGCAATGGAAATTCTTCAAGCTATTAAACTTGGGAGGAAGATGGGAATTAGAAATTTTCATTTGGAAGGTGAATCCCTCGTTATTGTGGAGGCAATGGCAAGCACAACACAAGTATGGAATTTGCAAAAATATATTCATGACATACAGGAGATGCTAACCTTCTTTTAAGGCTTTAAGGTGATACATACTCAGAGGGAGGGAAATGAGGAGGCAGATGTGCTATTCAAGTGGGCGCTAATGTTTGAAGTCAAAGGGGAGGAACGAATAGAGGACTTTTGAATCTCTACTTTTAAGACTATCGTCCTTAAAAAGTGATGGTTGATGGAGCTTTAAAGGAAAAGTTTGAATGACATGCTCCTTGAGGGGTATGGTTTTATGTGAGGGTGGGGGTAACAATGGGGGGTTGGTGGAGGCATATGATTTGACTCTTTTAATCTATTAGCCCTCTGGGGTGGATAGAGATGTAGAAAGAGAGCAGGATTCATATAGTTGGTTTTCTTTAATGCATGCACTAAGATAATGGGCCACCAATTTTAATTAGAAAATTAGGGTGGTGTTTCTGCAAGGGCAGGTGTTAAGGATGCAACGCTTGAAGCCCAAGAAGCAAACTGTTAAGAGGGCGTCAACATCCAAGGCAGGAGGTGAAAGAAGATTTTGATTATAGAGGTATGATTCCTTTTTTGGTGTCATCATAGCAGATGGTTCTAGTAGTAATTTTTGGTTGTGATGAATGGTGGTGTTTCTTTGTAATGGGCCTTGGGTTGATGGAAACTCTAAAAATGTAATGGTAATGGCCCTATATTTTGTGAACGATCACCTTTGGTTTTTGAATGTATTTTTTGCTAGCGTTGGGTGGTGGATATTTTTGGTTTGATGGGTTGTGTTGATCCTTGGAGGGGGATATAGAATGGTCAGGAAGTGGGGAAATGTGTTTTTTAGAGGATCATAGTGGCGGTGGGGTGGGGTTTGAAATGAAGATTTTGTGAGACTTGCTTTGTAATCTTTAATTATTATCAATAAAAATATATCTTATTACCGATCAAAAAAATTAATTAATTAAAGTGGATGAGGTAAAATGATTAATTAATCAAATAATTAAAAATATTTAATTAAAAGTGATGCAGGAAAATGATAAAACAATTAAATAATTAAAAATTATTCAATTAATAGTGATGAAAAGGGTGATGAATGATGATGATGAGAAATGATGAATTAGAAGAATGTGTCAAAAAAAATTAGGTGTCTATAGGCACCCTTTTAATTTCTATGGTGTGAATGTACTTATAGAACCTAAAATAATTCAGTGGTGGCATGGGTGTCTTGTTATGTTACCCACCAGGTTCTATGCAAGTCCGCGAGGAAGTTGTAACTACAATATTTGATGAAATTCTTCTATCTTGTATGCTTCAATTGATGTCTATTTGTTGTTATAGAGATTATATTTCAAGTTTAAAAGACTATTAATAGATTCATTCTTCACATGTATTAATTTCTTGATTAGTTATAATAAATACCTTGACCCTTCGCCTATTTTCTTTTGGAGATATTTTTGAAACTTTTCCTTATCAACAATTTCTTTGTCACACATAGCTTCATGAAAAATTTAACTTCTTGTTTGAAATCTCTCCCTTGATTGGAACTTTGAATTGTGCATTATGATTTGTGAATTTTTACAACCTCTTAATTTTGGGTTGTGAGTTGTGAATTTTTACAACTTCATCCCACTTTATGTCATGCCCAAAATTTTTCACTAAGGGCAAAAACATAACTAACAATTTTTTTTGAAACAAAGTAACAAATGATAGCTCTAAAGTATTAAACATCTATGTTTGTCAAAATGATTGTCATAGATATCATTATGGCATCATAGTTTGATGCAATTGAAGTTTCAATGCAAGCCTTGAAGGGTTACAGAAGTTCAAGCTTCAAGCTTACTTTATAAACTATGTGAGTGGGTACACAACCCTTTCTAGGGTCCTCTTTCCCCAGACAATTTCACAGTCGATTTCCACCCACTTAGGTGAAGTTGGGGATCATAAACTTGTTAAGGATATCTTAACTACAAAAGGGGTATAGATTTGATCCCTGATAATTTGACAAGAATCAGTCATGCATATTACAATTTGATTAAATAAAGCGTAATACTCATCCTAACAAAAATGAGAGAATTTAATGAGGATAGTATCTATGAGAAATTAGATAATAGTTCTTCATAAATACCTCATTTATAAAAAAGAATATAATATAATCATTTTTGGGTGATGATAATTGTGAACAACATAAGAATGTGTTATAATGAATGCCACAAATCAAAAGGAAGAACAAAATGGTTAATTCCAAAATTTATCAAAAAAATTGGCTAAGTTTTGAAGTCATCAATCTTTTTGTTAGTTATCAAAACTTCGTTGGTTTCCGCCCAAGTTTCCATAACCTTTTCTTTTCCCAATGCTTACCTAAAATTTGGCTAAGTCCATAATTCATCAGTCTTTTTGTTAGTTAACGAAACTTTATCAATTGTTGCCTAGGTTTCCATAACCTTTCCTTTTCCCAACGCTTACCCAAATTTTGGCTAAGTCTTGAAGTCGTCGATCTTTTTGTTAGTTGTCATTTTTTTTTGGTCATTACCCAAGTCATTTTGAAGTCCAAAAGTGTGTCAGTGCCTAAAAGAATTTTTGTAACCTTTAAATTTTTTTCTTAAGTCAAGTCAGTTTGGAGTTTTTTTCCAAGTTAGGGAACTTCCATCAGTCCCCGAAAAGGTTATGATAACCTTCTATTTTTCCACTCAATATGAATAGAGAGACTTTAATTTTTTCTAAGTCTAGATCCTCAATATATTTTATTACCCGCTACCCCACAAGATCCATGGTGGACCCGCCTCCTTTTCTATGAAACTACGAGAGAACTTTGGGATTCGACGTTACCTCATATTGAATGCCTCATTGAAAAGAAGGTGGTCAAAAGGGTTAAATCTGATAGCATCCGATATTGGGCTTTGACAATACCCTTTTTTGAATGCCTTAACAAAAAGAAGATCAAACGGTTAAGTCCGAAAAATACAGATTTCGAGCTTCGACAACCCCCTTTGTTGAATGCCTTAGGGTGATCCCACAATATTAGTTTACAATTTTTGGGCAAACTAGACATTGAACTAATTTTTTTAACTAAATCTTCACTTTCGAGCTCCTATAGCAACTAAACCGTGAGGAGTTTGAAGATGATGCAAACTAGTGATTTGTAAAGTTTTGTCTATAGATTCTAAATATATTTTTTTTTTCAAAAATTTTGGAATCAGATTGCACTTTTTTTTTCATCTCCTTCGAAAACTAGTTTTTATCAATAAACAACATTTTTAAGGAGTGATGCTCACCGTATACAACATAAATTTTTTTGTATGAAGGATAAAATTCTATTTTTTCAAATTTAGATTTGTAACTACAATATATAACTAGCTCATTTGGTTTCATAGTGTTTTATTTAATATATTTTCCTTAATCAAGTTTTGAATTCAAACACATAGGCAGATTGTATACAACATAACTTTTTTTGTATGTAATGAAATTCAAATTTTTTTCTTTAATGGATCAAGGACATCAATACCCAACCTGAACATAGTTTTCAAATTTTTATTTTGATGATCTACTATTTTTCCACATGTGTAGAACAAAGAGCTTGATTTTCAGTGAAAAACCTACATTCACAAGAAATAAAAAATAAATATAATAATCAAATTTAATTTAATTCAAATTATACTTTTTTAGAAGCTTATAATAAGGACTACATATTTACAAAAAATAAATTTTAAATGAATTCATTTGATCCCCCAAAAGGTAAATCAAAAGTGATTTTTTATCAGCATTTTGATAGGTGTAAAGGAGACTTCATTATAGGTATGGTTTAAAACTAGCAGAGTTCTATCCAAGGGGGCTTGGTCTAATGTGGTTTGATCAAAACCTCTTCAATTGGAATCCTTTAAATGGAAATTTGCAAGGCTTAAATCATTATAGTTTCTAAAAATATGTGATTTCAACAAAAAATTAGGATCTCCCAGAAAGTGTAAACCACTATTGTGGCAACACCCCTTAATGAAAGGAAGAAAAACTTGGATAAGTCCAAAAATGTATGACTTCGGGAATTGGTAATGCCCTTTGTCAAATTACCTTAACAAAAGGGAGAATAAAAAAATGTTTATGTCGATAACATCGGACTTCGGCAATTGGTAATGCCTCATACCAAATTCCTTAACCAAACGAAGAAGGTCTTTTCTAATTCTAAAACATCAAACTTCGAGCATCGGTAATACCTCATATCAAATGTATTAACCAAACAAAGAAGGTAGAAAAATTTAAGTTTGAAACTTCAAACTTCAAGCTGCAATGTTAAGGCTCATGCCTTAAAATGAAGCAAAGGAAGAGGTAAGGTGGAACGCAGAACCTCGACACATGAAATGGTTTTGGTGTTCGTGGAATCGGTCTTAAGGATTTTTCCTTAAATAGTTTGATAAATATGCGGGAAAAAAGGAAATTCCAAAGGCCAACTCCCAAAAGGGTTAAGCTTGTCATCGCTTGTGAAGAAATGATTTGGGCATCATGGCTCAAAAAGATGGCTTACACCTTAACTCATATGCATGTAAGCGACAAGGTGGAAGGAAAAACCCTAACCTATGATAACTTATAGCAAAGTCATAGTTTCACACTTCGGTGTTTCAGGGGTCAGTGTAATGGTCTGTGATGGAGTAAGAAAGGTAGATGGTAAAGGGTAAGGTCGATGGTCGAATATCTATAAGTTAAAAGGAGCTTTAGACTTAGGTATTCAAAATTGATTTTTTAAGTCCATTTAAGCTCTTCAAGCATAAGGTAAGGTGTGTTAGTGATCCTCGATCCCCGACAAGCATGAATGTTGGTCGAAATCCACTATTTCATGAGGATCTTGCATTGACTTTGGTTTACCAATGAAGGTAAGAAAATCGGTGACACATGGAAAATGTCAATTTCCTTAACTAATTCACATCATTGTTGTGAATCATTAAGGTTCAACGGTCGCATTAAAAAGATATGTTAGTTGAGTGATAAACATCTACTCAAGGCACAATTTTGGGATTTAACGACAAGATTTGGAGTTATGATTCTGATGAATATGGAGTATGGATGTTGAGTGTAAAAAATACTCTAGATCTAACTAATGCTAGAGAAGTAAGTTCATTAAATTTGGATGGCAGTGCAAGCTCTATGCAAGAAAGCTTGATGGTGAAGGAAGAGTTGGAGTGTTAAATAAAATTTCAATCTACAGGTGTCCATTTTTAAAATAATTGGCTTAAAAAAATAATACACCTCCCTAACACTAATACACAAAGAATCTCAAAAGAAATAACATTTTTTTTCCAAACGAATTACCAGTTCTTACACTCACATAAAAAAATTTCATCTCTAATTGCAAAGATTGAAATGTTATTCTCAACAAAAATATATATCCTATTCCCACGTATTCATTGCATGTTTCTTTCTATTATCTTTTTAACAGTTACAAAAAAATATCCCATGAAGTTGTAGATACCCACTACTACGTGAGAATTCACACATTAAACAATTTTAACATAGTCCTCTCGAATGACACAACAGTTTGATTCACTGTGCTAAATGCCAAAATGGGAAGGGTTATTCTCTATTTTTCCTAAAACCCATAGTGATATTACAAGGTAACAATACACATGCCCTTTTGTTTTTTTCTTACATAACTATAATATTCTTTCAATCAAATAGAAGGAGTGGATTCTATGGAAATTTCAAAACATGCATTTATTTACATAAAAATTCCTTTGTATAGTAATAGAAATAAACATATATTCCCTTGGTGTTTTTAACACAACTACCATATACACAATATAAACAAAATTATATACAAGAATACTCTCTTTACAAAATTTCTATGAATATTGCCACATAAACTATTTACAACAACCTTCCAAGGCTATTTCATTCAACCCAAAAGTGCAGATTCCACCACAAGATAACAATAATAGTGATCAAGCACAAGAATAATTTTTCAAACTATGAGTTCTTTAAACTTGCAAGTAAACACATAGGACTACTTTCTTTTATGGCCAATAGGGTGTGCTCACCTTCCAACCATAGGTTTTCTCACAAACCATCCCCGAGCTAGGAGGTAACCAAGTATACAGGTACAAACAACAGTAGCATAAACAAACCATTTCAAAACAACAACTCACAACAAGATACTCCCATCCAAGATTGCACATTTACAAAAGGATTCTATAAGAATCCCAAAATGGGGATAGAGGCGGACTACACTACCACATGGGGAAATTAGTGCACAAGAATCATACCCAACATATCATTTTCCTTTTCTTCTTCTCAATAACCCAATTCTCCAATACTTCACATACAACACATCCTTCATACCATCCAACTCCATACACCCATAACACCATATTAACTTGGGTACTCATACCCCTTTTTGCCTCTCCTTCTCAAAGGAGGATATTGATTTCCCCATGGAGGTTCCTACTCATTCATGTCCCCTACAAAGTATTCTCTTCCTAAATTGGGTGAGCCTATCCTCATACAACCCCAACCCAATTCACATATAAATACAAGAACACATAAAAAATATAAAATATTTAACATAAACAACATTTTTACACTTTCATACAATAGAGAAGGAAAAAATACCCATAAGTAGAATGAGGCCTAACTAAAATCCAAGCCTAAATGAAGAATAAGTTGAAAATAAGATCCAATTCCCTTTTCTCCAAGCCAACTCCCAAGAAAGAAAACCAAGTAAAAGAACCCCTCCTTGGACTTTCCAAAGGATTCAAATAGGAGTCAAGGTTTGAAACCCCTTGAAGGACAAAGTGACACATATCACTTTCTCATTCACTCCTATGGACACACCTCCCCACAAGTTCTCATACATGTGTGAGAATTCATTGGGAAGTGAAGATCCAAAGAGTGTTCCACACTCAAGAAAAGCTCTCATATCTCATAAATGAAATTTTGAAGAAAATATTCCAACCCTTTCCAAAATCTGTCACTCTTCTTAATGGGTAATTAGGAAGGGTCACAACTTGCAAAATTCCAAATATTTTGGCTTGATTTGATCCCTAACCCATAGGTAATCATCCTAGGGGTTAAATAAGGGTCAATTAACCCAATTTAAATAATTTTTCAACCATTTAAACTCACAAAATAAATTGTATTTCAAACATAATAAAAGTAAATCAAATGTCCCAAAACTCCCATCAAAATCTCAATTGGCTTTTAAAATATAAATCACAAGATTAAACATTAAATCTTATAATTACAAAATAAAATACAACACAATAAGACTATGGTCCCTCCAAATGGACCATAGTCGATTTTATATGGCTATCACAACAAGGTACCCTTGGTTACCTCCAATCCCATTGGTCATGGTGTGTACCTACACACTCAATTCCATATGTCAAAATATCCAATGCAAGATAATCAATAATTAAATCAACAATTCCATCTACATAAGATCATTTTTCTCTAGATTTTATAAAACTCTTGATTTAATTGTTTCTACAAATCAAGTAGTCACAACTGGAACTTTAATATCTCACAAATTGAAGGAATTTTTGGTTTGAAAATTGGCCACATTTTGTCAAATGAACTCAAGAACATCCCCTTGTAATTTTATTTAATTCCAAACCTTTTATATTTCATTTTCATTTTATTTTATTTTTCACACTATGTGATTGCTCCCATGACTTCGACTAAAATGAAGGATGGTTATTCTTCAAATTTCCATACCTTTCCATATGAATTCAATCAACTATGATACTCCAAATATAGATAAATATAATAAATATCATATGGAACATTTGATACCATCATTTTGTAGCTAGAATAAACTCAATAAAGGTGTTTGATTAATGACAACACTTGTCATTTTGGCACAAAAAGTTTAAATTTTGAGCTGTCAAAAGACTGATATGTTTCTATCATTCTTGTAGTAATTAGTCTCAAATGTACAAAATACTAGATCAACCATGTCTTGCTCATTAAATTTTTTGACACGTCTGTACATGAAAAGTTTCTTAGTCCATCTACTAAAATATGAGTTGTTCTCCTCTTTCTCAAGATCCATGATATTGTTTTTTTTCATGTACTCCCTAAGAATATAGAGCTCTTTATGATCACTAATAATATCATGCTTGTACACTAACGAAAACCCATCTTTTAGGAAGATACATAATATTTCCTTTGGGATCTCCATAAGAAGTGAGACTTGCATCATAATATTGAAATTAATGAGCTAAAATATAGATTTAATAAGAATACCTCTCCTACCTTAGAATATATCCTTGTTAGAGTTGGTAGTGAACCCCATAACTCCCAAAATCATCTACAACCAAAATGCCTATCACAAGTGAGAGATCAAAGCACTTGATTTTATATGCAACCAAGAGAGAATGATCCACACAAGCATATGATATTTATATTAACTTGTAATTATATGTGAAGGAGTACCTAGAATGTGAATGAACAATTAAAAAGTACAATAATGAATTCTTATAAAAACAAAAGTGCAAACCCTAGATGAGGATTTTATTATATTTTGACAAGTGTCCTAATCCTATACAATGATACAACTTGACGTATAAATAACCCAATATAATAATAAAAAATCACTCCTAAGTTTATATTAAGTAATTAAAGTAATAAGAAACCTAATAATTAACTAATGACTAATTAATTATTAGGTGATTATTCTAATTACTCAAACACCCCCCCTTACTATCAATTTAGCGAGAAACTAAACAACCTGATAAATAATACAATGATGGATGCATGGATGGGTTCTGGTTACAAGGCTTGATGAGGTACCCATGTACAAACAAATTGAACTCTCATAAGTAGAGAAAAGGAGAAAACTACATGGGAAAAACTCCTCTCCAAAAGAGAGAAAAATAAATAATTTCACTAGTGAAAGAAATATAGGAGGACACAATGTGACCCCCCAAGGACTAATTCTATCACACAAGTGTAAGAGATGGTATAAAATACTCTAATACCATGTAAGAGTTGAAGATTAGCTCAACACCCAAGAAAACCTGCAATAACAATGATAAACCTTCCATAAGAGGATATGCAAGAATATGAGCTTGCTTAATATTAAAACCTCTCAAATGATGAGGTATGAAGTATGATAAAGTATGATACAAATGAGTACAAGCACCTTTCTTATATAGGCAAGGTTGAGATGCAATATGTAACATGATGTTGACATGTCTCATAATCTTAAGACATGTGACAACTAACTAACTACCTAGTAGAATGTGAATTCTAGATAAGACTTCTAGAAGGAATCTTATTTCCTATGCAAACATGTGATTAAGGGTCAAGGCCCCATTATAACCTATCACCTAGTGAATGCAACCTAGGAACATAATTAAATTCTTAAGTAAACTTATGTAAGTGTAATTAAATAATTAATTACACCAACAAGTACAATAGATGTCCCCTCAATAAGAGAGAAAATGAGGATGTGAATCCCCCCATAAAGAAAGAGCTCATATGCTAATGATGAAAGTCTAAAGACAAAACATGATCCACTATCGACAAACAACATTTTTCCCCTTAGGAAGATACAAATCCACTTATGATTGGAGAATCCATTCCTAAAGATTCAACATGTTTATTGTGCCCTATAGGTACAGTTTGGATGTCAAATCCTTCAATTAGGTTAGATAACCTATGCTTGTAGGACTTCAAAAAATCATTCTTTTATCTCTAATTTGATGTATAACCAATTTGTTTTCCCCAAACACTTACAAAGTTGTAATCCCTGTTTTGTGTAAGTTGAAGACCTTGTATTATAGCTTCATACTTTGCTACATTGTTGGTACAAACTAAATTGAATCTTGAATAGAATTTAATACTTATATTTATTGGGAGACACTAGAATTATACTAGCATCGACAACATTTTTGTTTCTTGAGCCATGAATAGAAATTCCACAAACCCTTTATGCCCTCCTAAACCTTCATGGCATTGGGGATAGGAGTGTTTCCATCATGTATACAATATTTGCCTATTCTAGTCCCCTTAGCCTCATTATATGGTTCAAATTGAAAATAATCACCTCACTCATCTAGCAAGCAATCAATGACCTCTTTCAAAAGCGTATAGATCTCATGAATAGAACACTCTCCCTCAAGGTCATGTAAATTATAGTTCATGTTGACAAGGTTGGGAGTGTAGGTTCAATGTGATGTTTTGCAATGGTTTTAGCCTTAATGGTTCACATTTTTACCATACCTTATTCTAAATATCATATGAGACCAGTTAGAGGACTACCCTCCTATTCTTGGTAGTGAACTCCTTAGATAGGCATATAACAAAGAATGTATGAAGGTTTATAAATCAAATTTCTTGTAAAATTGTGCAGCAATGACATGCATGTAGGTTCAATTTCAAGTCTTTGATGACTCCTCCTATCTTAACAATAGTTCCATCCAATTGTATTACTCCCTTAAACATGGGTTCATATTCAATGCTAAGAATATTAGCTATTTTCTTAGGCATAATAGATCTACTAGTCCTTGAATCAATCATACAATTCTAAACTAGATGGTCTCCAATAATTAAAGGCATATAAAAGGAAGGTGTATTATTTTTATCTAGTATTTCATTCCTCCTTTTTCTTGATGAGGCTGGTTAGAGTTGTTGTTCCTTCCTTTTCCAAAACATCTCCTTACAGTCCTTCCAATGCTTCTTGCAGCAAATCCCTTGGAGATGGTATGGACAAATCCTCCCACATGGTAATGTTCAAGTTGTCCTTCTTCATCTAATCTACAATATTGAAAGGGATGTGATCATATTTTGAAGAAACTTTCACAAAAAAAGGGTCTACTCTAATTGGTTGGTTGGTTTGGGGTTGATCTTATGTCTTATTACCCTTGCTAATAGTTCGATTTAGTTGTAACACATGGGTCTTATCTATTGTACTTACATGTGTATCTTTTTGAGATGCTTGGGAGGTTTATGCCTAACCAACTATGAGAGATGTTATATCTTTGATTTCCCTTATCTTTGACCTCATGTTCTAGTCATCTACATCAACATTCTTGTCTAATGAGCAAATTTATTTAAGTCACAAAAAATTTCCTCATGGTAATTCATCAATGTAGGATCACCCTAAATTTTCTCTTGACTCCCAATAGCTTCCTAATTTTTCTCAATTTTTTGTATTAAAGGTGTTGGTGTACTTTGGACCATCAAAGTTTGACCAAAATATCCATTATAACATTAATTTTGGATATGAGGTTGGTTGCATGAGTAACACCACTCATGTCCTTGAGGTATATTATTTTAAACTAGAACAAGGGAATTTTATGTGGTAGCAGTAGCAAGATTGATAGTGTTAAGAGGTATGGCATATTTTCATTAAGTATACCCTTACTATGGATGCCTATTTGGTTGGAAAACTTGATTTTGGAATTGGTATGGCCTATTATTTTGGGCCTACAACCTCTTTCTGATCACCAAAATATTTCTAAAATTTGGTAATAGATTTTTTCCTTGTGCAGCTCATTTGAAAGGGAATCTAAAGAAAATAGTAGAAAATTTGATGCAATGGGAAGTGGTTCCAAGGTGGGATGTTGAGGTATAATTTCCAAGAAGTACATTAGAGGCCTTGGAGCTATTTTCTAGCCTATATCAAACAATTTTATGCCCTTATTGCAATATCATACACATCCAATAGAGCGGTCCCTCCTATAGATTGTATCATTATAATAACATCACTATTGAGAGGTCTCAAATAATACAAGAAGGCATGATTTGGGGATGGTTTTATCAAGTCAAGGATCCTATCCTAGGTTTTTTTAAATATAAAATTGAAATCTCCCATGAATTCATGATAGGCCTTCTTGATTGTATTCAATTATTCTATCAGATACAAGTGATCACTCTTATCATCAAATTGTTGATAGATCTTCTCACCTAACTCATTCTAGTTGTGAACATGATTACTTTGTACCATTGTGATGCCTTTCCTTTCAGGGATGTAGCTAAGAGTCTTATAGCCATTTTGTCCTCTATGATTTTATGAACAGACCGTATATTGGCTATGTCCTATATGTTCTCTATAGGAGTGGTTGATGTTTCACCAATGAAGAATGAAATATTCTTTAAGGAAATCATTGGTATGTCATCTCTTTGAGATGGTACAAGAAGGATCCCACCATTTAATGTAACAAATACCTATTTTCTTGGAGTATCCATGTTGGTAAAGATAAATATTATTCTATTTAACTAAATAGAAAGTGTCTTTAGCTAAGGGAGCCTACTAAATAGAGGAGTAGGTTGAGTTATAGGATATGTTATTGTAGATCTAGTGTCTCTTCTTGGTGGAGATAAATAAATCCTTTTTCTTCTTCTCAAAGTAAAATATTGTAATTCAATAAACTAGAAGTTACCTCTTGAAGAATATCTAATTTGAATCCTTGTCATGAAATTTGTAGGACTAATCTAGTACCAAAGTGTGAAAATTTTCTAGGTGCTTGAAGAATTTCTTGTAATGGATGTAGTTACTAAGACCAACAATAATCTTCTCAAAATTAAATCAATCTCATCAAAGTGGTCCTTGTCACATGAAATTGCACCCTATTGAAACTAGTTCACCATTCCAATGACATAACAAGAATGATATCAAGGTGCAGGACCTTGTAATTGAGATCATACCTTTGGAGAAGGTTACCTTCTTTTCTAAAATTTATGGAGATTTTTGATCCAATCCAACATTAAATAAGCCTATAGACTATCCCTAATATAATATCTTGCAGAGGAAAAAGGGAGAGAGAACTATAAAAAAATAAAAGGGGTGGTGATGCACCTAGAATAAATGAGTTTATTCCTAATCACTATGACAAAGAAATAATTAAACTTCCAGAAGAACTCACATAGTTCTCTATTGTACCATCTCCTATAAGTATGCATGAAGGTTAGGGTTTGAAAAAAACTAAGAGGGAAATATTTTATCCATAATTAGATCTTGTAAACAAGCTTAACACAACCTAAAAACATAAAAAATATGAAAACATTCATTTAGATATGAAGGTAAGAATGTTTTACACAATATGTATCAAAAATTAGAAGAGTTAAAATAGTAATTTTTATTAATTTAGAGATATAGAAACAATTTAGAATTATTAAAAATATAAAGTTTTAGATGCATAGGGAAACTAAGAGGGGGGTGAATCAATTGTTCATTAAAACATTCAATCCCTCGTTAACTTTCAAACCCTTATCAACATTTAAACCCTCATTAGCCATTAGCAAAATGTAAACATGTGAAATAGAAATTCAAGCACAACCAAACACAATAGAACACTAGATTTATGTGGAAAACCCTAAGAAGGAAAAAAGCACAGTGAGGATTAGCTCACATATATATGAATATAAATACCAACTATAATTAGGCTCACTGCTTAGGGCTAACTAACCAAAGAACTCATTGTCTAGAAGAAAGAAGATAGAGGAAATTGTTACAAATAAATTCACTATCTCTGAGCAACAAGAAGATCCACCACTACAACTCTATGCCATTTGTAACCTTTGTCTTATTACCTCTAACAACTTCAAGAACACTGAAAATGTAGACACCTTCTACTCACTGCATCTAGATTCATAGGCATTAATTTTGCACTCAGATCACCATACTTGATCAAATTTGCATCACACTTTCCACACTTTCCTCCAACAAATCACCTTTCATTTATACCATCCATGACATAAACAATCTTAATTAGGTCAACCTTAATGAAATATATGCATCTCAAATGTGCAACACCAAATAGGTTGGCACCAAACACTTCTACAGTGAAAATAAGTGAAGGAAGACCACACCAAGGGTTAATTAAGACCCAAATCTATACCAACAAGCTTAGCCATGCTTCCACAAATAACAAACAATCTTCATAATTAGTGCTACCATGCCAAGTCGACCAAACCTACACTAACACTAACAAGTGACCACATACATGCTTCTTTAGGTCTAGAAACACCACACAAATAACATAGCAACACTCTATAACATTCCATAATATTCCACATCGTCAAAATATCCAACACCACTGCCACAACCACCTAAAACTAAAGAACACATTCATTCTATGCAACTAGACACACTACCAGAGAACACAACTTATGAATCCAAGCTGGTAGAGAAACTCATCACTCAACGCTCGAAGAGAAAGTAGATATAGATAATATAAACAAGTTCCCAAATCTTCAAGATAGAAAAAAACATGGAGAAATGTGAAACAATCTCATTTCTCACAAACAACCATCTTCACAGGATAACACACTATCAAAAACAAATTCCTCTGCCACATGATCCAGAACCTAAAACTCTAGATGTTGAACCTTTGAACACCTCTGATCATCACATCCAAACCACACAAGCATATATTCAACCATTTAGATAAATGTGGACACAACACGAAATACGCCTCTGTCACGCAACACACTCTTTTATTCAAATTTTCTCAAAAGCACTTGGAAACCAAGTGAACCAGCTACATTAGTAACACCATAAACGTTCCCTCAAAATATCTACAACACCTGTAACACTTTCTCAATACCACAAAAAATTCTTACCATGACCACATAACATGACTATAGTAGAGGTTGACATCAGGCCACAATACAGATGACAACATAGTGCAACACTTCTTCAACAACTTCAACAATCTCAAAAACTATTGACATCAATGATCAACTATTGACATCAATGACAACACCTACAAAATTCTTGCAAGATAAAGTGCATGTATTATTCTTAGAGAAACTAAGGAATAATCCCTTCCAAAATTAGTACAAAGTTATTTTAAACCTTTAGAAGAGGCATAGGAGAAAGAGAACATTTCAAAAGGGATGAAACCATAACCATGATCCTACCAATTCTATGCAAACATGTTTCCACATAATACCAAGTTAGATGCTTGATAAAAAATTCCTAACACCACATGAATGATTTAGAATTGATGAATATATGGATTGGAGTGTAGAAACCCCTACAAAATTTATGAAAAAAAGGTGATTAGGGAAGGCCTTCTAACAAAAATGAGTTTGCAATCTAATAAGTTAATTTTGGGTTTCATTTTCCCCTTAAAATCCATGAAAACAAAATTTAAAACCCATATGGTAGTTGCAAGATTCGTTGAGCATTAATGGTGTTTTCTAGGTCAAAGAAAGAGACTTTGACAGGTGACAAGAATTGGGAAAAACTAGGGACTTAGAACCAAGTTCCAGGTTCCTTTTAGGTCCCAAGCTAGAACCTAGAACTGGGCTTTGAACCTAAAATATAATTTGGAACTTGGTCACAAAGAAAGAATCTTCTCAAGGGTAGTAAGATTCAGGTGGAACCAGGAACTTAGAACCAAGTTTGAGGTTCTCATCAAGTCTCTAATTCTAGTTGAAACCTGGAACTAGGTCACAAAGGAAGTATGATCTTATGGGATTTAGGTGTGAAAGATAAATCAAGATTGGAACTCAAAATAATTGGTAAGAAATGACAGCTAGGTAAAACCAAGAACTTAAAACCGAATTTCAAGTTCCATGTTCCAACCCAGAACCATAGTTTGGAGGAAAGTAAGAAGGAAATTGAGTCATAGGGATCAAGAGTCAAAAGAAAAAAAGGACCTAGAACCAAGGTTCCAAGTTATTTTTTAGTGTCTAGTTTCAATTGGAATCTTACAAAGAAGGCAATATGTGGAGGTCAAAATAGAACAGGGACTTGGTGTTGGATAATTCCAAGATCAAAGAGCTTTAATGTACAAGATGGTGAGTCCCAGCTACTAGGCCATGTTAGGGATTAGTGTACAAGATGGTGAGTCCCCGCTACTAGGCCATGTTAGGTACTTATGTACAAATTTCTCATAAAGTGGATTAAAGGAGAAACACATTGTGGGAAATAAAAATCCCTCTCTAAAAGAGAAATGATGAAATGACAATGAAATGTACAAGTGAAGAAGATAAGTGATAAATGGAGAACTCATGATGACCCCCCAAGGAATACTTCTAGAAAAATTTATAATGGATATTCCCCCATAGGAGAGAAAAGAGTGGTCTATGTGAACCCCCTAAAAATGTGAAGTAATGAACTCCATGTGAGGAAATACTTCCTCCAAAAATTGATAGGAGAAGAGAAACCAAACAACCTCCCATCAAAATGTTTGTATTATTGGTAGATGCTCAAAGCTAGATGTTAAAGATTATCTACAATAGTTGAATGATATTTCTCACCTTAGGAAGAAACAAGACCACAAATGTTTGCAAGATGACTTCCCATTTTGGATAGGAATATGTAGGAAGTAAAACCAATTTCTTTAAATGTTGTAAATGATCCTAATATTTATGTGAAGCCCATGATGTCTTTGAATGATGCTCAAATATATCAAATCCATTTTTTATGTGTGATAGATGTTGATATCCAATCCAATTTTTATGTGTGGTAGAAGTTGATTGTTGAATGCACAAGAAAACTGAGAGGGGTAGGTGAATCACTTGTACCTTAAAACTTCAAAACCCTCACAAACATTCAAATCCACATTAATTCAATTAACCCTTAATCTATTAGAATGATTTATCATGAAAGTAGATAACAAAAAAAAAGCAACACCATGCACAAAGAAACACCAAATTTACATTGAAACCCCAAGAATGGAAAAACTATGGTGAGGAATAGCTCACAATATAGAGTGTAGTGTAGAAAAATGTATCCCTTTACATTTTCACTTTTTTTGGGACCTCCTAATTAAATTGGACTTAATGTTTCCTTAATGTAGTGTTGAAAAATCTATCCCTTTAAATTTTCACACCTTGATTGGGCCCTCTAAATTAAATTAGACTTAATTATGTCTTTGTTACCTAATTTTCCTTTCAGCTCAATCAAGTAGACCTGGAACAACATTTGCAATTAATGAAGAAAGGTATACATAAAACTTTTGCTAATTTTTTCATCATTGCACAAAAGATTCTATCAAATGAAGTTTCAATTTTATTATGCAAATGTTTTTTTACAAGAGAGAAGATTACACAACTTTACATAAAATTGTTAATTTATTCATTTTACAAAAGTATGGTGTCCCACACAAGTCATGGGAATTACTGATCAAATGCAGCATAAAAATAAACTATACATCTGATGAAGAAATAAAAGAACATATGAGAAGAAAATGGATCTATCATTGCCCTAATGATGAATCCAAGGGTTGATCAGATGTATCTTGGGCCCCAACTCCCTTCATTAATTGCTTCATAAGTTACCTACAAGAGATGAAATAGTGTGTTAGAGCTTGGGATGCAAATTCTCCTCATATGCAATATCAACATATATATAGCCTATTCTTATAAAGCATTAAATCATATATGCAGTTTTTCAAAAAGATCCAAGAGTAGAAAATTCAAAGCATAATAGGAAGCTTTTGGCTTCATTTTTTTTCTTTTTTATTCACTATGTAGGTACAGGTACATTTCCTATTGCAAAATCACTTGGTTTAACATCACAACATGTGGAGGAAAATGGGCTCCCAAAAGGGTTGAGCCCAACATGTTTCCCTCTTAGTTTTTAAAAGGGATATGAGGTGTGTTTTCATCAATGAAAGTGACTTCAAGTCACAATAGTCATTACAAGCATCGCCAAAGATAAGGATAGTCACTATTTATAGTAGAGGTAGCCATGAACATGTTGAAAGGGGGGAAGCAATGATAATGTATATTCTTCTAAATGGTCGAGGTGACAACCATATCTTGAAGAGAATACAATTGAACTTGTTAGGGGGCAACAATTGAAAGAGGACAAATGGCATGATGGAGAAAAATAGTCAAGTCAAAGATTTTAACTTTTAAGTCATGCATTGTTTCATGCAAAGAATATTAATCAAAGCAATAAGAGACATTCTTGCTTATTGTGGGATATTTCTTCAATAGGTCAACCCTCCTTTCAATGGAGAAGAGAAGGATCTGTGCAAAGAAAATATAAGTGATGTCAATCCTAAATGTATAAGGAGCAAGCACTTCAAAAGATGGCAATCTAAAAAGTGAGGGTATAAATCAAGATAGGGACAGGAGTTTGTGAACACATGCATGATCACAATCAAAAGAGAATACAAATGATGATGCCACCATGTTTGAGACATTCAAGTCATCATTGATGGCAGTGTTTCACTAGGAAAGTAGAGTATGGTGTCCTAAGGTTGAATGCAATGAAGAGACATGAGGGGGGTAATTTCAATAAATATATCAATCTTAACACATGTGTAGTTAGGGATACTATAACAGTTTACCAGTCCAATGATAGTCTCCTAGTCAAGAAGGGACAGCAAAATCACAACGAAAACCTTTTGACAATAAATTGTTGATAGACATGTAGGCAGATTTTGGAATATGAAGATAGATGTGAACTGTGTGATAGGAATATCTTATGAATAACAACAAGAATTATTTTGTGATGATAGGTATGTGATGGTTTCAACTCATACAGGGAAGATGACATCTAAGTCATCAATACACCATAAAACCTTGAAATAGACAACAAACTATCATATGCACCGAGAGGACAATAGTCATAGTAGATCCTATACATATGAAAATTTATCAAGGCTTTTTCAGCTTGTTTTCTTCCAAAAAAGCTTCCCATTTACATGATGATTGATAGAGCACTTGGTAAAAGTGTACAATTGAAGAACCATATGTTTAACCACAAGATAAAGGGTTCTCAAAGGATAAAAGAAATGTTGTAGTCATCAAAGTGGCAATCCTCTTTGAACATGTCAACCACATATGAAACCATTTAAGGAAGTAATATTTGCATAAAGGAGCAAGCCCACTATTTTATGAGGATGCTCAACAATTTTTTCATGACCAAACCTTTGAAGAGAAAGCTAGTGTTTTCTTCAGTCAAAGAGAAGCGGTGTGTTGCTTAAATGATGAAAGTGAGGGATTTTTCAGTTGGAGCAGTCGATATTTTATCATATATTGAAAATTACGATCTGGGTTCTAGATATTTTTGGACAAAACTTAGGAAACAAGAAGGCAAAAAAACCCAATAAATTTCTCATTAACCTAGTTTGTACTTTATGATTTTTTTTACCAATCCAAGATAGAGCTGATAAAGGTTGAAGTCATCAATGGCACAAAGGCATATTTTCAAACTATGACAATAAAGAAGATTTAATCATTTTACAGAAGGAAACAAATGAAGAAGCATCAGTAAATGGACCTTATGAAAATTCATTAGTAACTATAATAAAGGTGCTTTAAGCATTAAAATGATGGAGCAAATCAATCTTTGCATTTCCAAAGAAGTAGAAGCAACCTGTTCTTTCACAGAAAAGGAGAAAAATGGCATCATTCACAAAAAAGGAGCTTACCCATGCATTGTTCCAATTGGTTTTGTATAGATCTTTCCCAAAAAACTCCAAAAGGCTCATGGAGAAACCCTACCATGGGGGCCCAAAGCAGAAAAATGTTGAAAGAAATGTGAAGTGCAAAATGAGCTTGTAGCTAGGGCTAAAATCCTTTTAAAGTTTTTTTAATAAAGACTTGACTTTGGCTGACAAGTGATTAAAATCACTTTGTTTTAAAATATCTGCATCATGTTTAATACTTAGGTTTTGCCTAATGTGTTAAATATTCCCCTCATATTATTGCAATAGACTTAAGCAAGAATAGAATGTAAACTGATAATAAAGGTAATATTTTATAAATTACCTTAATATTATTTTTTTCATCCAATATTTGTTTAAATTATTTACCCTTGCTTAAGTCATGCAAGATTCATGTGTTGAGGAATAAAACTAGAGCTCCATTTTGACTTTGAGTCAGAACTGGGAGAGATTCATGGGTTGGAGTTAAACAGAGTTGAGTTTTAGTGGAACTGGAGTTTTCTCATGCATTTTGGAGATATTCAGAATGATTTTTTCTTTGACTTTCAGTCAAAATTGAGTGTTTTTAGGATCCTTTTGGGCTGACCATCATGTAGGGCGAGTTTGGCTACCTAATCATTCAGTTTACGTTAGTTTGGAGCCCTCTTTTTGGGGATTTTTACCTTTGCTCGTAAATCACCTTAGGAGTTATTTTTTAGTGAAATTCACTACAAGTGTCACCTCTTGGCACTTTGACTCTATTTTTGTATATAGAGTAAAAGACTTACCCTTTTTTCCTCAGTTCTTGCTTCCTACTCTCTTGTGCATTGTAGAGAGTTAGAGAGTTAGAGATTTTTGTAGCTAGCTTCATAGTTTTATTACAACAGTTTTATTTTTGGCATTTGTTCCAGTTTTTTACAAAAAGATTTCTTCTGCTTTTCAATAAGATCAAGTTCTACCTTCTCATCTTCAGGTGTTGTCTTTTATGTTGGATTTTTTAGAGGAGTTTAATGTGTTTTAGGCTTAAAACCTTTGAATTTCTATCTCTTTCATAATTTAATATATACAAAAATAGTTTTATTTCACAGGTCATACATTGTGCAACTAATCTATTTTATCATCCTAGTTGAGAAAATATTATTTCTCGTTCAAAGAAGATAATTTTTTTAGGCCTTTGTGTGAAACATTTATGTGTTTTAACTGTGAAAGACGAATTGTGTAAAAAGATCCTGAAAATATTTTGTGAATCAAGTTGCATTTTTTCATCATTTAGGTGCATCATCATCCCACTAGTTTCAGTATTTACCATTTATCTTAATCCTTCTATCCCTTTTCCTGCATAAATCATTTGTTTCATAGAAAACATCAAGAGGGGAACTAGCCCATAATCTGGAGATTCACCTTCATCATGAGCAACCCATAGGCTCAAAGGTGTTTCCATGTTACATAGGATTGTTGAGCTTGTCAACTATGCATTCGGGTGCAATCCTACGTGTTAACAGTTTTTGGCACTCACGGTGGGACTGATTGGACTGTTGCAATCCAAATTTTTCTCATAATCACTAATATTTGGTGTGTATATCAGTGATCTCAGCCTTTGGAAGCAAGAATCAACACATCTGGCAACTTCGAGAAGCATTTTTCAGGTTTCAGTATGATCCAGCGCTGGTATATTTTTAAAGATTATGATTTTTTCTTGTTTTTCAGCCTTTGAATGAAGAAGCATGTATATGTTTCATGAAAATCCTACTCATATACCCTCTTTTTGGTCTTATCAAGCTGATCATTATGTTGGTTTTACCACTAATTCCTTTGATTTACAAAGAAACCAACATGCACAGTATGATTACCATCCACCCAACCCTACTCAACTTGCATATCAGCCTACATACGCTCAAATTCAACCCCAAGATGCTGAAATATTTGGGTTTAGTGACATCAAAAACATATTTCTAGAATTCAAAAAGTAGTTGGATGAGGTCAAAAGATAATAAGAGATCGATTTGTAGCAACAAGAGTTATATTATCAGGTCTACCTTCATGAGAAGGAGTTGGAGACACAAAGGATATAGTTTGAAGAAAAGCTTGAGAGGGAGTTAGATGCAAAAGAGGAGTAGATAAAGTTTTTGTTTGCTCAAACACAAAAGCATGAGATCCGAACAACTCCTTTCATTATGGATTATCCTATTCAAGAGGAGGTTCATAATTATAAATTCCCAAGTTTTAAACAAAATGAGGCTCTTAACCCTCCTATAGTTGATTCCAAGTTTCAAGCAAGATAAAGTTCTTAACTCTTGAAATCAACCTCTTAAGCTTGAAATTTTGAGTTTCACAAGCCTTCATCCTTTGCAATTTGAGGAAAGTAGTCAAGTAAAACCTAGTGTAGTTACAAAGCGACCCATTGATCAGGATAACTCACTCATCATGGAGAAGATTAGAAATATAAATCCATTGCATTTAGTTGTAAAGTATTACTGATTAGAGAAGTAAAATATTAAACAGGAGAAGACCTTTCAAGAGGAATCTTTAAATGTTTTAACTAATGATATTCCTAGTTTTGTTGAAAATGATCAAGTTGTTTTAATAATTCAGTCGAGGTAGAAGGGTGAAGAAGTAAAAGAGACTGATCAAGAAGATCATCTTATAACTTGGTTTCATGATCTACCTTCTTTCATTGAAAATGATGAAGAATGTGTGTTTTTATCACATCAATAGCAGTTTCAAAGCAGCACGTAGACATCAAATAATCTGATGAGTTGTTGGTTGAAGACAGTAAATCAGATAATGGAGCCTCATATCTGGAAGAGGGGTGAAAAAGTAAGCCTTTTTTGGAGCCTACACAACTAGCTGAGAGTTGTTATGAAGTAGAAAACAATCCTCCATTAGAATCTCATGAAGAGTGTGAGGAAGGTTCATTTTGGGATGACCTTGAATTTTTTATCTCCAAATTGGATGACAAAGAATCATACCTATTAGAAGAATTTGCAAATCATGATATAAATTAGAACAAAAATTTCACAAGCTTGAACAAGTGTTTGAGTAGTAGGAAGAAGTAAACAAACATGAGGAGTGCATTCATGTTTTGTTTCCTCAAGAGGACTGCCACAAAGAGGATGAGATTGAAGATAACATTAGGGTATATTTTTCACAATCAAAAGGTGAAACAATATCTTTGGAGGAAAATCTTAACCGGCAAGAGAAAAATGTGGAAGTGACCATATTTCCAAATGAGTCACTAAGAATGAAGCATACTAATCAGTAGAATGAGGTAGAATCAACAATGCATGATTAGTAAACCAGTAGTAAGAGTTCAGGTTTCCTTCTTTCAAGAGGATGTCCAATCAGAGATTTAGCCATGAGGGGTACCAATAAAATGCAACTCATTATCAATGCTCGTAATGATGAAATTTTAGATCTGGGACAACAGTTTTGGAGTGAAAATACACTGAGAGGGGGGGGGGTGAATCGGTGTTTATAACTTCTTAAACATTTTAAACTGAAACTGAAAAGAGCCATACATATGTTCTCATTTTTCAATGATAGTTTCATTCATGTATTCGAATGCAATCATATAAATTGAAATGAGTAATGTAACATTGCATTTTAAAGTAGTAAAGTAATAAAGCAAGAGAGTCACAGAGACACAATAGACACAAGATATGCCGAGTGGAAACCCCTCCTGGGGTAGAAAAACCACTCCTGAACCTATTGCCTTTTTCAGGCTTTCATTTCAATAATTTATTTTGACAAAGCCTCAATGGCTGATTTTTGAGCACCGACTCAAGGAGCACCAACCCCTTTGTTTAGAGACACCTATCTCAAGGAGCACCAAACCCTTTCTTGATATTCAATAGAACGTACAATAGTACAGAGGATCTCTTTGTTTCACTTGATTTTTGTCAAGTGCCTCTTGACAGACAAAACATAGAATTTTCAAGAGTCAAAATTGACTCTTCAGAATTCTATGCATTATCTAATCTCGATGCAGCTTGTGGAAAATCCTATCACAATTACAATACAGTCTCATCAAATTTTTATACAATAATACATATTTTATTTCTTTTCTCACTGTTTGATTTTCAATCTTTTCCCATCCAGAAAACTACAAATATGACTACACACTGTGTTTTTCAATTTTCAGCATCAAAGAACAGAATAGACTTTCAGATCTCTAAATAGTAATACCCTTGTTTCAAGTTTTTGATTTTCTATCATAATAGAACCCTAAACTCACTGTTTTTGGCTTTTTACATAAAACATCATTACATATTGGAAGTATTACCACTGTTTCTCAGATTTCACATTCCAGAAAGTTATGCAAGGTTGTTTTTCAGGTTACATAAGAACTGTCAAGTCAGTTCTGATGTTGCAGTGTTCACAAAAGCAAGATTCTTTCTTTTTGTTGAGGATAGAACAACAATGACCAAGAATAGAAGTGTGACAAAGCATGTCTTCACTAGAAGCCTGCACATGCAGTGCTTAAAAAAAATAGTGAGAGCACATCATTTAAAAACTGAAATGATAACCATTTTTCCTGACAGAACCAGCAAAGCAACTGAAGCATTTTTAGCAAAATGAAACCTCTTTTAGATTATACCCACAAGTAGTAATGAAGAGTGCATATACCATAGGAGTTCTGACAAATAAGCTGCTTATGAAAAAGAAGTAACTGAAACCCCAACCAGCATGCAATCGAAAGCCATTTACCATGCATTATAACAGTTACCCACAAATTCCAGTAAGGCTGAGAGAATATTCTGAGATCTATACCCATTAAAGTGACTGAAAAAACTTAAGAAACTGAAATCATTGTGAAGTGTGACTGAAATAACTTCACAAGAATCGTTATCCATGAACCCGGATAAGCATATGAAAAGATTCGATGATATTATCATTACCCATAACCAGAAAACATAGTTTCTTAAAATAACTGTCATAATAACCTTCAAATGAAATTGTAGTCACGTTTTGATTCTTAGAAACAAATATTTCAGACTTTTCTCTTGAAATCAAAAGACGTTTTCAAAAATTTTCTTTGCATAAGAGAGATAGAGTAAGATTGTAACCATCTTGCTTGACCAGAAGCGGATCTGCAAACCAATCAAAAGAAGAATACCTGGTAACTAAATGTTGTTGTCAAATAATGATTACCAGTCCTGTAGAGGAGCAAAAATGGCCATATTGCCTTCCAGAAACGTGCTAACACCCAGTGGCCGAAAGAAGACAAATGGAGCGACCTTTGTGATGGACTCTTGACTGCTCTCGATCGTTGTCCAAGGGAAAAAACACCAGGGATAACAAAGAAACAGCCCAAGGAAAAGATACATGGTGGCGGCCAGAATGGGGGTGTCAAACAAATGTGAAACAGAAAGAAACATTTTTCCCTAACCTCCCAAAGCAAACAATGTGAATTCCTTTACAGAAATGGATAAGCATTTGAAGTTCGAAAGGATAGATAATGATAAATCAAAGAATCTTTATTCCCTTTGAAATCTGTGGACAGAATAAAGGTAATCATGTTGACCAAAAAAAACTCATAAGACTTTTACAAAATGCCAAGTAGACTGCCGACCAAGTCATTGTTCGAATAATAGACAAGGCAAGTCTAATGCCAATTCAAATAATGACCAACATTATTTCATGTGAAGGGGCGAAAGACATAAGACTTTAAGTTCCCACAAAGTCAAAGCAAGGTCACGTTCAATGTGGCATAAACAATAAACAACCTTTTATGACTGCAGTCGGCCTTAAGGCTTGAAGTAAAAATCAACCAAATGACCCAACACAAATACAAATGAAGGATCAAATAGAATGCCCTTGCCCATGGTCAAATACCACCATGATGAAGTCCAATGCAATGTAATTTGCAATGCCTAAGAAATAGAAGCAAGATAATATGCAAGATTCTGAATGCCATTCTCCCATACCAAATACCATAACTGAATTCATTAAAGCCAAACTTGTCATATTAAAGTGTCCATTGTGATAAGATGTGCCAATGCCAAGTTAATGTCCAGTGACTCATGAAGACTGATTTTGCATGATAAATTCACACTGCCATGCCACTTACCATAAACCCTTAATATTCTGAGAAATATGTTGCATCATGTAAACCATTAATAATTTCAAGATGCAAGAGCCTAATCAAACCATACTATAACAACCTGTATAAAGTTGATTTATGCCAAGGATAACATAATTGAGATCATCACTGAAACAATAACTGTTTAAACCAGAAATGTATCACCTAATCAATGGAGAAAATGACCTGTAACCAGAATACCTCAACAAGCACTTGTAATCTGCATATGGAGTTAAACGATCAGTGCCACCATGATACTAAAATTAGTGAAGTAAATGTTCCAATCAAAATATGGATCAACTGAGAAGATAAACCATCAAGATGCCAGATAAATATAGAGTGACATCAAGGACAAAAAAAATATAAGAGGGATTCAACAAACTCCCCCTTTGTCCTTGATGGCAAAAGTGAGCCACCAAACCAAAGATAATGAACTATAACCGAAAGCTCAAAATTATCTCCCTTTTTGACACAAGGATAAAGGGAGACCACCATCTTCTCCCCATTTTCTCCATGAAATACAACAACCAACCAATACCTTGCTGAAACAAATACATGCCCATGCAAAACTGTGACTAGTAACATGTACTGAATTCATGATTTTGAACAACCATGAATACCAAAGGATATCATCTTAACGTCATGAATTTAAACAAATGTATCAATCTCAGGTTTGACATCAAGAGCAAACCAAAAAGATTGAAAAACCAACAACATCATAAGGCTGCAAATCTGAATATCACTATACAACCACTATCCAAGCAACTTGTCAAAGATTCATAACCAAAACTGCACACCAAGACCAACTATTCCACCTTTTGGTCATATCAAAATTGATTCTCCATTGTCAACTATAAACACATTGTTACCAGTATGAATAACCATGCATTAATGCATATCTTGTTGTAATGAACATATGGAAAACATTAGTACCATCATATAAAAACTAAGAGCATGCCATGAAACATGTGAAACAAGAACCAACTGTTCACAGTATGTACCACCCAAATTATGTAAGTGTGTCATCAAGGCCAATATAGTTACCAAAGATAAGCAACCACTATAAACATCTGAAAGCCAATACAGCCAGTGAAAACAACTTCAAATACAATTGGAGCAGAAAACAGAGATCAACAAGTTGTAAGAGAGCGACTATAGAGCCAAGCTCCCCAACAAATAAGCTTCACATAAAATTCTTTTCTGATCCGTAACACACCATTTCTTTTCTCAAAACTTATTGAAAATGTGCAAATTCTTCAAACAATGACTTTTTGATTTAATAACTTATTGAGGAACCAGTAGTGAGATAATTTGGCTAGCACGTTTTCATTGCAACTAACCTTGTTCTCTAGAATAACATCTTTTATCAGAAAACACAAAGTAGCCAAAACTATAGCATGCAGTCCACTACATAAGTCTCAAGTCACCAAACTATCAGTATCAAGAAATAATCAATTGTCAAAGGAAAAATATTGAACATTAGATTCATATTGAAATCTTCATCATCCAAGAATATCCAAACTTCTATCAATGTTGATTGCTATCCTCAAGTAACTATATACGATACCAACATAATCAAAGTCAAAGAATGCTACATCAACAACCACAGTTCCAAAATAAATGAATTTATGGCAACAACTTAGTATGTTGTTCATAGTTTCCAAGCACAACACTGTAGAACTCAACATTCACCATTTAAAGTTTTTCAACTAACTGCCTTTGTCAATCTTTCAATTAAGGCCTCAACCAATACATTACAGCAAAGTAAAGTTAATCACAATTTGTTCACCAGTGGTAGATAGTGTAATTTTGTCACACGTATCATTTATTGTGGACACTTCCAAAGACACAAAAGGTATCAATTTGCAGCAACACCAAACGTCATATGAGAAAATCATCTTCTAACTTAATGATGATATAGATGGATCATTGCAATAAGACAGTTATCATCACACACTACCACTATTATTCCCAACAAGACAATACAACAAATTTGTGTCTTGCATTTGATGGTAAATAGGTTATGAAACTTCAAAATTCTGCTACCTTATATTTGATATCAAAAGGCATTTATCATCTCCCCCTGTCTTCATACAACCTTTTAAATGCTCAGAGATGATTCTTGTGCAGCATGCACAAGATTTAGTTCTTCATTTTTCTTTTCTTGCTTTCTTCTCCATATTTGTATAGGATTTGTTTTCTCTTTTCACATGGTATTATTTTCCTTTTGTTTGAACATGTAGTCCCTAGAAGGCTCTGTCAAATTTTCTTACACCACTGTGCTTTGTGTCCAAACCTATTACACCTATAACATATAATGGAGTTGTCTAGGCCATAAAGAGAGGAATTTCTTCTTGTCACATTGTATGAGCCTCTCTTGATATTTCTCACATGATTGTTTTCATTTCCAAATGTGTCAAGGAGATTGTAGACATTTCCCTTAGTCCTTCTTCCTGCAGGAATAGCTTTTCCAAGCTTATTTTTAATCTCACATCCTTGTGAAGTGAACAGGACTTGATAGCCACTATCACAGATTTGATTGACACTCAAAAGGTTATGTTTTAATCCTTCTACATAATAAACATTGTAGATTGGAGTGTCTTCATTCAGAAATAGAGAACCTCTTCCTTTGATTTGAATTCCAAAGTTGTCTCTGAATTTTACATATCCACCAACATAGTCTTCTAAATTTGTAAATTTTTCTTTGTCACCAATCATGTGGTTTGAACAACCACTGTCCAAGACCCATAGGTCCTTCTTCTTTGAGTGAAAGGCAGTTTGAACAAGCATAGTCTGTTCAATGTTGTTAACTGCTTTGGGTTTCCATACTTTGATGGTTTTCAGTTGTTTATTCTGTTGATCAGCATTGCATTTCTTTGCTGAATGACCCAAAGATTTGCATGTAAAACATCTAATCTATCTAGCAAAACCATGATTCTGCCTAAAGTCAAATCTAGGAGTTCTAGCATTCATAAATCTGCAAGAATTTACTTTGTCACCAAATTTATTGCAGAAGTAACAGTACCCATAAAAGAAAGGGTAGGAGTTGTAAGCCATTTTGTTGCTCCTAAAAGGATGAATATGTTCCTTGACAAACTCAAAATGTTTGAGTTCGGGATTTTTGTTTCCAGCAACAGTATTGTTCTTTTAATTGTCATTTGAGCATTCACCTTTAACAAAGCCAATACCAGTTTTGTCTTTGTTTAATTTATGTTTACTGAGCAAATCATTTAGTTTAAGAGTGCTCTCATACTTCTCGATAGTCTTCTTGAGATCTACAATCTCATGTTCAAGTTTCTGAATTTCTTGGTCTTTGGAACTTATGTCAATGCGAAGACAATCTTCAACTCTTTTGGATTCTTCAAGTTGAGTTTTTAATGAAATTATCTCAAGATTAATGAGCTTCTCTTGTGATTTATCTTGAATAGCATTTTGTTCTTGAGCACACAACTGTTTCTTAAGTTTTCTCAGCTCCTTTAGAGCACATTTCAGTTCTCCTTCATAGTCCACTTCACCTTCTTCAACATCATTGTTGTTTGTTTCATCTTGCTGAATGATTTCATCCATGAAGATGTTTTCATCTTCTTCATCTAGAGACTCATTAGATTCATAATCTGTTTCATTTTTGCTGAATGGACTTTTCTTCTTTTTTAAATTAAATTTTTGTTTGGGTCTATAAACCTTTTTGTTGGCAAATTTCTCAGATTTCTCGTTATCACTGTTTATGTCACCATAGGGACACTTTGCAGAAAAGTGGCCTATTTTGCCATAGTTAAAGCATTTAAAGGGAAGTTTTCCCTTATACTTTCCAGAACCCTTTTTGAGTTTCCTCACAAAATGGGATTCTTTAGAATCATAAAATTATGATTCAGAGAGTTCATCCCTTTCTTTCCTTTCAGCATTAAATGTTGCTTCTTTTGTAGTGGTGTTGTTTTTACTAATCCTCATTTCATAGGTAGTCAGCATGCCTTGTAGACTATCAAGGGTAAGTTGGGTAAAATGTTTCTTCTCTTCTAGAGTAGCTACCTTGGCTTCAAATTTTGTTGGCAAGGTTCTGACGACCTTGGTTACAACATCAAACTCCTTGACTTCTTCTCCTAGACCCTTCATGGAATTTACTATTTCATCAACTCTCAGAAAATAGTCAGCAACTTTTTCATCGTCCCTCATTTTTAATTCTTCAAACCGATGTTTTAAAGTGAGGACTTTGGACTGTTTTACCTTTTCATTTCCTTGATAGATAGTTTCAAGTTTAGTCCAGATTTCACTAGCAGAACTGCAGTGCATGACTTTGATGAAGACATTTTTAGTCAAAGAACATAGAAGAGCATGCTTTGCTCTTGCATTGGTTTCAAATCTTTTCTTTTCATCAAAAGTAGTTGGTAAAGTAGCTGGTACAGTGTACCTAGATAATACTATGCCCCATACATCTAGGTCAATAGAAGTTAAATAATTCTCCATTCTGATTTTCCAGAATACATAATCATATCCATCAAATAATGGAGCTCTAGTCATGGAAGTACCTTCATGAGCTTGAGACATTTTGAATAGACTCCAAGTCCAGAATCAATCCTAGGTTGGAAATACCTATCAGAGGACCCTAGTCTCTGATACCAATTATTGGAGTCAAAATACACTGAGAGTGGGGGGGGTTTATCAGTGTTTATAACTTCTTAAACATTTTAAACTGAAACTAAAAAGAGCTATACATATGTTCTCATTTTTCAATGATAGTGTCATTCATGTATTCGAATGTAATCATATAAACTGAAATGAGTAATGTAACATTGCATTTTAAAGCAGTAAAGTAATAAAGCAAGAGAGTCATGGAGACACAATAGACACAAGATATTTTGAGTGGAAAACCCTCCTGGGGTAGAAAAACACTCCTGAACTTGCTGCCTTTTTCAAGTTTTCATTTCAATAATTTATTTTGACAAAGCCTCAATGGCTGATTTATGAGCACCGAATCAAGGAGCACCAACCCCTCTATTTAGAGACACCAATCTCAAGGAGCACCAACCCCTTTCCTAATATTCAATAGAACGTACAATAGTACAGAGGATCTCTTTGTTTCACTTGATTTCTGTCAAGTGCCTCTTGACAGACAAAACATAGAATTTTCAAGAGTCAAAATTGACTCTTCAGAATTCCATGCATTATCTAATCTCAATGCAGCTTAAGGAAAATCCTATCATAGTTACAATACAGTCTCATCAAACTATTTTACAATAATACATATTTTCTTTCTTTTCTCACTGTTTGATTTTCAATCTTTTCCCATCCAGAAAACTACAAATCTGACTACACACTGTGTTTTCCAATTTTCAGCATCAAAGAATAGAATAGACTTTTAGATCTCTAAATAGTAATACCCTTGTTTCAAGTTTTTGATTTTCTGTCATAATAGAACCCTAAACTCATTTTTTTTGGCTTTTTATAGAAAGCATCATTACATATTGGAAGTATTACCACCGTTTCTCGAATTTCACATTCCAGAAAGTTATGCTAGGTTGTTTTTCAGGTTACATGAGAACTGTCAAGTTAGTTTTGATGTTGCAGTGTTCACAAAAGCAAGATTCTTTCTTTTTGTTGAGGATAGAACAGCAATGACCAAGAATAGAAGTGTGATAGAGCATGTCTTCACTAGAAGCCTACACATGCAGTGCTTAAAAAAAATAGTGAGAGCACATCATTTAAAAACTGAAATGATAACCCTTTTTCCTGACAGAACCAGCAAAGCAACTAAAGCATTTTTAGCAAAATGAAACCTCTTTCAGATTATACCCACAAGTAGTAATGAAGAGTGCATATACCATAGGAGTTTTGACAAATAAGCTGCTTATGAAAAATAAGTAACTGAAACCCCAACCAGCATGCAATCGAAAGCCATTTACCATGCATTATAACAGTTACCCACAAATTCCAGTGAGGTTGAGAGAATATTTTGAGATCTATACCCATTAAAGTGACTGAAAAAACTTAAGAAACTAAAATCATTGTGAAGTGTGACTGAAATAACTTCACAAGAACTGTTATCCATGAACCCGGATAAGCATATGAAAAGATTCGATGATATTATCATTACCCATAACCAGAAAAAACAGTTTCTTAAAATAACTATCATGATAACCTTCAAATGAAATTGCAGTCACATTTTGATTCTTAGAAACAAATATTTCAGACTTTTCTCTTGAAATCAAAAGACGTTTTCAATATTTTTCTTTGCATAAGAGAGACAGAGTAAGATTGTAACCATCTTGCTTGACCAGAAGCAGATTTGCAAACCAATCAAAAGAAGAATACCTGGTAACCGAATGTTGCTGTCAAAGAATGATTACCAGTCTTGTAGAGGAGCAAAAACAGTCATACTACCTTCCAAAAACGTGCTAACACCTAGTGGCTGAAAGAAGACAAATGGAGCGACCTTTGTGATGGACTCTTGACTACTCCCGATCGCTGTCCAAGGGTGAAAATGCTAGGGATAAAAAAGAAAAGGCCCAAGGCAAAGATACATGGTGGTGACCAGAATGGGGGTGTCAAACAAACGTGAAACAAAAAGAAACATTTTGCCCTAACCTCCCAAAGCAAACAATGTGAATTCCTTTGCAGAAATGGATAAGCATTTGAAGTCTGAAAGGACATATAATGATAAATCAAAGAATTAGTATTCCCTTTGAAATTTGCGGGCAGAATAAAGGTAATCATGCTAACCAAAAAAAACTCATAAGACTTTTACAAAATGCCAAGTAGACTGTCGACCAAGTCATTGTTCGAATAATAGACAAGGAAAGTGTAATGCCAATTCAAATAATGACCAACATTATTTCATGTGAAGGGGCGAACGACATAAGACTTTAAGTTCCCACATAGTCAAAGCAAGGTCACATTCAATGTGGCATAAACAATAAACAACCTTTTATGACTGCAGTCGGCCTTAAGGCTTGAAGTAAAAATCAACCAAATGACCCAACACAAATACAAATGAAGGATCAAATAGAATGCCCTTACCCACAGTCAAATGCCACCATGATGAAGTCCAATGCAATGTAATTTGCAATGCCTAAGAAATAGAAGCAAGATATTATGCAAGATTTTAAATGCCATTCTCCCATACCAAATACCATAACTGAATTCATTAAAGCCAAACTTGTCATATTAAAGTGTCCATTGTGATAAGATGTGCCAATGCTAAGTTAATGTCCAGTGACTCATGAAGACTGATTTTGCATGATAAATTCACACTGCCATGCCACTTACCATAAACCCTTAATATTCTGAGAAATATGTTGCATCATGTAAACCATTAATAATTTCAAGATGCAAGAGCCTGATCAAACCATACTGTAACAACCTGTATAAAGCTGATTTATGCCAAGGACAACATAATTGAGATCATCACTGAAACCATAACTGTTTAAACTAGAAATGTATCACCTGATCAATGGAGAAAATGACCTATAACCATAATACCTCAACAAGCACTTGTAATCTGCACATGGAGTTAAACGATCAGTTCCACCATGATACTAAAATTAGTGAAGTTAATGTGCCAATCAAAATATGGATCAACTGAGAAGATAAACCATCAAGATATATAGAGTGACATCAAGGACAAAAATAGCATAAGAGGGATTCAACAAACAAACCCAATTCACCCATTCATTCCAAATTAGTAATATATTTGATCAAACTCAAGAGGTGAGTGAGTTTGGTTATATTCTTCATGAATCATTGCAACAGTTTTTGGGGTATCTTCTTGTTTTCCACCTTTTATCAGCATTTCATAAACATGTAATACATCCTTTGTTGGTCAAAAGGGGGAATTATTTTACAAAGACAGTTAATGGATTTATCTAAGCATCGTCCTTTGTTGTTTAGGGTAGGGTAGAGTAGCATTTTAAGTTAATAAGTGTTCATGGCACATCCTTTTCAGTTTAATTTTTTCTTTCCAATAAGTGTTGATGCACAGTTTGTTGGTCCTATTTTAAATAAAGTCATGGTAGTTTTTTTAGTTTTATTTTGTTGTTGTTCATTTCTGACTGTTGAGGTACAAACAATTTTTTGAGTTGTAAAAAAAGAAAGAATGGAATCCTATGCCCAATGGATATGCAAGGCTACTGATTCTACTTGTTTAGTAGGAAAACACCCCTAAGAGGTCACCAAAATGTTACCTAATTTTTGTTTCAGCTTAATAGGTAGAGTTGGAACAAAATTTGCAATTAAAGAAGAAACGTATACATAGAACTTTTGCTAATGTTTTCATCATTGCACAAAAGATACTATCAAATGAAGTTTCAGTTTTACTATGCAATTTTTTTTTACAAGAGAGAATATTACACAACTTTGCATAAAATTGTTGTTTTATTCCTTTTACAAAAGTATGGTGCCCCACACAAGCTGTGGGAATGACTGATCAAATGCAACATAAAAATAAACTATACATATAATGAAGAAATAAAAGAACATATGAAAAGAAAATGGATTTTTCATTGTCTGAATGACGAATCTAAGGGTTGATCGGATGTGTCTTAGGCCCCAAATCCCTTCATTAAATGCTTCAAAAGTTACCTACAAGAGATGAAACAATGTATTAGAGCTCGAGATGCAAATTCTCCTCATATGTAATATCAATAGATATATAACCTATTCTCATAAAGCATTAAATCATATATGCATTTTTCAAAAAAGATCCAAGAGTAAAAAATTCAAAGCATCATACGAAGCTTTTGGCTTCATTGTTTTGCTAACTTTTTTGTTCACTGTGCAGGTATAAGTAAATTTCCCATTGCAAAATCACTTGGTTTAACATGACAACATGTGGAGGAAAATGGGCTCCCACAAGGGTTGAGCTCAGCATTCTTACCTCTTAGTTTTTAAAAGGGATATGAGGTGTGTTTTCATCAATGAAAGTGACTTCAAATCACAACAGTAATTACAAGCATAGCCACATATAAGGACAATCACTGTCTATAGTAGAGGTAGCCATGAACATGTTGAAAGGGGGGAGCAATGATAATGTATAGTCTTCTAAACGGTAGAGGTGACAACCATATCTTGAAGAGAATACAGTCAAACCTATTAGGAGGCAACAATTGAAAGAGAGCATATGGCATGATGTAGGGCTTCATGATGGAGAAAAATAGTCAAGTCAAAGCTTTTAACTTTTAAGCCATGCATTGTTTCATGCAAAGAACAGTAATCAAAGTATTAAGAGATAGTCTTGCTTATTGTGGGCTATTTCTTCAATAGGTCAACCCTCGTTTCACTGGAGAAGAGAAGGATATGTGCAAATAAAATATAAGTGATGTCAATCCTAAATGTATAAGGAGAAAGCACATCAAAAGACAGAAATATAAAGAGTGAGGGAAAAAGTCAAGATAAGGGTAGGAGTTTGTGAGAACATGCATGATCACAACCAAAATGGAATGCAAATGATGATGCCACCATGTTTGAGACAGTCAAGTCATCATTGATGGCAGTGTTTCACTAGGACAACAGACTATGGTGTCTTAAGGTTGAATGCAATGAAGAGGCATGAGGGGGGAAGTTTCAATAAATATATCAATCTTAACACATGTGCAATCAGGGATACCACAAAATTTTACCAGTCCAATGACATTATATTGGTCAATAAGGGACAATAAAATTATAGGGAAAACCTTTTGACAGTAAATTGTTGATAAACATGTAGGCAGATTTTGGAATATGAAGATAGATGTGGACTGTGTGATAGGAAAATCTTATGAATAACAACAAGCATTGTTTTGTGATGATAGGTTTGTGATGGTTTCAACTCAAATAGGGAAGATGACATCTAAGTCATCAATACACCATAAAATCCTAAAATAGACAACAAACTATCATATGCACCAGGAGGACAATAGTCATAGTAGACCCTATACATATGCAAATTTATCAAGGCTTTTTCAACTTGTTTTCTTCCATAAAAGCTTCCCATTTACATGATGATTGATAGAGCACTTGGTAAAAGTGTAAAATTGAAGAGCCATACATTTAAGCACATAATAAAGGGGTCTCAAAGGATAAAAGAAATGTTGCAATTATCAAAGTGACAATCCTCTTTGAACATGTTAGCCACATATGAAAGATCAAAGGAACTATTATTTGCATAAAGGAGCAATCCCATTGTGTTATGAGGATGCTCAATAATATTTTACATGACCAAACCTTTGAAGAGAAAGCTATTTTTTTATTTAGTCAAAGAGAAGCGATGTGTTTCTTGAATGATAAAGAAAGTGAGGTATTTTTAGTTGGAGCAGTCGATATTTCATCATATCTTAAAAACTAGGATCTGGGTTCTTGAGATTTTTGGATGAAATTTAGGAAACAAGAAGCTAAAAAAACCTAATAAATTTCTCACCAACCCAGTTCGTAGTTTGTGATATTTTTCACCAATTTAGGATAGATTTTATAAAGGTTGGAGTCATCAATGACACAAAGGCATATTTTCAAACTATGACAATAAAGAAAATTTAATGATTTTACAGAAGGAAACAAATGAAGAAGCATCAGTAAATGGACCTTATGAAATTATTTAGTAACTGTAATAAAGGCACTTTAAGCATTAAAATGATGGAGCAAATCAATCTTTGCATTTCCATAGAAGAAGAAGCAACCTATTCTTTCACAAAAAAGGAGAAAAATGACATCATTCACAAAAAAGGAGCTTACCCATGCATTGTTCCAAGTGGTTTTGTATAGATCTCACCCAGAAAACTCAATGAAAACTCTAGAAGGCTCATGGAGAAACCTTACCATGGCGGTACAAAGCAGTTAAATGTTGAAAGAAATGTGAAGTGCAAAATGAGCTCATAGCTAGGGCTAAAAGCCTTTTAGGTTTTTTGCAATAAAGACTTGACTTTGGTCGACAAGTGATTAAAATCACTTTGTTTTAAAATATTTGCATCATGTTTAATACTTATTTTTTTCCTAATGTGTTAAATATTCGCCTCATATTATTGTAATAGACTTAAACAAGAATAGAATGTAAACTGATATTAAAGGTAATATTTTATAAATTACCTTAATATTTGTTTTGCCTCCAATATTTGTTTAAATTATTTACCCTTGCTTAATTCATGCAAGATTCATGCATTGAGGAGTAAAACTAGAGTTCCATTTTTACTTTGAGTCAGAACTAAGAGAGATTCATGTGTTGGAGTTAAATAGAGTTGACTTTCAGTGGAACTAGAGTTTTCTCATGCATTTGGAGATATTTAGAATGATTTTTTCTTTGAATTTCAGTCAAAGTTGAGTATTTTTAGGATCCTTTTGGGTTGACCATCATGCAGGGTGAGTCTGGCCACCTAATCATTCAGTTTACATCAATTTAGAGCCCTCTTTTTGGGTATTTTTACCTTTGCTCATAAATCGCCTTAGGAGGAGTTATTTTTTAGTGTAGTTCACTATGAGTTTCACCTCTTGGCACTTTGACTCTATTTTTGTATATAGAGGAAAAGACTTATTCTTTTTTCCTCAATTCTTGCTTCCTACTCTCTTTTGCATTGCAGAGAGTTAGAGAATTTTGTAGCTCAACTTTAGAGTTTTATTACAACAATTTTATTTCTGGCATTTGTTCTAGTTTTTTACAGAAATATTTCTTCTACTTTTCAATAAGATCAAGTTTTACCTTCTCATCTTTAGGTGTTGTCTTTTGTGTTGGACTTTTGAGAGGAGTTTAATGTGTTTTAGGCTTAAAACCTTTGAATTTTTGTCTCTTTCATAATTGAATATATACAAAAATAGTTTTATTTGATAGGTCATACATTGTGCAACTGATTTGTTTTATCATCCTAGTTGAGAAAATATTGTTTTTCCTTCAAAGAAGATAAGTTTTTTAGGCATTTGTGTGAAATATTTATGTGGTTTAATTGTACAAGTTGAATTGTGTTAAAATATCTTGAAAATATTTTGTCAATCAAGCTGCATTTTTTTCATCATTTAGGTGCATCACCATCCCATTAGTTTTAGTATTTACCATTCATCTTAATCCTTCTATCCCTTTTCCTACATAAATCATTAGTTTCATAGAAAAAATCAAAATGGTAACCACCCCATAATCTAGAGATTCACCTTCATCGTGGGAAACCCATAGGCTCGAAGGTTTTTCCATGTTACATAGGATTGATGAGCTTGTCAGCTTTGCATTCAGGTCAATCCTACATGTTAATAGTCTTAATAAGCCCTATTTTATATCTACAAGCCTAATAAATTACATTTCCCAAAGGGGAAACCTAACAACAATTAATGCCAACACATAACACTTTACCCTGAGCAATGTGTGTTCCAAGAATAGGGACTTGGAACCCATTCGCCCATAGGTGAATGGGTCTTCCATAGGCTTTGGAACCCATTTTTAAAACATATTTTGGTAGTATTTTTATCATCCCAAATTCAAATTTCAAATTTTGGCTTGTAATGTTTAATTTTTAGGAAATAAAGGATAAATGCCTATAAATACAAGGCTATTTTATCAAATTAGCCAGAGATTTCAAGAGGATTTTAAGAGAAATTTCACAAGAGAAAATATTATTGTCAAGAGAATTCAAGGGCAGATTTATTAGTCGTTTATAGCAGCAATCAAGATCTCAAGCATCATGTCAAAGTTATGTTCAATCATGCATATTTTTGGAGCTAACATTGTGATGTAGGTTTCAAAGATCAAAGTAAGCATTCAAGTCAAGATTCAAGTATCAAGATCCAAATCCATTGAAGCTATTTAATGCAAGATCAAGATCAATATTTCAGCCCTCCAAAGGTTTATTCAAGGGTTTTTTGAGTTGCAACATTATATTGTTCATTCATCAATCCTTTCATGTTTCATTGTTTCAATTCAAGGTTTAATTACCAAAACAAGGTATGGCTAAGGCAAGTCCCCATTCACCAACAACAAAAATATTTTCCCTCTTGTGTTTGTGTTGCAAATTTTAGGTTGAAGGAAGATTGAAGATTGGAGATCTCTAAAGTGCAAAGTTGCAAAAGTTGCAAGAAAAGTTGTCATCTCATGGAAACTCATATCCTAAGCTCATTTTTCATCATTTTCATGTGAAACCAGTGGGAAATTGTATCTCAAATATGTCTTCAGAGGCTCCTAAAATTTTAGTTCAAAAAGTTGTCTTAGGACCCATTCGCCATTTTTAGACAGGGGAGTCCTGGACACTTTGCAACCAATTTTGAGGTAAGTTTTAAGTATTTTCCACTCACCCAATTAGTAAAAAATTGATTGTTTTATTAGATCTATGCTTCATCTACATGAATTGGGTCTTAGGTTACAGATTTAAGGTCATTTGGTATTTTTTCTTTCATCTCCCAAAAGTGTTGTTTGAATTCTACCCCCCGTCCACACACATAAAGGAAATTGTCAGATCTTCCATAGAATTGACTCACCTAAGGGTTAAAAGTTAATTTTATCTTGGAGGATCTCATTTCTTGAATGAAATAGAAAATAGGTAGGTTCATTACACCCCATTTTTTCCTTTCTATTTATAGTAAGTTTGGTGAAATATTCCAAATTTAATATAAAACCCTAAGTTTTGGTGAACCTACCCTATTTTGATATGTTTCATTTTCGTGAACCTGAGTATTTGAATATTCTAATTTCTTATTTGGAGTGCATCCAAACACTAGATATAGGATTTGGATTAATTCATTACATTTAGGGTTTCTAAATTTTGCATAAAGTTGCATTATATTTTAGGTGTAAACTTGCATTTTGCATTCATTTTAAATCTAAAAATTCAACAAAAATTGCATAATGTTAGATTGATTTTACATATTATTTACATAATAGCATAATTTTAGTCACTTAAATCAAAAAATTGGATCAAAATTGCATTTAAAAATAGGTCATTTTGATTGTCATTTAGCATCATTTTACACTTGCATTCAACTCTAATTTTCCAGATTTTTGAAACTATCAGTACCAATTTGTAACCTGGAATAGAGAACACACAGAACAACTTAGAAATTACATTTTTCATTTTTAAAAATCCTATGCAAAGACCCATTTTCCCATGGGCAAATGAGTCCTTCAAAGCCTCTCAAAACCAACTTTTTGAGTATTGTTGTGGTTTTTTGCACTTCTCAAATTTGTTTTTAAACCATTGTTTCAGTCTAGCAATTTTCAAGAATTTATATTTTACACATTAGGTCTAATCATCCATTTAGTTTAGGCATTTCAAATTGGGAAAAAATTGGATATTTCAGTTGTGGATAGTTTCAGATCTGTGTACATTTGTTTTATTTTCAGCATCATTTCATAATTTAGCTAGATTAATTTGCATTTTACAATCATTTAAAAAAAAAACAAAGAACTAAAACTAAATGGTTAACCTTGGATAAATTATACCCTTCAAAACCTTTAATTGTGATGACTTTGACATGTTAGATGAAGCTCTTGAGGACTTCATCTCACCTAGATCATCCACTAAAGCTTTGGTACAAGAGGATGCAAGCATAGAGAATCATGACAATCATAGTTTATCTTCTCCCAATACCTCTCCTACTTGTGACAAAGGTATTTTTGTGTTAGAAGACCCAATTATTGAATGTAATGAGAATTTTTTTTGTCCCTCTTTTAATTCTAAATTTCTCTTAGCAAACACTAAGATGTATGGCATAGATGAAGATGTTAAGTTCACATTAGATCCACCCTCACTAGAAGGTTATCTTGGTAACTCAGTTGAGGTTATGAACACAAAAATTGGATCTCCTTTAATTAGTGGACCTCCTAAGCCACCTCCCATCATAGAACCACCTAAAAAAACCATTATCCCCAAGAGATATCTTGAAATTTACAATTCAACATGATAGTAACAATGTTTCACAACGACTAAGTTACAATACCATTGCTTACACATATAATACAAGGAACAATAGGAAACCACAAACCACTCCCACTTCATTACCATTGCCTCAACCTATTTTTCCTAATGATCCTCATTTTCCCTTACATAATGGAAAGGATTTTTTTGAATAACTTAAAAATACTCCCACTAAGATATCCTTATGGGATCTTATTCAAACATCACCTACATACAATAGGATGCTCCAAGAATTTTTGTAGAAGAATGATATCCCATTTTTTGTGAAATTGAATGATGTAGCAATGTCATGTGATTGTAGGTAAGTGAAAAATTCAAATATCACATTCCATCAAAATTAATTACTCTAGCTTGAGATCCAAAATAAACATGAGGCCTTAATGATAAAGGTGATTATTAATGAAACTACAATTAGGTGCGCCCTCATAGACAATGGAACGGGTCTTAATGTTTGTAGCATTTATCTCCTAGATAAAATTGGTGTGGAAAAGAAGCTTATTCAACTCAATGATGTTAATATTTGTGGCTTTGACAATGTTAATAGGAAACCATTAGGAATGATCACATTACCTATTGAGTTCATACCTATAGTTTTCCTACCTCTATCCATATAATGCCAAGACCTCTTTCATACAAACTTCTCCTAGGGAGACCATGGATTCATGCTATGAAAGGAGTATCATCTAATCTTCACTGTTAGATGAAATTTGAATGCAATAACAAGATATACACAATTGAAGTAGATGAACAAAGCTATAAGTTACAAGTTCAACATGATCATAACACTTCCAACTCCCCTAATACTTTTATTTCAACTCCCAAAGTAAAACCTATAGAAGTTGATGGTAATCCTATTTGTCTTTCACCTACAACAAAACTCTTATGTGATGATTGGGGCCATTAGATTTTACACCTTGTTTCAAATAAGAGTCCAAAATCTCACCCTCAAATTCCAAAGGGTCATATACAAATGATTCATCTTCAAACACATGTTATAGGGATGATTGGGGTTCATTAGATTTTACACCCTCCTTTATGAGAGAGTACAAAATCTCACAATCTAAACCAAAACAACCTTGTGTTTTATTTTTTAACTTGATTCTACATCAACATCACCCCATGGTGGTGATGAGAGCTCTTCAACTCCCATCCCTTATGAGAGGAAGATGTGTAACTTTAAGAAATTAAAAACCTGATTTGTGTTCTCGTGAAGAAGCCAATCCTTCTCAAATGAATTAAACCTCTTCATTTGAGTTGGAAGAATGTTATGTTCTTGGATACAAAATCTTTTCTAAACATGGATATGATGAAAACATGGCACAAAATGATAGAAATCAAGTGAAGTCTATATCATACTTGAAAGGTCTAGGTTTCCAACCTTTATCTCCATTTTCATTTAATGCCTTATCATCTACTATGTGTATGAAATCTTGTGATGAGAAAGAAATGTCTCCTACTATTGATCAAGAGAGTATCTTGTCGAGACTCCTCCGAGAACATGAAATAAATTTTATAACAAAAGTTATTTTTGTGCATATCATAGAATTCATGGTCATTCTACTAATGAATGTAAGAATTTGAGTGATAAAATTCAACATCTTAAGGATTTTGGTGTTCTTCCTTCTATTGATGCACCTATTTCCTCTAATTGATACTAATTGTCATCCTATCATGTTGTTAATCACTATGTGACATTAGTAGCCTTATGTGTCTTTCTCATTTCCATTCATGGTGGTACAATATTAGGTGAAACCATATCTCTCTTGGAAGAAACATGATAGTTCTTGGTGGTTGTATTTGTCTCTATGATTGGGGGGCAAAGAAACTAGTTTTTCTAGATGTGCATTCTTTTCAAGGATCACATCTTCTTCTCTGTCTACTTAAAATACCAACATAGCAAGTATGTTGACATTTTAAGTGGGGGTATATTGTCCCTCATTCATTGTCTACATGTTCCCTTCTTAGTGATGATAGCATACATCTCCTAGGAATTGTGACCTTTACATTAGCATTATTTTATTAACATTGGCATTATTTCATTTTGGCATTATCATTTTGACATTTCTTGTTGAAATTAGTGTAGCATTAGTAGAGCATATTGATCATAATGTGTGGTGTCTTATCGGAGTTATCGAAGGTATAAATTTGGTATGGTTATGGGTGTTGTAAGAATTTTCTCTTGGTCTCCTTGTGTTGTGTAGCACAACGCTCAGGTTTGTGACATGGCTTAACTGCCTCCTTGGATCTTGTATAAATATTGCAGTTGTATCGAGCATTAATAGGTCAATCTTTTGGTGCAATGGCAACCATCAATGTAATAATTGGTATCAAAGTTGAGGTCACGGGTTTGAACCCCTCACTTGTGCTAGGGGGATTATTGCAAGAATTCACTCTTGGTCTCCTTGTGATGTGCACCGTAGTGCTCAGGTTCGTGACATGGTTTAATCACCTCCCATAGATCTTGTATAAATTTGGTGGTTGTATCAAGAATTAATAGGTCAATCTTTTGCAACAATAGGAGCCTAATAATATTCTCTCATTGGCCACTTTTTGAGGGCTTGCCTAGTGGACAATGGATTTCACTAGCCCATGTGAGCATGTTGTTGTTTGCATAGTGGATAGCAGGTTCCACTTGTAAACATTTTTGGACAAACAACTAAGGCTTGATCCACATCAAGTTGGACAAATAGTTGAGGCTTGATCCTCCCCTTTTATTTTTGTTTTTCTTTCTTTAGTCTTTGACATTGTATGTTTGTGTATCTTGTATTGTTGTTGCATATCATATATCTTGTGTATGTCCCTTTGTACTTATGTTGGTTTTCCATGGGATCTTGGATCCTTGGGGCTTGCAAAACCTCCTTGATCTTTGTCATCCTATCCCATCGACAATTGTACAATTAGACCTCTCTTGATTGTCTACTTCAGTGTGAGTTTGATGCAAGGCCATCCTCTCACTAAATTGGGGGCTAAATGTAGTGTAGAAAAATGTATCCCTTTACATTTTCACACTTTGTTTGATCCCTCTTAATTAAATTGGACTTAATAATGCCTTAATGTAGTGTTGAAAAATGTATCCCTTCACATTTTCACACGTTTCTTGGGCCCTCTCAATTAAATTGGACTTAATTATGCCTTAATAAGCCCTATTTTACATCTACAAGCCTAATAAATTACATTTTATGAAGGGGAAACCTAACAACAATTAATGCCAACACATAACACTTTACCTTGAGCAATGTGTGTTCGAAGAATAGGGACCTAGGACCCATTCACCCATGGGTGAATGGGTCATCCCTAGGCTTTGGAACCTATTTTTAAAACATGTTTTGGAAGTATTTTTATCACCCCAAATTTAAATTTCAAATATCAGCTTGTAATGTTTAATTTTTGAGCAATTAAGGATAAATACCTATAAATAGAATATTTTTTTATCAAATTAGCCAGAGATTTCAAGAAATTTTAAAATAAATTTCACAAGATCAAATATTATTGTCAAGAGAATTCAAGGGCAGATTTCACATCTCAAGTATCATGTCAAAGTTATGTTCAATCATACATGATTTTGGAGCTAACATTGTGATGTAGGTTTCAAAGATCAAAGAAAGCATTCAAGTCAAGATTCAAGTGTCAAGATCCACATCCATTGAAACTATTTCATGCAAGATCAAGATCAATATTTCAGCCCTCCAAAGGTTTATTCAAGGTATTGATGAGTTGCAACATTGTATTGTTCATTCATCAATCCTTTCATGTTTCATTGTTTCAATTCAAGTTTTAATAACCAAAATGGGGTTTGACCAAGGCAAACCCCCATTCACCAAAAACAAACAATTTTTCCCTCTTATGTTTTTGTTGCAAATTTTAGGTTGAAGGAAGATTGAATATTGGAAATCTCTAAAGTGCAAAATTGCAAAAGTTACAAAAGTTGTCAAAGTTGCAAGAAAATTTTTCATCTCATGGAAACTCATATCCCGAGCTCATTTTCTATCATTTTCATGTGAAACTAGTGGGAAATTGCATCTCAGATCTGTCTTGAGAGGCTCCCAAAAATTCAGTTCAAAAATTTGTCTTAGGACCCATTCGACATTTTTGGAGAGGGGTTCTTGGACACTTTGCAACTAACTGGGACACTCTATAACCAATTTTAAGGTAAGTTTTCAATGTCTTCCACTCATCCAATTTGTAGAAGATTGACTATTTCTATTAGAGCTATGCTTCATCTACATGAATCAAGTCTTAGGTTATATATTTGAGGTTATTTTCTATTTTATTTTCATCTCCCAAAATTTTTATTTGAATTTTACCCCCATCTACACACACATAAAGGAAATTCTCAGATCATCCATAGAATTGACTCACCTAAGGGTTGAAAGTTAATTCTATTTTGGAGGATCTCATTTCTTGAATGAAATAGAAAATAGATAGGTTCATTACACCCCATTTTTTCCTTTCTATTTATAGTAAGTTTGGTGAAACATTCCAAATTTAATATAAAACCTTATGTTTTGGTGAACCTATGCCATTTTTCTATGTTTCATAGAGTAATATCAAAACTAATTACAAAGGCTTCATTGTCGGAGGGATCATTACCCAAAAGAAAGAAAGGCTCACTACCAGAATAGAAAAGAAGATAGAGAAGAATGTAATAGTGAGAAATCCATCTCAATGCAATAGAAAATTCCACCACAACATTGCTAACACCTTCGCAATCTTACTGAAGATTGTAGACACCTTTTGCTTACTACATCCAATAATCTAACACATGAAATATTACATTGCATTACATAAATTCACACTTCAGAACTCTATAATTTGAATCATTTGAACCACACACATATTTCTTATCATCCCTCAACATCTCAACACATATTTATACCATCTTCAACCTTGAAAATATTCTCTGAGATCGACTAAGCACCTCAACTGTACAAATTCAAATTAGGTCAGCACAAAAACATTCCCACGATGGAAAATAATAAAGGTGGACCACAACACACCTTAACTCAAACCTAAATCCACTCATACACACCACACCATGCTTCCACAAACACCAAAGCAACTCCACAATTATTAGTGTAAACACCCAAGGTTGGTTGAACTTATGTAAACACCATTAAATAATTAAGTACATGCTTCCTTTGATCCAAAAACATCTCGCAAACAACAAATTTAACTTGAACATAATTAAGAATATTCCACAAATGCCTTGAAATCTAATAAATTCCTTTGCAACAAGTTTAACATGAAGAATGTACACACCTAGTACACTCAGATAATTCTACCATACACTGCAACTCAAGAAACTGACTTTTGAAGCACCAAACCTCAAACAACTTTAACTACAAAAAGATACAAACACTACAACACCCTTCTATATCCACAAGACCTAAAGCCACTATGTGGAGAAATGTGAAGCAAAACCATTTCTCTCAAACACCGCTGCATTACATAGTTCACACACTAGTGAACACAACTTCCTCTACACAATTATCCAACACACCAAATTCTGGATGCAACACCTTTTTAACACCTTTGATCAACATATCCAAACCACACAAGTAGATCTTCAACATAAAATAAATGTGAAGTGAAACAAGAATGCTACTCTACAACATAGAACCCCACTACAACACACTATTTCCTCTTTCTATTCAAATTTTCTCAAAAGCACTTGGAAACCAAGCACCAGAGGCACATCTTCAGCACTTCATCATCATCACCAAGACAACTACAAAATAGCAACTCAACCATACATCCATAGACAAAATCTTATCAAAGAAACACTAGAGGTTGACACCAGTAGCTTACTAATGACAATATAATGCAACTAATCAAAGCATCATCAAAGACAACATCAACTCAAGATGAATTTCTCACACTCTTGCAAAAAACTCCTACTCATACAGTTGACACCAATGAAAACACTAAATATTTTTGACATCAATGTCAATACCAACTTCATATACTTGCAACAATATCTCCCTTTGTCATTAATGGCAACACATGATGTGAAAAACCATCAATAACAAACGCAATAGCTCTAATCCTCATTATTCTACTCCATACCAACTCATTAGATCTCTTTTCTCCCCCTTACACAACTAACTCATTACTCTCTCTCCCTTTTTCAACTAACTCACCTCATTTTTCACATGACTTATTCTCCCCCTTTGACATCAATGACAAAGAGAAACATATTTGCATGTCTCCCATTGATATCAAATTACTATGCATACTCCCCCTTAGGAGCACACACTATACCACATCAATCAGAAACCACTGCACAATAACAACACTCACTCATCCTAACTTCAACAACCAATAATGCCACTACCTACTCCCCTTGAGAGGTAGCCACCAACATCAATCCAAACCAAAGAATGAATCTTGAGATCCACTGGACTGATGCATCTCCTTATGCATCTAGTTCAAATAAGGATGGGAAATAACCCCCAACTTCTCTTGGAGATATTCAAAAGTATCCTTAGGAAGAGCCTTAGTAAATATGTTAGCAACTTGACCCTTTGTAGGCACATATTCAAGCTTTACTTCATTCTCTAAAACTTTCTCTCTCAAAAAGTGATATCGGATTGAGATATGCTTTGTCCTTGAATGAATTACTAAATTCTTTGATATATTGATAATACTTGTATTATCATAGAAGATATAAGTTGTGTTGGATGTTGAGGTTGTGTTTCTAATATGTGGTTGTCATTGATGTCAACACTATTAGCATTAGTGATTCTGAAGGCTATATATGTCGAGGATATTGAGAAAATTAAAATAAATATGTTGCAGGCAATCTGTGAAGCTATGAAGATCATTGTAGTGGAAAGTTTTGTAAGTTGGTAATCAAAAGTCGTGCATTAAAGGGTTTTCTTCTGAGCCTATCTAGTATGTTCTTTGGAATTTTAGAGGTGCACATCAAGATTGGAGTGAGTTATGAGTTTCTGAGTTCCTATTGTTATTATGTTACTGTAGTAGATTTTTATGGAAGAAGAGAATGCAATTATGGTAAATTAAGTTGTTGTGTATGATCCTTTGATATTTAGTGATGGTTCTAGATTGTACTCTATCATTGTTGTATGTCTGAGTTGATTGGTGTGATCGTGATCAAATATTTTTCCTTTGTGTGTTTGATTTTTCATGTTTCTGGATGACATGGTGGTTGTAGCGTGTTGTCGATCCTTGTGGATTAATATTTTTATATTTGCTGTGTTTGAGGAAGTTTATATAGGACCTCATTATGTTGTGACCGACTATAGTTGGTGTGCATTGAGATTTGTTCATGAATTGGGCTGACAATTTGTAATTCATTTATTCTTTTATCTTTGGCTAACAGAGTTATTGATGTAAATCCATGTAGCAGATATATAAGAGAGATTGTTTCTTCATTTTGGAGTGTGTGAGATGTGCTCAATGAATGTATGAGAAGTGTGAATGTAGAATGTGCGAATAAAGATTAGATCATTTGATTGTAGAGCAGAGTGTGAAGAAGATTGAGTGAAGTATGAAGAAGGGTTTATGTGCTTAACTGGAACTATGATCAAGCTTTCGCAAAAGCTAATTTATCAGTTCATATTCCTTAGTTGGATTTAATCTAAATGTTTTTGTAAGGTAGTGAGCCTTCCCATTTGAGCAGTGACCTCTAGGCAGTGTTCTTGAATGCATGTGCATTCCTTATTCAATTTCATTATACTTCTAATAGGGTCTAATCTTGTGGATTAACATCCACTGTGGTTTTTCCCCTAACAGGGTTTCCACATATTAAATCTTGGTGTTAATATGTTTATGATGTATTGTTGATTCATGCTTTCACTATTAATTATTTGATATGAGATTAAAGGTTAATAAGGTTGAATAAGTTTTAAATTCTATAACAATTGATTCACCCTCCCCCTCTAAGTTTTTTATTATTGTTTTTCTAACAATTGGTATTAGAGCAGGTTCCTCTGAAGAAGCTTAATAGCTTGAGGTGATCCAATATGGCATCATACAAGAAGGATAGTCCCAGATTCGATGGAACAAACTACTCTTTGTGGAAGGTCAGAATGGAGTGTCTTTTGAGGTACATTGGTGATCCCTTCTGGAAGATTACAAAGAACAGATATAATATTCCTCAGAATGGTCCCTCTACCCCTATGAGATCAAAGAATTATGATATTGCTATCAGGATTCAACTGTGTAGTTTTCAAGTCAAACTCATTGACCCATGATTCATGAGTAGTGGCTCACAAGAACCCATCTCTCATGATAATGAATGGTCCACTTAGCACTCATTGCATCTAGGTGATGCTCATAGAGGTGAAGCATTGGTCCATCACGGGAGGTCACCCATCCCCGTACCACTCCATCTCAAGTGCGCTTAACCATGGAGTTTCCCCCAAGGTTAAGCCCACTTAGCTTGCTACCCCATTTGCAAAACCTTTAGCAAGTGTTGTGCCTTATGAACCATTCAATGGGGTAGCAAGCTAAGTGGTCTTAACCTTGGGGGAAACTTTGTGGTTAAGCGTGCTTGAGCTAGAGCAGTACTGGGATGTGTGACCTCCCGGGATAGACCAATGCTTCACCTTTGTGAGCATCACCTAGATGCAATGAGTGCTAAGTGGACCATTCATTATCATGAGAGATGGGTTCTTGTGAACCACTACTCATGAATCATGGGTCAATGAGTTTGACTCGAAAACTACACAGTTTAATCCTGATAGCAATATCATAATTTGACATGCTATGGAAGAAACCTCCTACTTATCAAGATCAAAGAAGCTAAAAAAAATACCAGGGCTATAGAAGCATTATTAAGTGCATTGATAGATTCGGAGATGACAAATGTGATAGGTATGAATACAGCATATGAGATCTAGAAGAAGTTGGAAACATTGTATGAAGGATATGCACAAGTGAAAGTTGTTAAGCTACAGAGTCTGAAAGGTAAGTGGGAAAACTTGAAAATGAGTGAAGATGAAAACTTCATTTCTTTCATGCAAAAAGTAAATGAACTAGTGATGGGTATTAGATGTGTCGGTGGAACCATGGATGAAGAAGAAATTGTGGCTAAAGTGCTCAGATCATTGCCTACTTCTTACAAAGTGAAATCTCATGCTATTGAAGAACTCAAGATAGTTAAAAATGTGATAGGAGATATGTTGATTGGTAAACTAGTTGCCTTTGAGTTGAGTGAATTTGGTGAGTCTAGTCCTAAAATAGAATCTGCATGTAAAGCTATTGTATCCGGAAAAATCCAACAGAGATATGATCCAGGATAAAGTTCCAGAAATACATTCAAATATGAAGATGATATGAAACAAATTGAAGATGAAGAAAGAGAGCTAGAAGAGCTAGAAGCATTGATTGTGAAAAGAGAATCTAGAGGACAAGGTAAGTATAAAGGAAATTTTCCTATTAAATGTTTCTCTTGTAGTAAGATAGGTCATTTTGCATCAAGGTGTCCTGAAAGAGTTTCTAAGTACAAACCTGACAAGTCTAGATTTCAAAAGAAATGTTATTATGCTAAAGAAGGTGTTACTGATGATGAATCTAATAAAGAAACTGGAAATGAATATGGATGGGTATTCATTTCTATCAAGGAAAATGGTACGGTGTCCATTGAATCTGTTGGTGATAAAAATATTGAGAAAGCTCTTGTATCCAGAATTGATGAAAAGGATGAGTGGGTGATTGACAGTGGATTCTCACATCATATGACTGGTGAAAAAAGAAAGTTTCTAAGCTTGGAAAAATATGATAGTGGTGTTGTAATATTTGGAGATAACAATGCTAGTGTGATTTATAGCAGAGGCACTATTTCTCTTGGTGGTAAATATAACACTGATGATGTCCTTTATATTGAAGGATTGAAGCATGACCTATTGAGTGTTGGATAGATGGTAGGAAAGGGATACAATATTCAGTTCAAAGATGGTAAGTGTAGTATATTAGGAAGTTTTGGAAATGTAATTGCTTCAGGTACAAAGACAAGAGGTAATATTTTTCACCTAAGTGTTGCTAGTGAAAGTTGTTTAATTGCTCAAGTTGATGAAAGTTGGTTATGGCATAGGAGGCTGTATCATGTGAATTTTAATAATATTGTCAAAGTAATATCCACGCAAGCATTTAGAGATCTACCTAATTTAGTGAAGCCTATTGATACTATATGCAAGGAATGTCAGATGGGAAAGTAGACAAGAATTTCTTTTTGGAGAAAACAGCATCATTCTAATGGTATACTAGAGCTGGTACATACTGATCTATGTGGTCCATCCAAAATCAAAATTCTACAAGGAGAAAGGAACTTTATGTTGCATATTGATGATTACTCTAGGATGATATGGGTTGCTTTCTTGAGAGAAAAACATGAAGCATTAGAAAAGTTCAAAAGTTTCAAAGCTATGGCAAAGAACGAGACAGGATTGAAGGTTAAATTCTTGAGGTCAGACAGAGGTGGTGAATTCACTTCCTGGGAGTTCAATTCATTATGTAAAGAGCATGGAATCAAAAGACAGTTATCTACTCCCCGGACCCCTCAACAGAATGGATTTGTTGAGAGAAAGAACAAAACAATTCTAGATGTTGCTAGAACTATGATGTTGGAAGGTAATGTTCCTCATATCTATTGGAGAATTTGGAATCACTGTTGTATATACTATCAACCGGGTAAATGTTAATGGTAATTCTAGTAAGACTCCTTTTGAGCCGTGGTTTGGTTACAATCCTATTGTTAAATATTTCAAAATCTTTGGAAGTAGATGTTATATCAAGAGAGATGAATACATTGGCAAGTTTGATGCTAGAAGTGATGAAGGAATCTTTATGGGTTACTTTACTAAGAGAAAATCCTACTAGTGCTACAATAGAAGATTGAAGAAAATGGTTGAAAGTGAAAATGTCAGAGTTGATGAAGACAGTATTAGATCATCCATATATTGTGGATATGACTCAAATGAACAACATGATAGTACTGATAATGAAAATAATGCGTAGACACAGAATCAAGTCTAAATTGTTCTGATGAATCAAGAGAATCAAGAAGGAGAAGCTAGCGGAAGTGCAGAAGAGAGAACATAAGAACTAGAAGTTAGAGAGAATCCCAAAGTCCCAAGGTATGTAAAGCTAAATCATTCTGAAAATCAGATTATAGGAGATAAGAACAAAGGTGTGCAGACTAGAAGAAAAATTGCAAAAGAGTATTGCCTAATTTCCAAGACTGAGCCTAACAATGTCAATGAAACATGTAAAGATGAATATTGGATGGAAGCAATGAAGGAAGAACTAATGCAGATAGAGAAAAATGATACATTGATTATTGTTCCTAGACCTGAGGATAAAAATATAATTGGAACAAAATGGTTCTTTCAGAATAATTTGAATGAACAAGGTGAATTGGTCAAAAATAAAGCAAGACTGGTATGTAAAGGATACTCACAGATAGAAGGTATTGATTTTGAAGAAACCTTTTCCCTTATTGCTAGAATTGAAGTTGTAAGGTTATTTCTTGCTTATGTTGCTTTTAAGAACTACAAATTCTATCAAATGGATGTGAAGTCAACATTTCTGAATGGTGAACTAGAAGAAGAATTTTATGTTGAGCAACCAGATGGATTTCAACTGAGTGATAAAGAAGATATGGTTTGTCGATTGAAGAAAGCACTGTATGGAATCAAACAAGCCCCTAGAGCTTGGAATGCTAGACTAGATAAATACTTGTTGAAACTTGGATTCAATAAAGGTACTACTGACAGCAATATGTATTTCAAGATGGATCAAGATAAAGAGTTGATTATTGAAGTCTTTGTTGATGACATCATTTTTCAAGGTGATGATGACTTATGTATGAAGTTTTCTGATGAAATGAAAAGTGAATTTGAAATGTCTATGATTGGAGAGCTGAAATTATTTCTAGGACTGCAAATTACTCAGCTAGATGATGGAATATTTATATCTCAATCCAAATATGTAAGAGAGTTACTGAAAAAGTTTGGCATGGAAGACTCAAAACTTGTAGGTACACCCATGATAACCGGATGCAAGTTAACACAGAATGATGATTCTCCTAAGGCTAATAAAATAAAGTATAGGTCAATGATTGGTGGATTTCTCTACTTGACTCAGACCAGACCAGACATTATGGATGTTGTTTGTATGGTTGCTATATATCAAGTTGATTTGAAGGAATCGCATGTGATTGCAATAAAGAGAATTTTTAGACACTTGAAAGGGACAGTTGGTTTTGGTCTATGGTATCCTAAGGATGATGATCTTACTTTGAATGCCTTTAGATATTTAGACTGGGCAAGAGATGTGGATGACAGGAAAACTACTAATGGTGGTGCATTCTTTTTGGGAAAGAATTTGGTGTCTTGGTTAAGTAAAAAGCAGAATTCCATTTCCTTATCTATTGTTGAGGCAGAATATATTGTTGCTGCAAACAATTGCACTCAAGTAATATAGTTGAAGTAGATGCTGAGAGATATCATAATTGAATACGATGAGCCTATTGATATATTTTGTGATAACTCAAGTGCAATAAACATTTCTAAGAATCTGGTGCTACATTCAAAGACAAAACATATATCTATCAAGTATCACTTTTTGAGAGATAAAGTGAGTGATAAAGAAGTCAGACTGGAGTATGTTCCCACTAAGGAACAAATTGTAGATATATTCACTAGATTTTTGCCTAAAGATACTTTTGAGTATCTCAGAGGAAAGTTAGGGGTGATTTCCCCTCCTAATCTAAACTAAGATGTAAGTCTTTGCATCAATCTATGCATCCATAGTCATATCTTGTTTCAGATTGATGTTGTGGTGGCTGCTACTTAGGGGGAGTAGTCAAATGATTCAAATATATGGTTCAGATCTTGTGTAAATTTTCCATTGATGTCAAAGGGGGGAAAGATTAATGTGAAAAACCTTTGTAGAATAAAGGGGGAGAAGAGAAATCAGAACAAAGGGAGAATATGGAAGATTAAAACAGTTTGAGAAGAGTTAGTTGTGTTGATGGTATTTTTCACATCATGTGTTGCCATCAATGCCAAAGGGGGATATTGTTGGATGATGAGGTTGTGTTTCTGATATGTGGTTGTCATTGTTGTCAACACTATTAGCATTGGTGATTTTGAAGGCTGTATATGTCAAGGATATTGAGAAAATTAAAATAAATATGTTACAGGCAATTTGTGAAGCTGTGAAGATCATAGTAGTGGAAAGTTTTGTAAGTTGTTAATCAGAAGTTGCAGATTAAAGATTTTGTTTATGAGCCTATCCAGTATGTTCTTTGTAAGTTTCAAAGGTGTGCATCAAGATTGGAGTGAGTTATGAGTTTTTGAGTTCCTACAATTATTATGTTATTGTAATAGATGTTTTTGCAAGAAGAGAATGCAATTATGGTAAATTAAGTTGTTGTGTATGATCCGGTGATGTTTAGTGATGGTTCTAGATCATGCTCTATCATTTTTGTACATCTGCATTGATTGGTGTGATTGTGATCAAATATTTTTCCTTTGTGTGTTTGATTTTTCATGTTCTTGGCCGACATGGTGATTGTAGCATGTTGCAGATCCTTGTGGATTAATATTTTTATGTTTGGCATGTTCAAGGAAGTTTATTTAGGACCTCATTATGTTGTGACCGACTACGGTTGGTGTGCATTGATATTTTTTCATGAATTGGGCCAACAGTTTGTAATTCATTTATTCTTTTATCTTTGGCCGATAGAGTTGTTGATGTAAATCCATGTAGCGGATATATAAGAGAGATTGTTTCTTCATTTTGGTGTTTGTGAGATATGCTCAATGAATGCATGAGAAGTGTGAATGCAAAATGTGTGAATAAAGATCAGATCATTCAATTGTAGAGTAGAGTGTGAAGAAGATTGAGAGAAGTATGAAGAAGGGTTTTTGTGCTTAACCGGAACTATGATCAAGCTTTTGCAGAAGCTAATTTATCAGTTCATATTCCTCAGATGGTTTTAATCTGAATGTTTTTGTAAGGAAATGAGCCTTCCCATTTGAGTAGTGAGCTCTAGGAAGTGTGTCTGAATGCATGTGCATTCCTTATTCAATTTCATTATACTTCTAACAGGGTATAATCTTGTGGAATAACATCCACTGTGGTTTTTCCCTTAACAAGGTTTCCACGTATAAAATCTTGGTATTAATGTGTTTCTGATGTATTGTTGATTCATGCTTTCACTGTTAATTATCTGATCAAATAAAGTTTAATAAGGTTGAATAAGTTTTAAATTTTGTAACAACTAATTCACCCCCCCTCTCAGTTTTCTATTCTTGTTTTTCCAACAAGCTGGTTTATCATATACCACTCTAATACCCTTTAATATTTGCATCATCCACTATACTTGTGTGCAACAAGATGTTGTTGCAATGTATTATACCTTTGCAATAGATAAAGACATTGAATCTTGTTTCTTGCTTAGCCATGTGTCAGCCTCCTATAATGATTTAAGGACTAAGCCTTCACAAATTGAACATCTAACCTGAATAGCTATCTCAATCATCATGAAGGTGCATTTAAATTGTCAACCTAGGCACGTAAACTTAAAATGGGTCAGCACTGTATGTGCACTAGGAATCCAAAGTAGCCACATTCATCCTACAGCTAAGAAAGACACAATACTAAAATTAAATTGCTTGGAAGGAAATAGCATAAATGTTGAACATCAACCAATAACTAGACTAAACTGAAATACATGATAGAAATTAAAATCTAAGCGAACAAACAAGAAACTACTTTGTTCTACTTTGGTTGCAGGAATAGTCACAGAATGGAATTCTAGTGGCTGCAAGAATAGTCAGTGTCAAATTCTTAACTAATTACTGAATAGAGAATAACAACTAAACTAAACTAAGGTACGGGATGAAATACTCATCAAGTGGTCCCCCTTGGATAAGTATTCCCTAAAACTAAGGTAAACTCAAATGCACAAACTTATAACTTCATTTCATTCATTGGAAAACATGAGTACAATTGAGCAACATGACTATATTATTGGAAAGCTTAAGAGTGTGAGTACATCATCAAATTAAAATTCTTCGACTAGAGAGCTCAGAAGGAACATCAGAGCCTTTTTAAACACCAAGTAAGGTGGTCAACTCCAGTGGACATGGAGGATGCCACATTAGGGAAAATGTGGAAAAGAGCAAAGGCGGCTACACATGCACAAAATCTGTCAGGCATGTTTGCCTTAACATGAGTCTGGCACAACAGTAATGCCAGCATTTTCTCAACAAAAATTAATACCATTACAAGGTAGTTACAATCTGATTTACATGAGGAATCTCCAGCCACCAAGAGTCTTCCCTCCATTAAATGACCACCTTGTTGATCGATAAGGCACACGACCAGCTGGTGAAATCTTCTTGAATTGCAAGCCTCTAATTATCTACATGAAAATATTAGTACACACAACAAATACACATCCATAATAATCTTAAAGCAACATTCATTAATCACATGCAAAATTAACACAGTCAATTCATATAGCATGTCAATATCATTTGAAAGTTGTGAAAATAAGTTCATGTCCAAAGTCTATAGTTTTAAGGAAATGTTATGAAAAGATCAACTCCCAAGTATAAAAGTCTTATGACAACTACAATAAATGGACAGCAACTCTATCAATAATTAGACCATAAACTAAACTCATCATTCCCCCAACCTAATGTCTTGTTGGTCCTCTAGCAGAGGAAGAGTTGTGCTTTTGTTTGGTCAATGCCTTGAAATTGGCAACTGCAAGTTGTCCTACATTATTTTTTGTCCAACTTGCTCCATCTTTGTCTCTCATCAGTTATGTTATACCTATAATATCTAAATTTTGGCACAGGCCACAATAGGATAGGTGGCTGAAAAATCAATGGAAGCCAGAATTTCCCTTTTGTTCTTCCAAGCTGCATATATCTACCAGCTCTCTTAAGTGCTATAGCATAGCTATGCATGGAATAAGTCTCTTCTTGCTTCAAATCATCAGATAGTATTTTCCACCTCTGTGATAGGTATCCCACTACATATTCTCTTGTGGTTCTTGTGATCTCATATTCTTTATAAATTGTCTCTCTCACAGGTAGGATCCTACTACCACAGCTTGGTCGGTATAGAATTTTGTGTCAATCCTTAAAAATTCCTCTTGGATGTCTAGATTCACCCCTAATGGGCAAGGGAATGTTGGATTCAATTTTCCTATTATCCCTATATTGCTTTCCCCAACTTACTTCGTTTTGTATCCAAGACATGAATGCCCTTAATTGGACATCCCCAATGTATAACAGTGGATTCCAATCATGGTCTTTGGTCATAGCATAATTATTTAAATAAAATTCACACAACAAATTCTTCATCTCAGGAGGAGCAATCCAATAAGCATTGAAAAATTTAGTAGGGGTCTTAATGCAGGGGTTCAAACCTGAAAAAATCCTTGCCAACTTGAAAGAAAGATGCTTCTCCTTTAAATACAGAGCATAGACCCTCAGAGGAGCCCTACACTCTAATATCTATAGTACTAAAGTTTTCATGTCATCCACCTTCTTAAAACAAAAAATTCTTCATTCTTATCCTCGATCTCCTCATGTCTCTTTTCAATTTCCTTCTTTAGCCTCCATTTTTTTGCTTTCCACTCTTCTTCCCTCCTTTGTATTTATTTCCATAAGTTAAGTACTATCATTTTCATTGAAAAATCAGAGGGCTTATGTACTCCTACTGACATTTTACCTAGCACTTGTGCTTGCTCTTGGTAGAGTGCCAATTGCAAGGCTTATGTTTGTTCAGCCAATTCTAGTTGCAGGGGTGTTGATTGTTCTCTTTGTTCAAGTTGCAGGGCCTCTTGTTCTTCTTCTTGCTCATGTTGCAGGAACTCTTGTTGTAGGAGTTCTCGATTTTCCTCACACACCTAGTTTTTAACTTTTTCTGCAATATCAGCAAGATCTTCCAGTATTAAATTTGTTGCTTCCTTAAATACGTCCTTTTCCTCAACATTTGTCTGCTCCATTGGAGCTTTTATATCCTCCCATGGTGTTTTTCTAGGTTTAGTGCTTTCCTCCAGAGGCACACTGAAGGTTGGCCCAGTTGATCTTGATTTCTTGGGAGGGCCTTCATTTTTTTCTTTTGTTGTAGGAAGAACAGTGCCAACCTTCTATTTCTTGGAGCTTTGCACTTCTTTTTTTGCCATTTTCTTTTTATCTTTTCCTTTATTTAGTTATGCCTTCTTCTTTTGTGCCCTAGTTCTCATTTGGGTTCCAAGAGGAACATCATCATCAGAATCATGAGAGGAACCCTCTTTATCGGAATGCTCTACCTTTGAAGAACTAATCTCAATAGTTTGTTTGGCTATAGGAGGGTTTCTACTTGGGCTTGCATCAGAATTCGAGGCACCAGGAGTGGCTCCAACATTGCTCCTTCTCCTCCGAACCCTACAAGGTTGAGGCAAAACACTAGGTCACAAATGCTCTGGTCTAATTTGATCAATATTCAAAAAAAAATCCAAAGAAATATCAGACACACCATGCAGAGACTTTTCAACTAATAATTTGATCAGACAATGGTGGTAAACATAATTGTCACTACCTTTATGGGTCTCGTTTTCCATGATTGAAAGAAGGTGGTATAGCATGTTGGGCACATTCATTCTCCTTTCGTGCTTCATTTGGTTAAGAAGTTTAAAATACACATAATGTAAATTCGATTGCCGACCTTCACAGGTAATATACTTCACAACATAAATTGCTACCTACTTCCATAGCTTGGGCAAAGAAGTCATCTTTGCTCCTTGTTTGTCCACGCTCAACGGAGGGTCATTAGGTTCTGTAAATTTTCCCCTAGCCGACTTGGCATCCCTGGTAGTAGGGTAATACTCACCATCGGTAGGAAATCTTGTAACTTTTGCAATTCTTTCCTCCATAGCTATGACTTCCAACCCTTTTATCGTGGCCTCTCCTTCAAACAATATCTAGGTGAATTCCAATGCAAAATCTTCATCAAAACCATTTAGCTTTAAGAAATAATCTAGCCATCCACAGTCTCTAAACTCGGCCAAGCAAGGTGCATCCTATAGTAATACATCATGAACAATGGGTTCATTTCGAATTAACCCACCTCCCATTGTCTGCAATCAAACAATCACTCTACAAAGTTTTTCTTCTTGCAATCCTTGTTTGAACGCCAAACTTCTCCTTCCTGTAACTCTGCTAAATTTTTCATCTTGGTGTCGTTTGAATTTTACCTTTTTGGCTTAATATTATGACACAATAAATTAAAGCAATAAAGGAGTAATAAGTGCAGGCTATGATAAGGAAAATGGTGGTGGAGGATTGTCATTTTGCACATACGAGTCATCATCTCACTCAGAATTTAAATTGGTTCAATAACTTAAATTTTGTTGACGTGAACCAGTATAGAAATACATGCAGACATGGCATTGACACGTCCACCCAACCTAAATTTTCACATGTTTCCTCACATGTGAGGTGGAATGTCGATTTGACAGGGACAAGGAATAATTACATGCTATGGTGAACGTCCATATTAATTCATGAAAATCAAATAAATGCATTAGAAGACAATTAAGATATAACAATTGATGTGCACGTACCTAAATTTGTGGAAGATTTATTACAAAGATTATGGAGAAAGTACCGATCACTTTTTGAGAAATCAGTTGAGCAATTAATGAAAGTGGAGTGGAATGAGGTGGAATGGAATGAAATGAAATGAAGTGAAGTGAAGGGAAATGATGGTGGCAAAGTGGAAGAGAGAGAAAGGTGGAATGAATAGGTGGATGGGTGAAGAAGTGGACCCCCACAAAGTGGGAATCTTTATTATGAGAAGTTACATACCTTAATTAGCCAGAAGAAGGGACACTAGGTCCACTTCCTTCGGCTGCAAGAAGTTCGGGTGTTGCATGTTGAGTGAATTGTTGCACAAACTCTTCCTTAAAATTTGGCTTGTGATACAATCTCAGGTGATGACCATTCACCAGCAGCTTAAACCTGATAGGGTCAATGGTAGTAAGCTTAACAGCTCCATTGGAAAATACTTCAGCCACCTCATATGGTTTGAGCCACATTGTCTGTAATTTTCCTGCATTATCTTGATATCTTGATTCATAGAGCAGTGACCAATCTCTAGGCTGAAATTTCTTATCCTTGATGAATTTATCATGCCACTTTATTTTCTAATTATGCACTACCTCTGTGTGATGCAAATTTGCCTTCCTCATCTCATCCAAAGCATTTAGCTACATGATTCTATCTCTTTGTGCCTCAGAGATATACATTCCTAATTCTATTGCAATCCTAAGAGTCTTATGCTCAAATTCAATGGGCATCATGACTGTCTTTCCATACAGCAACTTAAATGGAGTGAATCCTATAGTTGTTTTCCAGGTAGTTCTATAAGCCCAAACAGCTTCTAGTAGCCCGCTTGCCCAATCCTTTTTATAGATAGCCACTATTTTGGTCAAGATGGCTTCAATTTCTCTATTGGTCACCTCAACTTGGCCATTAGCCTAGGGGTGATAAGGAGTAGACTTCTTGTACCTAATGTTGTACTCATTGACCAGTGTTGTAACAAGGGCTGAAATGAGTTGAGTCCCTTGATTAGTCACTATCTCTCTTGGAACACCATACCATGTGAAAATTTCTTCATACAAAATTTTTGCAACCTTAGTATCTCTTACATGCTTCATGGCCTTAACTTCTACCAATTTAGTTACATAATTAGTGAATACCAAAATATAGGATTTACCTTTCGATGGAGGATCAATGGGTCCTACAAAATCTAGTCCCCACTTATCAAATGGATTGATTACTACTTGGGGGTAAAGTGGCATCTCATCAGATTTGGTTGGTCAGCTCATCCTTTGGCATCTATCACACTTCCTTGTATATCTCCTTGCATCCTTGTGGAGTGTTGGCTAGTAATATCATGTGTTCAAAATCTGCATTGTTGTCCTCTTGGATGTAAAATATCCTCCACAGGGTTCATTGTGGCATGCATGCAAAATATCATATGTCTCATCTTCCCTCACACATCTCCTCATGACCTAGTTAGGTCCAATGTAGAAAAAGCATCCAACAATCCATGAGAAAGGAAAATATTTTTCAATGAGCACTCTCCTCTCATTTGGAGAGAAGTGAGGAGGGACTCTCCCTGTGACCAGAAAATTAGCTATGTCAGCATACTAGGGTGTCTGCACACTGATGGAAAATAAGTGTTCATCAAGGAAAGAATCATCTATGACTTGATTTTCCTCTGATGTGGTCATCCTTGAAAGAAAATCTACAACAAAATTGGCCTTCTCTGGTTTATCCACAATGGTTATGTCAAACTCCTAGATCACCAGTAACCATCTTGCTAGCCTTCTTGAAATTAAAGGTTTATTCATGAGGTATCTAATGGTTGCATGATCGGTGTGCACAAATATTTGGTAGCTTGTTATGTAATATCTGAATTTGTTTAAAGCATAGATCACTACTAACATATCTTTTTCTGTCACTATATAGTTGAATTCAACTCCTTGCAGTTTTTTGTTGACAAAGTAAATGGTGTTTTCAATAGCTCCTTCTTTCTATCCTAGGACTACTCCTATAGCATAGTCTAATGCATTTGTATGGATGTGAAAAGGAAACTCCTAATTAGGTCCCTTGAGCACAAGAGCATGAGTTAAAGCTATTTTCAAGTCAAAAAATGCCTTGTCACAGTCTTTTATCCATTGGAATTCAACATCTTTAGTTAGGAGATTATACAATGGCACTACCATTTTTTTGAAGTCTTTGATGAACCTCCTGTAATAACCTATATGACCTAAGAAACTCCTAACATTTTATTTTTTTGCAGGGATAGATAGATTGGTAATCACCTTAATCTTTGCAAGATCTACTTGAATTCCTTTGTGAGAGATGTAGTGGCCAAGAACTACACCTCCATGCATCATCATGAAGCACTTCTCACTATTTAAAGATAGATTGTGGTCTTCACATCTTTGTAGGAATCTCTTAATATTTTCCAATGGTTCATTGAAATCAGCACCATAAGTAGTGAACTCATCCATATAAATTTTCATGCAATCATGAGAGATGTCTGAAAATATGCTAATGACTACCCTCTAAAAATTTGCAGGTGCATTGCATAAGCCAAATGGAAGTACTAAGTAGGCATAGGTTCCCCACAAACAAGTAAAGGTGGTCTTCTCCTAGTCCTCTGGTGCAATTTGGATCTAGTTATAGCCACTAAATCCATCAAGAAAATAAAAGTATTGCTTTCCTACAAGTGAGTCCAAAACTTGATCTATGAACTGTAAGGGAAAATGGTCCTTTTTGGTGGTAGAGTTAAGTTCCCTGTAATCAATAAAAACTCACCACTTCCCTCCTTTTTTTGGCACAATCACCAATGGCGACACCCACTGGCTATCTAAAATGGGGTAGAGAAATCCTACATATAGTAATTTTTGCAGTTCCCCTTTTACTATTTCTTGCAATGCAGGGTTAATTCTTTTTTGTGGTTGCCTTACTAGTGTACAATCATCTCTTATGTATATTCTATGAGTGCAAAGTTTAGGGTCCAATCCCTTTATATCATGATATTCCCATGCAAATACATTTTGGTGGGCCCTTAGTAAGTTTTTCGATGACAACTTTTGTTCTTCACTCAATTTACTATTGATATTCAGATGTTTCCCTTCTGACACTTGCACTTGTGTAGTTAACTCTACCATAGATGCTTCACTAATTCTTGGTACCTTGAGTTCATGTGGCAGTAATGCGTGAAACATACTTGTTGTTGCAGAAAGTTCAGCTATAGGAAAGGCGTCTGCAAGACAAGCGGTTGCAAGACAAGTGGTTGTAGGAAGAGCGAGTAGGAGTGTTTTCACTATATCAGCAGAATCAAATACATGAGAGGAGGATGCTTCCTCGACCTCATAATGGTTTTGAATTATGGTATATAATACTTCATCTTCATCTTGAAGCTTCAGGAAAGGACTTCTACTTAAAATCATAAGTTGTGCCATAGAATTAACTTCCTTTACCTCTTCACCAACATGTGGCCATACTGGATCATCCTTATCATGGGATGGCTGAGCGGGAGGGTAGAGAACAAGATTTTTGGTGCTCTTTCCATCATAAATGGTCATGTCTCCTATTTGGCATCCAATATAAGAATTTTTTATTGCTAACCATGGTCTTCCAAGAATAATGGGGTAGCCACCTAGTGTGGATTTAGGAGAAACAATCATAAAAAATTTTGGGTACTCCCAAGAGTCTAGAGTTACCACTAGATCTTTCACTATACCATCAGGCTAAACAGTAGAACTATCAACAAGTTGCAGGATAGTAGGAGCAGCTCTCATGCTTGCAATATTTAGTTGTTGCAGGATGTCCTTAGTCATCACATTTATTTTTGCTCCCAAATCAATCAAAGCATTCTTTATTTATATCCCATTTATAACAACTCCTACCACAAGACTCCCTGGGTCATTATACTTGGGAACAGTCACTTTCCCAAGCATGATGTTAGCAAATTGTCCCACCACATGAATTGTAGTGGGGTCTTTCTTCTTCCTACCTGGCTTCTTAAGGCATGCTTTCCTTGATTGCTTTGCCATATATGAGAACATCTTTTATGGCCTGAAATAGAGGTATCTGGACACATATATGCTTCATCTGATCTAGAATGTCAAAATTTGTGTCCTTTTCTTTCACAGTTTCCAACCTCTGGGGGAATGGTGGTTCAGGTTCAATTTGCTTGGTTGGGACTAGTTCAAGATTTTTAGGTGCACAAGGTTGAATGGGGAAATTCAGAGGCTCCTCCTCTTCCATAGGAAGCTCAGTTACAATGTGTGTGGAAGGAGCTGGAAAAGTAGTTCCTGAACACAAACGGATGACACTTACACTCATAGCATATGCAAGGAATTTATTTGGATCAGTAGAGTATACCGACTACTGTTGTGGTTTATTATTTGGGTTAGGTGTGGGCTGGGTTGGTAGCTAAGTAGGTTTAGGTGCATTTGAACTTGAATTAGCAGGAGGAGGCATTATAGAAAGTTGTTGGGGCTGAGAAGGTGGTTGCATGTAATTGGTTGTCTAGTTTGGACATTATTTTCCTCCCCTCCATTGAGATGTTTTTTGCTAGTTTCCTAAAGGTGGATGCCAATTTTCTTGAAACTACTGCCAATTCCCCTGAGATTTTTGCCACTAGGGTGGAGAGTTTTGGTGATTGTGCCAAGTATTTGGAGGTTTTCTCCAAGGCTAAGGTGGATATCCTCCATAATTAGATGGATATGGGGGTTTCCATTGATTATTGGATGAATAAGAATTGAAATATGACCGAGCAAAAGATAGTGGATCCGATCGCATACCCTGTCTTGGAGCCCATGGCCTCCTTTGTGCAACATAGTAGACTTTATCATCTTCATCTTGGATTGGCTTGAACCTGGGTGCCATCTTCTTGTTGTCAATATTAGCTATAATCTTGCATCTATAGTCTTTCTTCTTTTGTCAGCAATGAGGGCAATATTCTACCAACATTGCCTATACTTCCTCTTGTTTCTTTTTGGCCTGAAATGAATCCAGCTAAGTATCCAGATTTTTTATGATGTCTTGCTTGAATTCTGCCAGTAAGTGAGTAATCTCCATCCTTGAAACCCCACTAGTAGATGACTTACCCATAGAATATTGGTAAGCTCGCCCCTTCTTTGAAGCTGACCTAGAATAGTTCTAACATATCTTCTTCATATCCTCCCAAGGAACTTGGGTGATATCTCCTCCTCCCATTAGGTCCAAGGCATTAGTGTAGCTATCATTAATTTCTCTCAAGAAAATCATCTTTTGTGATTCTTCATTGAGTGTATGGTGTGGAGATGTTTTTAGGAAAAACAAAAACCTTGAAATTTAATCCTCCAAGCTCTCATCTTCCTTTCGTTGCATCCTAAAAATGTCATCTCCTCTCATGTCACTGCCCCTACAATACTCTTTGTATTTCTCAAGGAACTTTCTCTTCATGTCCTCCCAAGTCTCCACAGTATCTTTGCCTAGGCTCATGAACCATCTTAATGTAACTTCTTTCAAGGTGGTAGGGAAGAGCTTAAGCCTATGGGCATAAGTGGTATATTCATAACTCCTACAAATTATATCAAACTCAAACAAGAATATATCAGTATCTTCTATGAAAAGTCCATATAACTTAGGAAGGACTGAAGCAGGGATATTTTTTAGGTTGTCTACTTCATTATGATAAGAAATGGGGAAAGGAAAAATTGGTTTGTTAGGTTTGTTAGGTATGTTTCCATTTGCATCACCCATGCCTACTTGATGAGGTTCCAAAGAAAAGGGGTCTTCAATCAGATTTTGATCTTCAGAGGAAACTTCAGAACTGGTCAAATCTTGAAATGTATCAGCAAAGAGGTGTGGCTCTTCTTCTTCTTCGTTTATTGGCAAGTTTTGATACTCAACTATCTAGAATATATCAGGATTTTTAGGAAGTAATATCCCACAAGCATCTCTTCTCCTTTCTCTATGCATATGGTATCAACTCACTATCAGCTAGCTCACACAAAGAATTGGAAAAAGAATAGGGGGGTCATAACTCTTCTAAATGAGGGGTAAACTAAGAAAAAACTTCCAGAAAATAGTACAGCAAGAAAAAATATCAATGACTCCAAAAACATTCCTAGTTTGACACTATCCTCAGCAACGGCGCCAAAAATGTTAGCCTCCTATAATGATTTAACAACTAAGCCTTCACAGTTGTGATTCATAGATTGACATATAACCTAAATAGCTATCTCAATCATTATGAAGGTGCATTTAAATTATCAATCGAGGGACGTAAACTTGAAATGGGTCAGCACTGTATGTGCACTCAAAATCCAAAGTAGCCACATTCATCCTACAGCTAAGAAAGACACACTAATGAAAGTAAATTTCTTGGAAGGAAATAAAATAAATGTTAAACATCAACCAATAACTAGACTAAACTGAAATGCATGGCATAAATGAAAATATGAGTGAACAAACAGGAAACTACTCTATTTTTCTTTGGCTGTAGGAATAGTCACATAATGGAATTCTAGTGGTTCTAGGAATAGTCAATTCCATATTCTTAACTAATTACTGAACATAGAATAACAACTAAACTTAACTAAGGTATAGGACAGAATACTCACCAAGTGGGCCCCCTTGGATAAGTATTCCCTAAAACTAAGGTAAACTCAGATGCACAAACTTATAACTTTATTTCATTCATTGGAAAACATGAGTATAATTGAGCAACATGACTATATTACTGGAAAGCTTAAGAGTGTGAGTACATCATCAAATTAGCATTCTTCGACCAAATAGCTCAGAAGGAACATTAGAGCCTTATTTAAACACCTAGCAAGGTGGTCAACTCCAGTGGATGTAGAGGATGCCACATTAGGGAAAACACAAAAAAGAGCAGAGGCGGCTATGCATGCACAGAATCTGTCAGGCATCTTTGCCTTAATGCAAGTCTGGCACAGAAATAATGCCATCATTTTCTCAATGGAAATTAAGACCATTACAAGGTGGTTACAATTCGATTTGCATGAGGAATATCTAGCCACCAAGAGTCTTCCCTCCATTAAATGACCATCTTGTTGACCAATATGACACACGACCAGCTGGAAAAATCTTCTTGAATTGCAGGCCTCTAAACAACTGCACATCCATAATCATCTTAAAGCGAGACTCATTAATCACATAATAAATTAACACAGTCAGTTCATATAGCATGTCAATATCATTTGAAAGTTGTGAAAATAAGTTCATGTCCAAAGTCTATAGTTTTAAGGAAATATTATCAAAAGATCAACTCCCAAGTATCAAATTCTTATGACAACTATGAAAAATGGACAACAATTCTATCAATAATTAGACCATAAACTAGACTCATCACCATGACACCAATCTGCATCCAAGAAATAATGCACCACCACTTGTACTTTTCTTATCATCTACATAACCAGCCCAATTTGCATCAGTGTAAGCACTTAGAGTAAAGTCAGTATCCTTTGGATACCACAAGCCATGATCCAGAGTGCCCTTCAAGTAGCTAAATATCCTCTTCACTATTGCAACATGTGATTCTCAAGGATAGTCTTGAAATCTAGTCATTAGATAGACTGCATGCATGATATCCGGTCTAGTATCAGTTAGATATATCAATCCTCCTATCATTGATCTATACTTGATTTGATCAGCCTTAGGAGATTCATCACTCTTTCTCAGCTTATTACTAGTAACCATAGGGATACATATTGGTTTAGAATATTCGATTCCAAACTTCTTCAACATTTCCTTGACATACTCAATGGACCTTGATATCCCATTTTGACAAAATTGTCAGCTATAAGCAACTTGTTTTGAAAATTTTCCCATGTGAAGATTCAGGTTTTTAGAAGACAATGTTTGTGCTAGTAGAGATGCAAAGGTAATGAAGTCACTATCTCATCTTTCTCAAAAAAATTGTAACTGTATTTTGTATTATACTGCCAAAATTTTGAGCCAATCCACACTATTTTGTCCTTACCAAGTCTCATATGGTGATTACCCTATTTCTAATTATTTTTTGCAATTGCTCAAGTTCTTTGGGTGGCAATCCCAATGAACCCAAATCTTTTCAATGTCAGGTTAGAATACCATCCTTGTTACTTACTTGTATATAGTCTTTGGAATTTGATCTCCAAGCTTGTAATAAAATTATTCTTAGTTTCCCCACAGCCAAGAAACTATCCAAGCTTGGGAATCCACCCCATGAGTCTTCCCAGAATAAGACAAGTTTTCCATCATAAATGTCCCTTGACAAATAGTCTGTGATGATGGATTGACATCCCCTCATGAAATTCCATGTTCTTGATCCTTGAGGTAGATTGTTTGAAATCATAATGCTCCTTTCATCATTGTTATTCAAATATTTATTTTGGAGGATCTTGGCCCATTTTGAATTCTTGTCCATGTATACATTTTCTAAATTAACTTTTCCCCTATATGTTTGTTTTTTCTTTAAAAGGTCTCTCAAACCAATACCCCTGCAACTTTTTCCGTGTATTTCTTGTTCCATGCTATGAGATAAATCTTTATTTGGTCTAAGGTCCCTTGCCAAAATAATTTCCTCATGCTTTGATTCAACTTATGGTATGCCCCTGCAGGAAGAGAGAGACATGAAAATAGATAGATAGGGATTGCAAATATGAAAACCTTTAACATGGCTATTCTCCCTGCCCATGAAAATCACCTCCCTATCCAAGTTTCCAACTGATTATTGATTTTTTCTTCAAGGGGGTCCCACAATTTTCCATTTCTCAGTCTTCTTGCAAGAGGGAGTCCTAGACATTTGTTGGGAAAATGACCTTTTTTGAATTTAAGGGATCTAATTATTTCTTGTTCCTTTTAAATATTTGTGTGAAAGAAATATATCTTTGATTTAGCTTCACTTACCTCTTCCCCAAGGCAACAGTGTATAATTCTATGATTTCCTTCAATCATAGTAACTCCTCACATTTACCTACTCCAAAAATCATTGCATCACCTATGAATTGTTGATGTGTAATGTCTGGCACATTTTCGGTGACTTATATGCCCTCCAACCTGCTATTTGCAACTATTATGGAGATTTCTCTTTCCAACACCTCAAACATGATGATAAATAGGAAGGGGGGGAGTGGATACCCTTTTCTAATTCCTCTCAAAGCCTCAAAATATCCTTCTAGGGAGCCATTAATGAGAATCAAGGATCTGGGGCTAGCTATACAATTGAACATCCAGTTTTTCCACTCCTTATTGAAATTAAATGCCTCCATCACCTTGCAAAGGAACCAAAAATCTACATGATCATATGATTTTTTATATCTAGTTTTATCAACATGCATTGCTTTTTAGTTCTCTAAATGGAGTTAATTGCTTCTTGGGATATAATCATGCCCTCAAATATTGATCTGCTCGACACAAATCAAGTTTGTTCATTCGAAATTATGTCAAGAAGGATTCATTTTATTTGATTTACTGTTGTTTTAGCCATTATTTTGTAAAAGGTGTTGTATAAATCGATGGGACAAAAATCATCCAAAGATGTGGGTTTTCATTTTTAAGGAATCAAGGTAATGAATGTATTATTTATATCTCTCAACGCCTTCCATTTGATCCTTGAATCTTCAATGGTTGCTACCACCTCCCCCATAATATCCCAACATTTCTAGAAGAAGCTAGAACGAAAAGCATCCAGACTAGGGGCTTTGTCTGGATGGAGTTATTAGCTATCATTTTGATTTATTCTTCCATAAAGCACTCAATCAACTTCTTATTTTGATCATCTTTTATAAGTCATGGGATGCTTTGAATGAGCTAATTTTGTGACTCCAAGTTAGACCCATTTTATTTATTATTCCACTATTTCTTTGGAAATCTCTTATGGTTTTTCAAGAATCTCATCATCCACTCTCCTATTTTTTTGTAATTTGATTGGTATTCGTGCACACTTTTGTTACATTGTGGAACTATTTAAATTTTTTATCTCCCTCCTTGATCTAGGCTTCCTTGGATTTTTGTCTCCAATAGGTTTCTTATTTAGAGAGAACCTCCTCATAATCTCTTAATAGTTCCTTTTCTTTTGGGATCATCTCTCTATCCATCCCTGCTATGAAAACTTCTTCATTTAGATTCCTCAATTCTTCTTCTACTTATTTTTTTATTTCAATTTTTTTAACTTATTTTTATTCTATTTTTTCAACTACTGTTTAATCAATCTCAATTTTTTTGTTACATAAAACATCTTGGTGCCTATTGGTGTTACTCCTCCCTACCATTGATTTATCAATGTGAATAATTTTTCGTCTTTCATTTACATGTTTTCAAACAACAAAGGGAACCTAATTGGATTTTTGTCCCCTAGAATATCAAGTTGGATCAAATAATGATATGATTTGGACTATGAGATAATGCTACCTTCCAATGAAAATGGAAAGGAGCCCAAATCTCCTTTAAATAATAATTTATCCTTTTTTTTTGCAATGCTACTGAAACCTAATCTCCTATTTGTCCAGGTGTGGTTTCTATTAGCCAACTGAATTTTCATCAGGTGGTTATTCCCCACTACCTCAAAATCTATTTGAGACTAAAGTTTTATTTAAACTTCCCCTTTTTTTATCATAACTATGTAGGATAGAATTGAAATCCCCTCCCATTATATATGTTTTGACCGGTGTTAAATCTATGAAGTTTTCTATTTCTCCCCATGTATCTTTTTTCTCAACATAAGAGGATGGGTCATATGCATTAACTATGCTACATTGTAAATTAGAGGTTAGGATCCTTACCTTACACACTAGCCAATGCTTTCTTGTTTCCACCCTCTCTATGTAAATTGATTGTGACCTCCAAATCATAATCAATCCTATTGAGGCTCCCTCTGAATCAACTACTTTTGCATTTCAAATCTTGCATTTATTTTTAAGAATTTCAACTTCCAAATTGCTCATCTTAGATTCTGAATCAAGAATATGTCAACCATGGATATCTCCATGCAATGCCTAACTAAGGGTCTTTTGTTAGGGGAATTTAATCCCCTAACATTCTAAGATAGGATTTTCATTTCTCCCCAAGAAGGGGGATTCCCTTCCCTAATCTTAGCATTATGGTAATCTTAACTTTCCTTTATTCTTCCCCCCACCAAAATATGAGGATTCTTCATTGGATCCTTATGTTTTATCCCTATTTTACCTCTCACCAAGATGGTTGGTTCAAGGTTTGTCGCCTCTTTTTGATATTCTAAATTAAAGAGCCCCTCCACCATCTAAATATCACCTTCTTCTAGTGATTGTTCTATCTCTAGTTTAGATCCAATCAAGTCATTTGTATCCCCATCATCTAGGTCTGCCCTTTCCAAACCCTCTCTAAGAACCTTAGATAGCCTAATTATTTTGTAGCCTACTTCCAAATGGCTTCTACCTCACTCAAGTACTGCATCACTTCCCCTTTCTTAGCATATTTTTTGAAAACAATGGTTTCTTCCCCTTCCAATATCTTTTTTTCTTTCTTATCAACCACTTGGATTTTCTTCTCAACCAATTGATCAAACAATGCTTGGGTAAAATTTGTCTCTTGGTTTTATTCTTTTCACAATGATATTTTCTTCTATTAGTTAAGTGTCTTCCTCCACATTCCCCATCGCGTCTATTCCTTCTTTAGGGTGTTTGATTGCCTTGGATTTTAGTGAGAGATCTACTTCCACCTTATGTTGTTGGAAAAATAAGGATAGACAATTGAGAGGAGGGGTGAATCAGCTGTTACATAATTTAAACTTATTCAACCTTAAACAACCTTTAATCTCAGATATAATAATTAATAGTGAAAGCATAAATCGACAACACATTAGAGACACATGAACACTAAGATTTGTATCCGTGGAAACCTTGTTAGGGGAAAAACCACGGTGGATGTTAGTCCACAAGATTATATCCTATTAGAAGTATAATGAAAGAAATGAATAGGGAATGCACATGCATTCAAGCACTACCTAGAGCTCACTACTCAAAGGGAAGGCTTGCTACCTTACATAAAAAAATCAGATTAAATCCATCTGATGAGGTTGAACTAAAGAATTAGCTTCTACAAAAGCTTGATGACAGTTCCGATTAGGCACAGAAACACTTCTTCACACTTTGCTCAATCTTCTTCACACTCTACTTTGTATTCAGATGATCTGATCTTTATTCACACATTTCACATACACACTCACACTTTCACACTTACAAAATGAGGAAACAATCATTCTTATATATCCGCTACATGAATTTACATCAACAACTCTGTCGGCCACAAATAAATAATAAATTACAACTATCGGCCTCAATACATGAACAAATCTCAATGCACACCAACCTAAATCGGTCACAACATAGCGAGGACCTAAATCAACATCCTCAAATACACCAAACAATAGAAGATTAATCCATAAGGATCTACAACACGCTACCACCATCATGTTAGCCAAGAACATGAAACCCTCAAACACACAAAGGAAAGTCTTTGATTACGAACACACCAATCAACACGGACATACCACACTGATAGAGCATGATCTAGAAACATCATTGAACATCTCAGGAATGTATGCAACAACTCAATTCATCAGAATTGCAATCTAATCTTCTAGAAACACCTGCTACAGTAACTGAATAAATGTAGGAACATAAAAATTCATAAGATTTGCAATTCCTGATGCGCACCTCTGAAAATTTTAGACAACATACTAGATAAGCTCAGAAACAAACCCTTTAATGCATGCCTTTTGACCATCAACATATAGAACTTTCCATCACTCTAACCTTCTCAGCTTCACAAACTGTCTGTAATATATTTATTACAATTTTCTCAATTTCCTTGGCATATACAGCCTTCAGAATCACCAATGCTAATAGTGTTGACATCAATGACAACCACATATTAGCAACACAACCACAACATCCAGAAATCTCCCCCTTTGGAATTGATGGCAACACATGATGTGAAAAATACCATCAACACAACCAACTCTTCACATAGTACTCTTCTCCCCCTTTGTTTTATACTTCTCCTCACACTTTTCTTCCTTACAGTACAAAGTTTTTCACATTACTCTTCTCCCCCTTTGACATCAATGGAAAAGGTACACAAGCTCTGAACCACATATCATCTGAATTGTCTGACTACTCCCCCTAAGTAGAAGCCACCACAACATCAATCTGAAACAAGATTTGACTGTAAGTCCATAGATTGATGCAAAGACTTGCATCTTAGTTCATATTAGGAGGGGAAATCACCCCTAACTTGCCTTTGAGATACTCAAAAGCATCCTTAGGCAACGATTTAGTAAAGATATCTGCAATTTGTTCCTTAGTAGGCACATATTCCAATATGACCTCTTTATCACTCACCTTGTCTCTCAAAAAGTGATACTTGATAGATATATATTTTGTCTTTGAGTATAGCACTGGATTCTTAGAGATGTTTATGACACTTGAATTTTCATAAAATATGGCAATAGGCTCACCATACTCAACTCTGATATCTCTCAACATCTGCTTCATCCACAATACTTGGGTATAATTCTTTGTAGCAGCAATGTATTCTGCCTTAGCAGTAGATAAGGAAATGGAGTTCTGATTTTTACTTAGCCAAGATACCAACTTCTTCCCCAAGATGAATGCACCACCACTTGTTCTTTTCCTATCATCCACATCTCTTGCCCAATCTGCATCTGTAAAGGCATTCAAAGTAAGATCATCATCCTTAGGATACCAAAGACCAAAATCAATTGTTCCTTTTAGGTATCTAAAAATTCTCTTTATTGTAGTCACATGTGATTTCTTTGGATTGGCTTGATATCTAGCAACCATACACATAGCATTCATGATGTTTGGTCTGGTGTGAGTAAAATATAGTAATCCACCAATCATTTACCTATACCTTGTTTTATTAGCCTTATGGGAATCATCACTCTATGTTATCTTGCATCTGGTTACCATGGTGTACCAATTGGCTTTGAGTCTTCCATGCCAAACTTTTTCAGTAGCTCTCTTACATATTTGGACTGAGAGATGAAGATTCCATCATCTAACTGAGTAATTTGCAATCCTAAAAATAATTTCAGTTCTCCTATCATTGACATTTCAAATTCACTTATCATTTCATCAGCAAACTTCATGCATAAGTCATCATCACCTTCAAAAATAATGTCATCAACAAAGACTTCAATTATCAATTCTTTATCCTGATCCAGCTTGAAATACAAATTGTTGTTAGTAGTACCTTTATTGAATCCAAGCTTCAACAAGTATTCATCCAATCTAGCATACCAGGCTCTAGGTGCTTGCTTGAGTCCATATAGAGCTTTCTTCAATTGGCAAACCATATATTTTTTATCAGTCAATTGAAATCCATATAGTTGTTCAATATATACCTCTTCTTCTAATTCACCATTCAAAAATGTTGACTTCACATCCATTTGATAGACTTTGTAATTCTTGAAAGTAGCATAAGCAAGAAAAAACCTTACAGCTTCAATTCTAGCAACAAGGGCAAAGGTTTCTTCAAAATCAATACCTTCCATCTGTGAGTATCCTTTACATACCAGTCTTGCTTTATTCCTAATCACTTTACCTTGTTCATTTAGCTTATTTCAAAAGACCCATTTGATTCCAATCACATTCTTGTCTTGAGGTCTAGGAAAAAGAATCCATGTATCATTTTTATCTATCTGCATCAGTTCTTCCTTCATTGCTTCCATCCAATATTCATCTTTACATGCCTCATTGGCATTGCTAGGCTCAATCTTGGATATCAGACAATATTCTTCTACAATTCTTCTTCTAGTTTGCACACCTTTGTTCTTGTTTCCTATGATCTAACTTTCAGAATGACTTCGCTTTACATACCTTGGAATTTTGGGTTCTTATGTTCTTTCTTCTTCATTTCCACTATCTTCTTCCTCATAGTTTTCCTGATTCACTGGAACAATTTGAACTTGATTTTGTGTCTACGCATTCTTTCCATTCTTAATATTATCTTGTTGTTCATCTGAATCATATCCACAATACCTGGATGATCTAACACTATCTTCATCAACTCTGACATTTGTACTTTCAACTATTTTCTTCAATATTTTATTGTAACACCAGTAGGCTTTTCTCTTAGTAGAGTAACAAAAAAAATTCCTTCTTCACTTCTAGCTTCAAACTTTCCTATATATTCATCTCTTTTGATATAACATCTACTTCCAAATATTTTGAAATATTTAACAGTAGGCTTATAACCAAACCATAGTTCAAAAGGAGTCTTACTAGAATTACAATTGACATTCACTCGGTTGATAGTATACACAGCAGTGCTTACAGCTTCTCTCCAATAGAAATGAGGAACATTACCTTCCAACATCATAGTTCTGGTAGCATCTAAAATTGTTTTGTTCTTTCTCTCAATAACTTCATTTTTTTGTGGGGTTTGGGGTGCAAATAACTGTCTTTTTATTCCATTCTCTTCACAAAATGAATTGAACTCCCGAGAAGTGAATTCACCACCTTCATCTGATCTTAAACATTTGATCTTCAAACCTATCTCATTCTCTACCAAATCTTTAAAGCTTTTGAATTTCTCTAATGCCACATGTTTTTCTCTTAACAAAGCAACCCATACCATTCTAGACTAATCATCAATAAGCAACATAAAGTACATTTCTCCTTGTAGACTTCTTATTCTAAATGGACCACATAGATCAGTATGTACCAAATCTAGTACTCCATTGGAATGATGTTGTTTTCTCTGAAATCAAATTCGTATTTGTTTTCCCATCTAACATTCCTTGTATATAGTGTTAGGAGGCTTCACTAACTTAGGTAGATCTATGACTGCTTGTGTGGAGCTTATTCTGATAATGTTATCAAAATTCGCATGACACAACCTTCTATGCCATAACCAGCTTATATCAACTTAAGCAATCAAACAACTTTCACTAGCATCATTTAAGTGAAAAATATTACATCTTGTCTTTGTACCTGAAGCAATCATATTTCCAGAACTTCCCAGTATCCTGCACTTACCATCTTTGAACTGAAGATTGTAACCTTTTTCAACCATATTTCCAACACTCAACAATTTATGCTTCAATCCTTCAACATAAAGAACATCACTAGTATTACATTTACGACCAAGAGAAATAGTGCCTCTGCCACAAATCACACCAGCATAGTTATCTCCAAATCTTATAACACCACCATCATATTTTTCCAAGCTTAGAAACTTGCTTTTGTCACCAGTCATATGATGTGAGCATTTTTTGTCAATCATCCACTCATCCTTCTCATCAATTTTGGTTGTAAGAGCTTTCTCAATCTTCTGATTACTAGTTGATTCAGTGGACACCGAACCATTTTCCTTGATAGCAATGAATACCCATTCATCTTCATTTCTAGTTTCTTTATCAGATTCATCATCAGTAACACCTTCTTCAACATAATAACATTTCTTTTGAAATCTAGACTTGTCAGGTTTATATATAGAAACTCTTCAAGACACCTTGATGCAAAATGACCTATCTTACTACAAGAGAAAAATTTAATAGGAAACTTTCCTTTGTACTTACCTTGTCCTTTGGCTTCTCTTTTCACAATTAGTGCTTCCAGTTCTTCTAGCTCTCTTTCTTCATCTTCAATCAGTTTCATTTCATCTTCATACTTTAATGTCTTCTTGGAGCTTTCTCTCAGATCATATCTTTGTTGGATTTTTTTGGATACAGTAGCTTTGAATGCAGACTCTGTCTTAGGAGAAGATTCACCAAATTCAATCAACTCAAAGGCAACAAGTTATCCAATCAGCATGTCTCTTGTCACATTTGTTACTATCCTGAGTTCTTCAATAGCATGAGCTTTTGTTTTGTAAGAAGTAGGCACATATCTAAGTATTTTAGCCACAATCTCATCTTCTTCCAAGATTCCATCGGCACATCTAATGCCCATCACTAGTTCATTTACCTTTTGTTTGAAGGAAAAAATGTTTTCATCTTCACTCATCTTCATGTTCTCCCACTTTCCTTTTAGACTTTGTAGCTTAGCAACTTTCACTAGTGCATCTCTTTCATACAATGTTTCCAACTTTTTCCAAATCTCATTAGCAGTCTTCAAACCTATCGCATTTTTCATCTATGAATTTTTCAAAGCACTTAACAATGCTTCTATAGCCCTGGTATTAGTTTCTTCTTCTTTGATCTCATCAGCATTGGAGGGACCATTATGAGGAATAGTATATGCATTATTTTTAATCTTCCAGAAAGGCTCACCAATGCACTTCAAATGACATTCCATTTTGACTTTCCACAGAGATTAGTTTGTACCATCTAATCTAAGACTATCCTTCTTTTATGATGCCATCTCGAATCACCTCAAGCTATTAAACTTATTTAAAGGAACTAGCTCTCATAACAATTGTTGGTAAAATAAGGATAGACAACTGGGGGGGGGGGGTGAATCAGTTGTTACAGAATTTAAACTTATTCAACCTTAAACAACCTTTAATCTCAGATCTAATAATTAACAATGAAAGCATAAATCAACAACACATCAAAGACACATTAACACCAAGATTTTTATACGTGGAAACCCTGTTAGGGGAAAAACCATGATGGATGTTAGTCCACAATATTATACCCTATTAGAAGTATAATGAAAGAAATGAATAGGGAATGCACATGCATTCATGCACACTGCCTAGAGCTCACTACTCAAAGGGAAGGCTCACTTCCTTACATAAAACAATTAGATTAAATCCATTTGATGAGGTTGAACTGAAGAATTAGCTTCTACAAAATCTTGATGACAACTTTGGTTAGGCACAGAAACACTTCTTCATGCTTCACTCAATCTTCTTCACACTCTACTCTGTATTCAGATGATCTAATCTTTATTCGCATATTTTGCATACACACTCACACTTTTACAATTAAAAAATGAGGAAACAATCGTTCTTATATATCCGCTACATGAATTTACATCAACAACTCTCTCGGCCACAAATAAAGAATAAATTACAACTGTCGGCCTTAATACATGAACAAATCTCAATGCGCACCAACCTAAGTCAGTCACAACATAGTGAGGACCTAAATCAACATCCTTGAATATGCCAAACAATAGAAGATTAATCCATAAGGATCCGCAACACGCTACCACCATCATGTCGGCCAAGAACATGAAACCCTCGAACACACAAAGGAAAATCTTCGATCATGAACACACCAATCAACGCGGATGTACCACACTAATAGAGCACAATCTAGAAACACCATTGAACATCTCAGGAATGTACACAACAACTCAATTCATTAGAATTGCAATCTCATCTTCTATAAACACCTACTACAATAACTGAATAATTGTAGGAACACAAAAATTCATAACTTTCTCAATTCTTGATGCGCACCTTTGAAACTTTTGGACAACATACTAGATAAGCTCAGCAAAAAACCCTTTGATGCAGGCCTTATGACCATCAACGTACAGAACTTCCACAACTCTAACCTTCTCAGCTTCACAGACTGCTTGCAATATATTTATTATAATTTTCTCAATTTCCTCGACATATGCAGCCTTCAGAATCACCAATGCTAATAGTGTTGACATCAATGAAAACCACATATCAGCAACATAACCACAACATCCAACATATGCTTCCATTTCCTTGCCTCTATAATTATTTATAATTCATTCCATTGAGTTACTCTGGGTTTTATCTCTAAACAGATCTTAGTGTATGAGCCTTTCTCCCCATAGTGTATTTTTTCATCCACATGTATAAATGCTCCTGGCTCATCCCCAATCATCTTTTATTCCTCCTTGCTCCAATTTTCTAAAGGAAAATATTTGATCCATATTGGAATCTTTTCCATTTCATGCTTTTATCGGATCAAAATTTGGTTCCTAGTCTTTGAGATAAAATCCTATCCCATCCAACATTCACAACCTCTCTTTCATAATAGATTTTTCAGTTCCTCTATTGAGCATTCCATTAGAAGGTAATTTTTGGGTAGAAATTTGATGTTAACTTTTGATCCCCATATGTATTCCCACCATTTTAAGAGTTCCCCGCTTGACATCCCTTGACCATGATATTTTTCAAAGAAGGTACATACCTTAAAATGTTTTTTTATCAACTAGAATTTTTTGGTCAGGATCATCATAGCCTTGCTCTTCAAGTTATTCTACCTTTTAGCATCACTTTTTTTTTCCATTCCTAACGGTCTAGTTTCGTTTCACCATTATCGGTTTCCCCACTACTAATTAGCATCACTTATTTTTGGCTTCATATTCTAAAACCCATTATTTGTCCATTTTTCCTTTTTCAATGATATATATTACAATTAAAAATCTAACTGTCAGATTGAAATTTATGACCCCAAGAAGTTGTAAATATAAAAAATTAAATTAAATCTTCTAGAGAAGGAAATAGACAGAGGAATTTCTAGTGCCAAAATGGGGTTACACCTTCCAGAATATTCTAAGGTAGTTACACTTCTTGGATAAAGAGGGATAACAGGGGTTACATATGGGAGCTCCAGTAATGCATATTGTGTTTTTGGCTTGTAGATTTCTATAATGAGAAGGCCCATGTGGTTGTAGTATGTTATTTTCAGAGTATTGTAATTTCACTTCATCAAGATAATAGAAAACAAGTGTTTATTTCTGTATTTTTTGTTTATCTCTCTTGTTTAGTTGTGTGTGTGGTTTTGTAAGGGGAGTACCCTCATCATTAATGGACCATCACTTCCATTTAACATGTGTGTGTACCTCACATTAGCAAGCCAAATCCTTTGATATTTAAGATAAAAGAGGACTTTGTACATCCCCCTAATGGTTGATACTCATTAACCCCTTCTAAATATCATAAAATTTTAAATAATCAAGAATTTCTACACAAGGCCCCTTATCATTCATTTAAAACCTTTCGAGGTTTTAAATCTAGTGGATATATGGTGTACACACTTACAAAATATATTAGGCTCTAAACATAGCAAGATAGTGCATTCTCAAAAAATATAAACAAGCCATTTCATATAACATCACATTAAATGTTCAAATATAATTGAACATCTTTCAAAGGTAATATTTCATAATAAACCATTGTTCTATCTTGAATTTTCTTTTTGAGATATCAATTAAACCCTAATGAATTTCTCTAAGTTGACCCCAAGAAGTCGTATATGTCCTATTTAGTGTATAATATAATAATTTTAAAGTATATAGGTACTATGTTATCTAAAACTAAGTCACACAATATTGTTCATGTTGATTAGATGATTCTAACATTTTATTATTGCTTCCATGGCAAGAGTTGGTCTAGTGGCAGTGTTAAGGTGGACTACCCTATTCACATGGAATGAGTATATAGAGGATAGTGTTGGTGTTTATTTGTGTGTATTTTCTATATGAAGGGTATCAATTCTTTGTGTGTTTTTGTTTACTAATTTCTCTAAATGGGTGTTTATGTGGTCAGATATCTCAACAAAATTTGTTATTTTAATGGCCTCCAAGTGAGTGTTCTCTCTTTGGATTCATCAAGAGTAATTTATTTTTCAACAATAATAGTGATGCCATGTAAATTTTCTCTTAAATCTCTCAAGGTTTCCTTTACTTGATCTAGCCTCAATCTAGGACACATAGGCTTAAAAATCCAAATATGATCTATAAAGTTGAAATTGAAAGTTTAAAGTCCTCCCTGATAATATTTTGTTTCATTTATTGTTTCTTTGTTTAGGTTGAAATTAAGTTTTAACCACTTTATTTGTTTAATTTTTTATTCAATTGGTTGAGCTTCTAGAAAAGTGTTGATCACTTGCAAGATTTGATTCATTAGAGTTTAATATTTGATTCTTTCAACATAATCATTGATCACTTACAATAGTTTAAAATAATGGCTAAATATAAATGTTATTGTGATTTAATGGTTATTATAATTTTTGTATAGTTTTTTATTTTATGAATTTAAGTTGAAAAATTAAAATAATCTATTTTTTTATAGTTTTTATCTTTTACACAAACTAATTTGATCGATGTAAAAGTGTTGAACTAAAAAATGTTCATGCTTTCATTTTTTTGTATTTTCCCATTTCCTTTTCTATGAAATAAATCTAGTTAACAATGGATGAACTTCATTAATTCTCTTTTTAAAATATAATGTAAATGAGTAATGGAAATGTTTCTTTATAATAAGTCCACAATGCAAACAAATAATAAAAGCTTTCACTTTTTGAATAACAATTTAACATCGTTACACATTTTAATTTTCTTTTATGAATGAATTGTCAACAAAAGAATAGGAAGAAGAAGAAACAAACAAACCTATTTTTTTCCTTCAAATTTCAATATTATCGTAGTGTGTGATTTTAGTGTTCTCCCCAAATATTTTTTATGTATGATTTAAATGATTTGATTCTTTGATAATTTATGAATGTTAAAAAAATTAAATTCTTTTAGTATGAAGCTTTAATAAATAAAATATAAATTTTATGCTAAGACTATCTAAAATCTAAACCATAATGCATTCCTAAAATTTTGCACTTCTTTAAAAAAACAATCAAGAAATCTAAAAAATTGATAATTAATCTTTAAAAAAATCAAAACTACACTAAATTCTCACTTGAGATGAGGAATATCTAAGGTCTAGAGAATTTTTTTTGTTTGGAAAAATTCTGAGGAACCTATGTTGTAGCTTGATAATTTTGGTTGCCATTGATGTCAAAGGTATGTTTATGGTTGTATATGCTTTGGAGATTGTTAATGAGCAGAGATATCTAATGGTACAAGGCAGCATTGCAGTGTTGTGGAAGATTTGAAGTCAGTGGTTGTCTATGTATGATGTGGAGGTGGGTACACATGTCTTAATGTGTTTTCAGTATTCCTACAATGATATCTTGCCTGTTTGGTGTATTGCACTCAATAACAAGTTGCAGGAGTTGTGTCCAAGGCTTTCACAGTATATACCTTAAGGTAGAGACATAGTGTTTTGGTTTTGCATCCTTCCGCATAGCAAGATTTAGTTTTACAGTTCAAAACATAAGTTGATGGATAGATGAAGGTGTTATATCCAAGGTTTCATGTCATTATACCTTCTAGAGTGTAAGATAGAAGTGACAGAGTTTTGGTATGTGCTATGGTAGAGTTAAGTGGTTATGAAGGCTTATTGGGATGCTTTAAATTCCTCCAGATATAAAGGGGTGACCAAGCAGTTTTGAGGACATACTCAGTGATGTATAATGTAGGCTATATTGAATACTCAAGTGATTTGGTGCTCCACAAGTTCATTTTTCAAGTGATAGAGTGATTTTGTTGGTTCTAGATGCCTAATCTTAGATAGAACATATGTTTGGATACATGTGCCAGTAGAAGATTGTGAAGATCAGTTCTATGATTTTGTGTAGACACTCCACATGTCTCATAGTGTCTAAGGTATGAAGTGTATGTAGATCGTTCTTGTTTTCAATAACGCACAAATGTTTCAAGTCATTTTGTGAAGTAATATTGTTGTTGAAGTTGATTTGGGTATGTTGGTGATGTGTGCCACTATTTCAAGATTAAGCGGAGTTCAAGGATTATTGTAGATGTTATATGGTTCATACCAACTCATCTGAAAGAAATATAAATAATTTTTTATCATTTTTTATACTACCAATGGATTTTAGGCCGATATGTTATAAGTTTCATAATTTTTTGATATGGTCGAATGAATTTGCATTTTGCAAGTGTGCAGATGATATATATAGAAGGTAAAATATCTAGAGAGAATTATGGAAGTGTGTGAAGATGAATAAGTGCATGAGCAGAGTGTGACAATATCCACTACAGATCTAATATGCAAAATTGATGACTATCAATGGTTGAAGCCATAAAATCAGTCATATTTTAGTTGTTTTTTTTTTAATTAGAGAGTAGTAGATTCATTGGGTTATATCCCCTAAAAAAAAGTTGTATAAATAGGGAGTAGTTGCTTCTTTGGGTTGCAGCCCTGAAACAAAGTTGTAACAATTATTTGCTTGTGAGGTTGGATTAGGATAGTAGCTCCTCACAGGATTTCTCATCGTGGTTTTTCCATTCTGGGGTTTTCCATGTAAATCTGGTGTCACATGTGTTCTTGTGTGGATGCTTATCTTCTTTCCTATTTTGATCGAGTATTTGAATGATTAACTTTCTTCAACATTTATTAATTAGGAGTGAAATTTGAAAAACACTGATTCACCCCCCTCTCTCAGTATTTCAATGTTTTCAACAACCTAAATTATTTGATATCTCCTCCTCCTTTAACTTTTGGATCCTTCTTCAATGATGAAAAAAGGAAGATATAATGAACTAGAATAAATATTGTAAAGGATATTGATGCTTGTATAATAGGTTTATAGTAGAAGCTTAAAATCTTGATAATTGGTTTCAAATTCATAAGAATGTTAGAGCTATTCAATGGAAAAAAAAATAGACATACTTGAATAAAAAATAAAATAAATACTTGCAAATGGTATAATGTGGCATAAAAGGAAATTAAAATAATAACTTGGGAAGTTGTTGACTCAAATTTGTGGTTATATATAGAATATAGATGTAGAAACTTGAACAAAAACTAGTACCATTGACAATTAATCAAAAATTGGTATTTATAACTAAGAATGATTAGATTCAGGTTTGGAGAGGGAAACAAGAGAATTTCTAAGCTACCTTAATAAAAGTACAAATTATAGTTAAAATGACAAAAAAGTAAAAAAATATAGCACATGCAAAGGCCTATGAATAAGGATATAAGCAGGTGTTCACCTCTTTTGATGCTAATTCATTTTTAGGGGAAACCCAATAACCAAAGGAGTGAACTCATATTTTTTAGCCAAAAATAAATATTTCTAAGTTAAAAGGGTTATTGATATTTTTTATTGACTTAGGTTGACTAAAGGTGATAAGGAAGAGGCTCCAAAAAGGTTAACAAGGCATTTTTACTGTAGATAAATAATTTAAAGGTGAGTTTTAATAATTTTCATGTCATGTAGAGTCGTGAGTTGGATTATTAGGTCATTACTAGACTACTACATATAATTAGGGTAAAAATATTAGAGCAAAATGCATAAACAAATTATAATGAAAAACCCTAACAAGCACAATAGAGCACACACTAGCATGAAAATAAAAACAAGAAAGCAAAGCAAACCGATCTTCAAGCTACAGTTGATTTATCTCCATTGCTCTTCTCCACCCGCATGAGAATGCAAGATTTTGAAGGTTTAATTGTTGATATGTTGATTGCTCATTTTTGCAGCATAACGATAAGATGAAAGATAATAGAAGAAAATAGATAAATAAGAAGAAATTTTGGCAGAGTAATGATGCTAGAAGAAGATTCCCCAAATGGCATGTGAAAGGCTTGATTTATAGGAGAAGGCTGATTTGATTTGATGGCCAAGATTAAAAGTCAAATTTGTGATATGTATGGCTAGGATCAAAAGTTTATTTTAGTGTCTATGATGGACATTAAGTGGATTATGACATGAGACCAAAATTAAGATGTGAGGAAAAAAAGTGAGATTCTTTTATTTATTTTGGAAGAAAAGATGCTTATGACGCACAATGAATGGGGGTAAAAATAGGATGAGTGGGAATCTCATAATTTAAATAATAGAATTATTTAAATTATTTATGCATGTGAAGAGTTGTAGTCATGTGACACATGTTGCAATGTGACAATAACTTAGGGATTAATTCAAATATTTAATTTGAATTATTTTGAGACATGTGAAGGGGGGAATTAATTAAATAAATGTGATTTATTTAATTAATTGGGAAGGCACGATTAAGTGGAATAAATGGAATAAGTGGGATAATGTAATGACCTAGGGTAAAATATTACAAGATGTTTTACAAGGTCATGTATCGACTAGGTAACGTTATGACATGGAAAATTTTGGGTGTCTACACTACATATGCCTATTCATTTTATAAATGTATGAATTACCCCTTGGTAATGACATCCCATGGTATCTAGTGAGTGTTACTTCTAAAAATATGGTGCAAGGACTTTGAAACTTACTTGTACTCGCCCTTTCTTGATTTCTTGTATTTGAACTTGCAACCATTGGTTAAAATATCACATGTAGTATAGATTTATTTATTTTTTAAAACTTTAAATGTTAACATATACAAGGTTACTTACCATTTGTATAGGGTTTAGAAATACTATCTTAGCATGTTCTCCTCCCATCCACTCAATAATTTCAAATAAAAACCCATCTATGAGACTCAAATGCATTCTTCTCACATAGTTGGGAAAAGTTTTTTACATAATCAATGATAAGAGGATATAATTTTCATGCAATTACTTTAGATACACATATTTTGAGTTACACAAATCACTTTCATGTAAAATGATATACTATAGAATAATTGGATTATCATATATTTAGAAAAATTAGGGTTTCATAGATTCATTTGCACTAGTATGTTTAAGTTAATTTGAGAGATTTTTGAACTCTAATCGAATGATAATATATTTGGGAACTAAAGTATTCTATGGAAAGATAGCTATATTTTGATCACTATTATAATAAATACAATAGGTTGTGTTTCATATTTATGTATATTTTTTGAGAAACCCCTCTTTATTGTAGGTTTTAATTTCTCTAGATTTGTAAGTTTTGATTAATAAAAAATGGGATGGCATAGTGGGAATCTTAATGTTGGGGTAGGGAATACATAGGTATCTTCATTTTTTTATTATTTTTTTATCAAAAAATTATTTTGCAACCCAATTGGTGAGTTTTCCCTAAAAGACACATTCACTAGTTTTGGTGGTAATTCATTTGGCCCAATGAACCTTTATGCAACCTAAAAAATATTTCATTTTCCAAAAACACATAGAGAGGGTTGATTATTTTTATGTTTAAAATTGATTTTTTCTATTTTTACATCTTTTGGTAGAATTTATAATTTTCAAGGATTACTAAGTACTAAGCATTTTCCTTTATAGGACCCTTACATTTTCTTGAGTAATTTGGATGAGAAAGGTTGGTTTATAGAAGTTTTAGATAACCTATAAACCATAGAAATAATAATTTTAGAACACAAAATTTTATTTATAATAGATAAGATTATATTATTTATCTATCTAGTCATCTTTACTTTGATAAATTAGTACATATTGAGATGCTAGTTAGAACACTTTCATAGAACACCTATCAAGAAAGTGGAATATTGCAATATATTACTTTTATGAGACCTTGGGTGTTTCCATCTTGGAGACAAACTCACTTTGTAAGAGGCCACTTCTAATCGGTAGAGGACCTCATGGTCCACATAGTTTGGATATGCTTGTGATCTTAATAATTCCATACGGCTATGCAGTTCATCTCAGTTTCATGCTTTAGTATTCTACCACTATTGAAGCCTATTATTGGAATGATTTACATAATAATAAATGGTGACAATAAGGCACACGTTATTATTTAAAATTGAGTTCCCATCATGTAATATATTGAGTAGGATAAATTTTATGCATGGGGTTTGGATATGTTTGCCCAAGTTTCCTATGATTTGTACAAGATTGTATGATGTTGGGCCTACTCATTTAGTCATCCATTTGTAATCATGGGGTTGATTCTTGGTCATATCATTCCTTATCAAAGTCAATTTTTTATCACAAGTTTCATATCCCGCAAGACTTTGAATTTGATAGGACTAGGGTAGTTTAATGTCAAGACTTGAATTTTTAACATTATGAGAGATACAAACATAATTAGAGACCCTTCTATCAATATGGTTGTGCATGAAAAGGAGATAAATTTTTTTATAAATCTTTCAATATTTTTTTATCTTAAAAAATAGGAGGGGATAAACTACGAATTGTCGTGTGCATATATTATTGCAATATTTTTGACAAATTATTTCTCTATTTTTGTCCCTATTGGCTATATTATATAGATCACTTAGGTAGTCTATTGAGATTCCCAAAGGGGTGATTCTCTAGACTATAATGGATTTAGTATTACCCATTAGGAGGGTGGAACGGAAAGTTCCAGCACAAAAAATACTAAAATATCCACAACAACTTTTGGTGGTAGAGTAGGAGGCAAAGGAATTGGACAATACTCTAGATCAGGATTATGAACCTAGTAAGTAGACTTAGACTCAATAATTTTTTTATTGATGCTTCTCTTATGATAAATGACCCCAAAGAATTGAGTATTGCAGAGAGAGTTGAGGGGATTATATAGAACACTAGATAGGATTCCCCTCATCAAGAGACTCCCCCATTGTTGTGTCGATGATTGAAGTTGGATGCAAATCCCTAATGTGTGATAATCCTCTAGGTGTCAGGGGTGTCAAACTTGGAAAATTACAACAAACCTATATTCAAGTTGGGAACCTAAGGATTAGTGATTAGGGTGGGTAAGACCTCCTTCACTTCTAGCTTGTTACGATCAAGGGGGGTTTCCCTAAGATGAAAATTTGATGATTTGAAATACTAAACAATACCTTAAACAAACTATACCCACTACATAGTATATCCCAATAATGGTGTCAAAATATACCTATGTGCTAGTTTGGACAATTAAGGTTGAACATCTTTCTAATATAAAATCTACCATTTAAATATTTGAGAATGATTTTATGATACACCCTTGTATTGTTGTATTCACTCAGAATTGGTAGTAAAACACACATAAGATAAAAATTTAAAGTTTTTTGAGTTGATGTATTTGGCATGTGTTGAGGATGATAGGAAATAACACCAATTATAGTAGGTTCCTTTATCCATTAGGCAATAAAGTCTCTATATTCAACAAAATATGCAATAACTAAAACATGGCAATGACTTAATCAAGTCACCACAAAAGACTAAATCTTTCAAAATGCACATGCAAGCTAGGATATACACATTCATTTAGAAATACAATAGATAATTCCATAATATTAAGAGAGTATACTTAGTAATACTCAAATATACCCATACATTCCCTTTATTATATTGAAAAGTTATTATGCAAAGGCTTTGCATAATTTTTACAAATTTATGGTTAAAAAACTAATCAATTATGCATCTGGAAATGCATACCATACATAAGGAGACCCTCTGTAAAGGTTGATTCTTCCTTTAATCACACATGCTTCAATGTTTTCAAATGTTATTACAAGCTTGGGATCAAACCCAAATCATTAAAAAATAGCTATATCCAAAATTGGAAGTTAAAACCTAAGGTTTCTTGTAAATACTTTCTTCCATTGGCTTTTTAATTACTTCTCTCTTCTCTTTGTCTCTAACCAAAATTCAAAATGATCAAAACAATCTAAACATCCCCCTTCCTTTACAATGAGCACAAAAGTGAAATTTATACCTTTGTAGGTTGTGAAGGAGGAAGGGCCAAGGACAAGACTTGAAATCCTAGAAAATCATATGCGAACATGTGGACATTAAAATCTAAGAAGAAATCACACCACATAGGTCCCAACACCCACTCCATGCCTCCACACTAATGAGCAAGGTGATCCCACAATATTGGTTTACAATTTTTTTCCAAACTGAACATTGAACTAATTTTTTTTAACTAAATCTTCACTTTCAAGCACCTATAGCTACTAAACCATGAGAAATTTGAAAATGATGCAAACTAGTGATTTGTTTCATTTTGTCTATAGATTCTAAAAAAAAAAAAATCAAAGTTTTTGGAATCAAATCGCACTTCTTTTTCTATCTCCTTTGAAAACTAATTTTTAACAATAAACACCATTTTTAAAGAGTGGCATTACTGGCTAACGCATAACTTATTTTTATGGACAAAATTCTATTTTTTTCAAATTTAGATTCATAACTACGATATCTAGTGCATAGAATTGGTTTCTATGAATAGTGAACCTATTCCTGTTTGGATTGTGGATTCCAATTCAATAGAAGATGCCCTCTATTTATAGAAGAGAATGATGGAAAGAGAGGGAAAATGGATGAATGTGTGACAAAGGACCAACCAATGAGAGAAGGCCACTTGTCCACATGTGATTGGAGGAGGAATGAGCACATTTTGATGAATGTGCAAATAAATGAAGCTAGGTGGAATTTGAAATTGTTGAGATGACAAGTTGGAGGGAGAGAGGAATGGAGTAAATGCCACTTGGCTCAAAGAAAAGGACATGTAAGAGGCCTTTAATGCCTTGTTGGTTGTACTCATCCCTTTTGGAGGGATTTTCAAATTTGAGGAATATTCCCTTATTGATGCCAAGTTGAGAGAAAATGAAGGAATTAATAAATCAATTAAATTGATTTATTGTGCAAGTTGTGAAATCTAGAGGATTTGATGGATTAGGATTAGGATTAATCGGGATTTGATTAATTTAGATGAAGATTAGCTGATTTGACAATTTTGACTTAGATTTTAGGATTTTAAATAAATCAAAGTTGAGAGGAATAATGGATTAGACTTAATTAAATAAAGATTGATTTATTTAACTAAGGATAATGGTGTTACATTTAATTAAATAAAGATTAATTTATTTAATTTAAAAGAGATGACCTTAGAGAATAATTAAAAAAAGTGAATTATTTAATTACAAAAGAGATTATTAGATTAATTGAATAAAATAATTTATTTAATTAATATGAGCGGGTGACTTAATCAGATAAATTTAATTAAGAGAGGAAATATGACGATTTCATCAAATAAAGATTATTAAATTAAATTGATTAGTAAAGGAGATGATTCAGGAAGAAGTGATGTTAATAAGATCGGGATCAAATGTGTAAGATCAATCTATATATTTTTTGTGTCTACAGTTTCATAGCATTTCATTGAATATTTTTTTCTTAATTAAGTTTCAAAGTCAAACCAATTACAATTTAGACATGATTTACTGGCTAAAACATAACTTTTTTTGTATGTATCAAAATTCAAAAAAAATTGTTGGATCAGGGACATAAATATCTAATGCAATGATATTATTCAAAAAAAAAATTATAATCTACTATTTTTCAACATGTGCAGAATAGAGAGCTTGACTTTCAGTGAAAAGCCTACATTCACAAGAAATAAAAAATAAATATAATAATCAAATTAAATTTATTTAAAATTATACTTTTTTGGAAGCTTATAATAAGGACTACATACTTACAAAAAATAAATTTTAAAGAAATTAATTTGATCCCCCAAAAGGTAAATCAAAAGTGGTTGTTTATCAGCATTTTGATAGGTGTAAAAGAGACTCCATTATAGGTATGGTTTAAAACTAGCGGGGTTTTATCCAAGGGGGTTTGATCTAATGTGGTTTGATTAAACCCTCTTCAATTGGAATCCTTTAAATGGAAATTTTCAAGGCTTAAATCATTATATTTTCTAAAACTATGTGATTTTAGCAAAAATCAAGATCTCCTAGAAAGTGTAAACCACTATTGTGGGATCACCCAACACACAAATGAGGAACAAAACCCTCACAAAATCAATAGAAAATCATATCCAAGATTGGATCTTTGATAGAAAGGAGGCCTAAGAATCATAAAAAAGTATGGGTGCTACATTCTCCCACTTACAATTATTAAAAAATGCATTTAATATCATCCTTGTAGCTCCAAGAATGAAATTTAGCATTTGAGAAAGTTATTGCAACATTAATGGTGAAACATGAAAATTTTGTAGAATGTCTAAAAGTTCAATTGGATTTTGAAAAAAAAATGGACTCAAACTATCAGGCCCAAATCCAAAGTTTGAAAAAATTATAAAGTTATAACAAGAAGCAAAGAGGGATCGAGAGCAAAAATCCCAATAGGATCTAGACCTTTGGTCTGAAAGTCTCATTTGGTCCTGAAGCCCCAATAGGATTTGAAAGAGAATATCGATTGGGATCAAGAATCCCAATCGTACTTGGACACTTTAGACCTTAGGTCCAAGAGTCTAGTTAGGGTGCGAAGTCTCAATATGATGAAAAGGAGAACCAAAAAAGACTTAAACTTTTTTGACTAAAAATGAACATGCCACATGGTAGCTTTTCATGCTTCTTCATGCTAAAGAGGGGCCTACCCAAAAGACTTGGAAGAATTGTAGAAAATATTCCATATGGCATCATTTATGTGCTTCCGTGAGAAGAAGAGAGAACAAGTGGAAATGGCTTGTGGGCTTGTTGAAAACATGCCACATGGCAGGTTTTCTATGCATCCATGGGAAAAAAGTTTAAATAACTTAAAATATGTATGCGAGCTCACAGAATATGTGCCACACCACATGATTTTTTTATGCATCCACAAATTGAGGACATGACCACCCAAAAGTATTAGATGCACAGGACAAATGAGAGGGGGTGAATCAGTTGTACATTAAAAAATGCATCCCTCATTAACTTTCAAACCCTTATCAAACTTTAAACCCTCATTAAGCATTAGTAAAATGTAAACATGTGAAATAGTAATGCAAACACAACTATACACAAGAGAATAGCATATTTACATAAAAAACCCTAAGTAGGGAAAAACCACAATGAGGATTAGCTCACATATATATGAATAACAACACCAAATACAAGAATTGTGTGCTTCTGGTTTACACTCTGTGTGTTTTTAATTAAAGAATCACACAATTCTTATTGATAGACTATGGAAAACTCATACCAACACCAAATACAATTAGGCTAACTACCAAATGATCACTACCTAGAAAAGAAGAAAGTCTCATTGTTGGGTGGCTCACTTCCAAGAAGAAAAAAGAATAGAAGAAACTACTATAGAGATATTCACTATCTTAGAGCAATAGGAAAATTCACCACTACAAATTTGCACCATCCACAACCTTTGGCTCACTGCCTCCAACAACTTCAAGCACACTGAAAATGTAGACACCTTCTCCTCACTACATCCGGAGTAATAGGAATTTAATCTTACACTCAAATCACTACACTTGATCACATTCACATCTCACACTTTCCACACACCCCAAAACAAACTACACCTTACATTTATACCATATATGACCTAAACAATCTCAATTAGGTCAACCTCAAAGAAACATGTGCACCTCAAACATGCAACACCAAATAGGTCAGCACCAAACACCTCTATGGTGGAAAGAAGTGAAGGAAAACCACGTCAAGGGTTAGTTAGGACCTAAATCTACATCACCACATTACTCAACACATCAATAATCTATGAGGTACCTCTGCAAATAACACTAGCTTGCCAAATTGGCCAAACTTGAACTAGCACTACAAGCGACCACATACATGCTTCTCTAGGTCCAAAAACATGTGGACCACATAGCAACACTCCACAACATCTAGGAATATTCTAACATCAACATTCTACACTGAAAAACTATTGCAACCACCTAAAAGAAAGATTATTTTCATCCTACGCATCAAGATACACTACCATTGAACTTTAACATAAGAAATGAACTTGCAGAGAAACTCAACACCAGAAACTACAAAGGAAGATAAATACAAAAAAAATATAATCATGTTCCCAAATCCGTAAGACAAGAAACCTCAATATGGAGAAATATAGAGCAATCTCATTTCTCCCAGACAATCCTTCTATACAGATAGACACACTATCAAATACAACCTCTACTATCACATGATCTAGAACCTAAAACTCTAGATATAATACCTCTAAACACCTTTGATCATCACATTCAAAACACACAAACATACCTTCAACCATGAAGAAATGTGGAGCATAAAACTGAACACACCTTTGTCACCTTACACACTCTTTTATTCAAAATTTCTCAAAAACACTTGGAAACCAAGTGAACTTACTACAACTGTAACACTTATCCATCATAACCATACAAGACACCAATGACAACACAAATGACAGCACCATGACAACATATCTACAATGTTTGCAACACCAACAATCTCCCTATCTATAATACCAACGATCTCCAATATTCTCTACACTTTTGACACCAATGGAAAACTATTGACATCAATGACAACACCAACAACATACTTACAACAATCTCCCCCTTTATCATTGATGGAAACACCAGCTCTAAAAAACCATCAACAACAAAAATAATTCTACATTAAGCAACACTCCCTCTTAATAGGGTACACTTCACTCTCTCCCTTTACATCTATTCTTCAGATACCATTCTCTCCCCCTTTATTGAGGATTTATTCAAATATTAATCTCCCCTGCATTTTTTAGATAATACTCTCCCCTTTTGACATCAATTATTTCCTTGTTTTTTCAGACTTCACTCTCTCCCCCTTTGAAAAAACTTGCATACTTCTCTTAAAACATCACCAAAAAGCAATTGCTCTCTCTCCACTACTCTTCTCCATACAATTCTCACTAGTGCACACATTGTACTGCTCATTCTTCACTGCTCTCTCTACTACTTTCTCTTTTTTTCACACTCCCCATAGGGACACAAGATATGCTCACCAAAAAACAACACCATTACCTACTCCCCCTAAGAGGTAGCCTCCAACATTAGTCCAAGACCAAGAATGTACCTTCAAATGATTCCTGGATAGATGCACCACTTATGCATCTAGTTGAAAGAAGGAGGGGCAATAACCCCTAACTTCTATTGGAGATACTCAAAAGTATATTTAGGAAGAGCCTTAGTGAAAATATCTGCAACTTGATCCTTTTTAGATACATACTCCAACTTCATCTCATTCTCTGCAAGCTTATCTATTAGAAAGTGATACCAGATAGAGATTTTTTTTGTTCTTAAATACATTATCGGGCTCTTTGAAATATTAATAGCACGTGTATTTGTTATCAACAGGATTGCACCTAGTATGCAAAACTTTAAAAAAATTCAATCCCATGTAACATTGGAATACCTTCAGGCTGGCGGTATCCTATAATGAAGGTAGACCTCTAGGTTATGGGTCGGCTCCCCTTTAAATCTCCTAGAATCTAAAAAATTGTGTGAGAAAAGAGAGAAGGATTAATCTATGAAACTATATGAAACTTTGATTATGAATTGCTTTTAGGAGGTGATGCACCAAATAATAACTACTATTCAAGTTGTTTAACAAATAATACTCAAAGAAATCTGTTAAAACAACTCAATTGGGCACCTTAATCACAAAAATATTTCATAAAGAGGCCAGTTTAATCTCTCCTTACGAAGAAAAATAGGATTTTCACAAATTAATAGAGAGGAAAAACTGAAAAGGCACAATTTACAACAAGTGATAAAATTGCATTTGTGTACATGCAACCATAAATGTAACAAAAATTTAAAGTTTTCTTGGTTAAAACACATCAAATTTGCATCAAAACATTATACAGATGCAAAACACCAAAAACTAAGAAGGAAACACTTATTGTAATGAGAACTTGAAGGAAACTCTACAAATGACACACTAAATTAACCTGTAAATTTGATATATTATATTAACTATAAATGAAATTGAGTTACAAGATAGTCTATTTGCATAATACAAAGGCAAAAAACAAGAACTGAGAAAAAAGACAAGTCTTTTCTTAATATATACAAAAGATAGAAGAGAATGAGATTGAAAAGAGGTGACAGGCTAACTGAAGTCAAAAATATGTGAACTCCAAATCTATCCACAAGCAAAATCAAAACTACCTAAAAATGGGGCCCACCAATGCTATAAACTGGGCTTAAACAACTCAAAACTCTATCTCATATTGTATGTAATTGAAGTGTAACTTGAAATGACTCCTAAGTTGACCAAACATCAACTAAACTACATGAAATTAGGATAAAAGTCTCCAGTTTGACTCTGAATGCATGAAAACACCTTCAATTCCACCTCCTTGCATGATTAGTTTACTCCATCAAGACTCAAACATCAATTCTCTTAAGATATTTTGCATAATTTGAAGTGAAGGTAAGCAATTTAAATAATATTAAAGTAATCGACAAAGAATTACTTTAATATGTATGATGTTTTTGCCTCCATCTTTCGCATCTACATGATATATATTAAAGCAATTTATAATTTATTGCTTTAATAATATTTACATTATTATCTCGTTTCAAAAACATGCAAAAAATTATGAGGAACCTAAGGAACTTCGAGTTTGGAAAATGAAAGCAAGACATCACAAGGTAATTTGAGTTTACTTGGAGGTTGGCTTACAAATTTACAAAATTTGCATGAAAATACTAAAGGTATTTAAGGATACCTAATGCATGGAATGCAAAGTCTTATTTTTTAAAACAGAAGGAAAAATGCCTTAAGTAAATGGTTGGCCAAAAATTAGGGAAAACTAAAGCCCTAAACCCAAAACCCACAGCCACTCAATTTCATTTATTTTCTTACTTTACATTTCTCTTAAGCATCGCCATGTTGCTACCAATGGATCTAGGGTTTTAGAAAATGTCGAGAGTTTGAAGATGCCTCTATCCTTCAAGTTGATTCAATCTCTGTTACAGGTATGTCATTCATTTGAAAGAAAATGATGAGGAATTTGTGTTCTTTTGTGAAATAAAACATTTTTATGCTCGGGTTGTCATACTAATCAGCCATCTTCATTTTTATCAAACTCTATGCTCTCCTACATTTCTTTCCATTCTTGACAATTGTGGCCTTCTAAGGGTCACTCTGGGTCTATATTGAATAAGCTTGAACTGGGTTCATCTTTTTCTATGTGTATTCATGTTTTTTTGTAAACCCTTAATGTGGTGTGCCACCTTCAGAAACAAAAGAAATAGAATCTCCAGGCCATCACTTTTCCTTCTTTATGTCAAGGGTTTCATTTATGTAGGGTGCGGCTTTGATCCTCTTTGCATGTCCGAGGGTTATCTTTCTTTCTCCTTATGTAATAGCAACCATTAGTGTAATAATCACTTTTGCTATGGTAAGATCTTTCCAGATAATAGTATGAATGATAATTCATGAGAGGGTGGATTTTTGAAACCAAAACAATCTCAGTCAACTACCCCACAAGAAAAAATTTCTCCTCGAAGAAAAAATTATTTATAAAATGATTCAATACCATTGCACAATATAGGTATAATCCAAAACCCTACACATATTTTCCATTATTTCATGAACACTACCTTTTCCACTAAGTGGAGACCTAGATGTCATTTAGGCTACAATATTCCTATAGTCATTCTAAGTTCTTTCTTTCCATTATGCTCAACCTTGAGTTGTACAGGCTGTAGCTTCGACTTCTTTATTTAAGGGTATGATTTCACTTATTTTTTGTGCATATTTGAGGATATTAACTTCCACAAGTCTACCACTGCCATTTGATATTCATGATATATTTTTTTATTCAAATGCTTCCAATGTTGTTGATGTTTGAACAATGTGTTTCCCTCAACATTTAACTGTCATTTTCCTTTGAAATCATGTCCAGATGTGATGACTTGCAAGAGATTGTTTATGTTATTCCTCTATCTTTTTATGATTTCTATTATTGTATTTGGCTTCCTTCTATCAGCTTTGTTCATCTTTGTTACCTTTTCATCATCCTTTGTTCAATGTTCATGATAAATAGCTCCCTTTATGTTAGTGTAATAGATGTAGATAGTTGGAAAATATTTTAGAATCTTTCTCTTTCAAAGATACTTTCTCATTGCTTGATTATTCTTCTCAGTATGTGACTGTACCTTATGCTTTTTGTTATCCTCATTATGGTTCTCAAGTATATATGAAACATTTGTGATAAAATTAAGAACAAGCACTATAATTACCTCTATATAGGAACTGTGATGCACTTTCTATTATGACTATCTATTATTTTTATTTTATAAACTCTTGTATCACATGCCTAAGCTAGAATTATGTATTTTTCCATTTTCTGAATTCATGCATTATCATCTTGACAAATTTGTAAGTTACTGCTCATTGTAAGTTGAATGTGAATTATGCCTTATACTGGTGCATTTAATGTCCTCTTGATGATAATGTTGAAGTTGTATTGTCTCTTCAAGTTATACAAACACTGTAATTTCTTTCATTTGATATATTGACTATCCACTACAATGTGAGTGCACCTTTACCACTTATTACTGGCATGTAAAACTCATAAATGCTAGAAAACTAGAATGTAAGATCTCACCAATGTATTGTATCTCGATACCTTCAAAAATGGTTAGAGAATCATATTGAAATACTTGAATGTTCCTTCAGAGATGACTGTAACAGTCCTAAATTCTTATACTCTTTATTTGGCTTGATTATGAATTTGATGACTATTACCATGCATTTATTATAAACTCTTGAAATAACTTTTAGCAAATTGGGCTCAACCCTTGTGGGAGCCACATTTCCTCCACATGCTGAAAAGTCAAACAAAATGAAACATGAAATGATGAACCTATTCATGCACAATGAGCAAACATGTTAGATAAAATCAGTTCAATAGTCCTTCTGATGATTATTTCACTTTCACTTTGATGATCTGATCATGATTCTAATTTGTACACTTTTGATATGGCTGAATTGGATTGATAGTTCATACGTTTAAGTTATTCAACTATTGATAACATGTGATGAAACTTTATGTCCCGAGCTCTAACAAATCTCTTTAACATCTTGTAGGTACACCTAAACCTAGGGAATGAAGGACTAACGATAGGAGGGAGTCTTATGACAGAGCTAAAGATAGAACATCAACACAACATTGAACAAGCAATGAAGGATATAATGTTTCGTTATATTCTTTCCTCTTCTTATCTTCAGTTGAATAGCTTAGCTCTCATGTTTTATCAATGTGATTAAGTCATTCCCACATCTTGTATGGGACTTTTAAACACTCTCTTATCTTGAAAGCATGAAATGGAAATGTTTATGCAATCTTGTATGTTCTTTGATTCCAAAATGAATAAAAACTAGGAGTACCATGCAATTTTGTTGAATCCTATGTATTGTGTGAATTTTTCATAATAAACTGAATCTTATTTGAAATCCCTCATTTGCAAATGAACTATCAGCATAAAATGAATGTACCTTTCACCTTAGATATAGAAAATAATTCTAACTTTATCGAAATGAGTTGAAGTTAGAAATTTTGGTAACATTCTGGCGATTTTTGTTGAATGCTTGCTTTCTAAGCATGCCAAATCAGTTGGCTTGATAATCCATTGGGCATGGAGTCAATTTTTCTGTCCTTTTGACTCAGAGAACCTCTGTAACTCAACAGCAAACAAAACTGAAATAAAGTAGCATAACTCTATTTAAGACAGAGTCAAAAAAATGTGCAGCATCTGTACTTATTGAAAACAAAATAGTACTGAAAGGAAATATGCTCAGAGTAATTATTAGATTGAAAACTACCCTACCCTACACTAGCTAGTAGTGGTAGTGCATGGACATGACCATTCACTAGTTGTGAGAAATAGTTGCCCTTCCTTAACAATAAACGTTGAGTCACATGCTTATGAATAGCTGAAACTAGATGAAGAACAAGAAGATATTCAATAAACTACCGCAATTCTTCATGAATAATGTAAACAAACTCACTCACTCTCTAATTTTCATCGACCAAATTGTTGGTTTGGAATGAATGAGCAAGATGGCTCTATTTTCCTTTAATATCAATCTCATGCTTGGACTCTGTTATGGAGAGATGCCTGATTGGGCATCCTATTGAGATGCTAAACCGAGGACTCTTTTTGTTGGCTTCTTTCACATGTGTTGTCTCTTCAACCACAACCTCTTTGGTCACTTGATTATGTTGATCACAATCCTTTGTCTTGAAAGATGCTAAGTTGTCAACAATGTTAGAGCAAAAAACTTCAATGATGCTTGAGAATAATTTTGTATCATGATCGACCTTATCATATAAATTATGCTCTAACTAATTTTCATGATTTTCTTCAAAGATCATACCTTAAAAATATATGATTTGCTACTTTTCTTGCTCTACATGACTATTTTCATTTGTCTCTTCTTCGATCTGCACCTTATCAAACTGATTTCTATTGTCCAGTTGCTTGAAACTAGGAATTCACGTTAGTTTAATCAAGTGTTGCTCATTTTTATGTAAAAATCCTAGAAGTTCATCAAATAAATCAACAAGATTTTGGACTTGAACATCCTTTTCTACCTCAACAACCTATTGTTTCTGATTTTCTTCTTCAAAAGGTGGAAGTCTAGAATCTAAACTTGAGAAAAATAACTCAAGCTTATCCCAAAATGAGTCCTCTTCATTCTGGTTTTCATTTTGTTGTAGAAGAAGATTGTTTATTACCTTATTTCAGCCTTGTTGAGGGGTTAGAACATCACCCATTTTACCTTATTCTTGTTGAACTAAGGCTAATACTAATGTGATCTAAGACTCGTCTTGCTCATCATCAAAAAAACATGGAAGTTCATTAATCATATCAGTTAGATCATAAGAAACATCAACCTTTTTTATCTAAAACTTGTTGATTTTCAACTACACCCTCCTCTATTTCTTGATCTACAATCTGATTATCTTGAGAAATCAAGATATCAATGGCTTCTTCTATGGATGGGGTGATTGTGTCTAAATAAGAAGTTTGATTTTGTTGAGGTTCTTGAGACTACACAAGTTTGGGGAAAGGTTGCTCTTGAAGAATTATAGGCTAAACCTACTCAAGAATAGATTCCTCTTGTATGAAGCATAGTGTTTTGAAAGTATGAATACCTTCTCCAAAAAATGGGTTTGGAAAACTAAGATTTGGGCTAGTTTTTTGCTCAATAACAGGCTCTTAAAATGAAGGTAAGCTCCTAAAACTTGGAATTTCGAAATTGGAAGGCATAGGAGACTCAGCTGGACTGAAACTTGGAATTTTAACCTTGGGAACCTTTTGTTCAAAAATTTTTAGCCTCATGTCTACATCTTTTGCAGCAAGTTGTTGAGCAAGATCTTCTTCAAATTGCCTCTTTCAAGCTGCCAACTCTTTCACAAACTACTTGTCTTGTGCCTCCAATTATTCCTCATGAAGGTAGGCTTGATAATCTAATTCCTACTGCTACAATTCAAGCTCATGTTGTCTTTTGCCTTCATCCAACTGCTTTTCAATGTTTAGTAATGTGTTTTTGATGTAATTAAACTAAAATTTGTCAACATCTTGGGGTTGAATCTAAGTGTACGTACACTGATATGGAGGTTGAGAAGGGATGGGTGGGTGGTAAGCATATTGAAGTTGTTTTAATCTTTTGTTGTGCATGAAAAACCAGAATTATGGATATTTAGGTGTGACTGATAAGAGGGTTCATGGGAAAGATTTTCATCATATGATGGTGGGTATTCATAATATCCATAGAAATATGTCATTTATACCCGTATAAATGTTGGAAATCATAATAAAACCTATATTTGAAACATACCAACACTGGACTTGTTGAAGCCAGTACACGTGTTCAAAGTCGTCGGGTATAAATTGTAACCTCTAAAAGGCAAGAAAATGTTGTTGTATATACCAAAATAGCAGCTTGAAACTCTTGAATTCTATCTTTGAAGTGATCTTCTAAGTCCCACTGGGCGTGCCTAAAACTATTATCAACAAGATTGCACCTGTTATGCAAAACTTTAAAATTATGCAATCTTGTGTAACATTGGAATACCTTCAGGCTATGGGTATCCTATAATGAAGGTAGACATCCAGGTTATGGGTTGGCTCCCCTTCAAATCTCCTAGAATCTAAAAAATTGTGTGAGAAAAGAGAAGGATTAATATATGAAACTATATGAAACTTTGATTATGAATTGCTTCTAGGAGGTGATGCGCCATATAATAACCACTATGTAGGTTGTTTCAGAACTAATACTCAGAGAAATCTATTAACACAACTCAACTTGGGCATCTTAATCACAAAAATATTTCATAAAGAAGCCAGTTTAATCTCTCCTTACGAAGAAAAATAGGATTTTCATAACTTAATAGAGAGGACAAACTGAAAAGGAACAATTTACAACCAATGATAAAACTACTTTTGTGTACATACAACCATAAATGTGACAGAAATTTAAAGGTTTCTTGGTTAAAACACATCAAATTTGAATCAAAACATTATACAGAGGTAAAACACCAAAAACTGAGAAGGAAACACTGATTGTAATGAGAACTTTAAGGAAACTCTACAAATGACAAACTAAATTAACCTATAAATTTGATGTATCATATTAACTATAAATGAAATTGAGTTACAAGATAGTCTCTTTGCAGAATGTAAAGGAAGAAAATAAGAACTGAGAAAAAAGACAAGTCTTTTCTCAATATATACAAAAGATAGAAGAGAATGAGATCGAAAAGAGATGCAAGCTAACTGAAGTCAAAAATATGTGAACTCCAAAGCTATCCACGAGAAAAATAAAAATTTCCTCAAAAATGGGGCCCACCAATGTTGTAAACTGAGCTTAAACAACTCAGAACTCTATCACATATTGTATGTAACTGAAGTGTAACTCGAAATAGCTCCTGAGTTGACCAAAAGTCAACTAAACTACATGAAATCAAGATGAAAGTTTCCAGTTTGACTCTGAATGCATGAAAAAACCTTCAGTTCCACCTCCTCACATGATCAGTTTACTCCATCAAGACTCAAACATCAATTCCTTTCAGATATTTTGCATGATTTGAAGTGAAGGCAAGCAATTTAAATAATATTAAAGTAATCGGCAAAGAATTACTTTAATATGTATGATGTTTTTGCCTCCATCTTTCTCATCTGCATGATATATATTAAAGAAATTTATAATTTTATTGCTTTAATAATATTTACATTATTATCTCGTTTCAAAAACATGCGAAAAATTATGAGGAACCTAAGGAACTTTGAGTTTGGAAAATGAAAGCAAGACATCACAAGGTAATTTGAGGAGTTTACTTGGAGTTTGGCTTTCAAATTTGCAAAATTTGCATGAAAATACTAAAGGTATTTAAGGATACCTAACACATGGAATGCAAAGTCTTATTTTTTAAAACAAAAGGCAAAATTCCTTAAGTAAATGGTCGGCCAAAAATTAGGGCAAAATGAAGCCCTAAACACAAAACCCATAGCCACTCAATTTCATTTATTTTCTTACTTTTCATTTCTCTTAAGCGTCGCCATGCTACTGCTAATGGAGCTAGGGTTTCAGAATGCTGAGAGTTTGAATATTCCTTTATCCTTTTGGTTGATTCGATCTCTGTTACAGGCATGTCATTCATTTGAAAGAAAATGATGAGGAATTTGTGTTCTCTTGTGAAATAACATATTTTTATGCTCTAGTCGTCATACTAATCAGCCATCTTCATTTTTATCAAACTCTATGCTCTCCTACATTTCTCTCCATACTTGACAGTTGTAGCCTTACAAGGGTCACTCTGGGTCTATATTGAATAAGCTCGAACTGGGTTCATCTTTTTTTGTGTGTATGCAAATTTTTATGTAAACCCTTAATGTGGTGTGCCGCCTTCAGAAACAAAAGAAATAGAATCTTCAGGCCGTCTCTTTTCCTTCCTAATGTCAAGGGTTTCATTTGTATAGGACACGGCTTTGATCCTCTTTGCATGCCCGAGGGTTATCTTTATTTCTCCTTATGTAATAGCAACCATTAGTGTAATAATCACTTTTTCTATGATAAGATCTTTCCAAATAATAATATGAATGATAATTCATGAGAGGGCGGATTGTTGAAACCAAAACAATCTCAGTCAACTACCCCACAAGAAAAAATTTCTCCTCGAAGAAAAAATTATTTATAAAATGATTCAATACCATTGCACAATACGGGTATAATCCAAAACCCTACACATCTTTTCCATTATTTCACGAACACTACCTTTTCCACTAAGTGGAGACCAAGATGTCATTCAGGCTACAATATTCATATGGTCATTCTAAGTTCTTTCTTTCCATTATGCTCAACCTTGAGTTGTACAGTATGTAGCTTCAACTTCTTTATTTAAGGCTATGATTTCACTTATTGTTTGTGCATATTTGAGGGTATTAACTTCCACAGGGCTGCCAATTCCATTTGATATTCATGATATAGTTCTTGATTCAAATGCTTCCAATGTTGTTGATGTTTGAACAATGTGTTGCCCTCAACATTTAACTGTCATTTGCCTTTGAAATCATGTCTAGATGTGATGACTTGCAAGATATTGTTTATGCTATTCCTTTATCTTTTTGTGATTGCTATTATTGTATCTAGATTCCTTCTATCACCTTTGTTCATCTTTGTTACCTTTTCATCATCCTTTGTTCAATGTTCATGATAATATCTCCCTTTATGTTAATTTAATAGATGCAGACAGTTGGAAAATATTTTAGAATCTTGCTCTTTCAAAGATACTTTCTCATTGCTTGACTATTCTTCTCAGTATGTGACTATACCTTGTGCTTTTTGTTGTCCTCATTATGGTTCTCAAGTATATATGAAACATTTGTGATAAAATTAAGAACAAGCACTACAATTACCTCTATATAAGAACCCTGATGCACTTTTTATTATGATTGTCTATTTTGTTTGTTTTAGAAAATCTTGTATCACATGCCTGAGCTAGAATTTTTTATTTTTCCATTTTCTGAATTCATGCATTATCATCCTGACACATTTGTAAGTTACTGCTCATTCTAAGTTGAATGTGAATTATGCCTTATACTAGTGCATTTAATGTCCACTTGATGATAATGTTGAAGATTTATTGTCTCTTCTAGTTATACAAACACTGTAATTGCTTTCCTTTGATATGTTGACTATGCACTACAATGTGATTACACCTTTACCACTTATTATTGGCATGTAAAACTCATAAACGTTGGAAAATTGGAATGTAAGTTCTCACCAGTGTATTGTATCTTGATACCTCCAAAAATGGTTAGAGAATCATATTGAAATACTTGAATGTTCCTTCAAATATGATTGTAGCAGTCCTAAATTTTTATACTATTTGCTTGGCTTGATTATGAATTTGATGACTGTTACCATGCATTTATTATAAACTCCTGAAGTGAATTTTAGGAAGTTGGGCTCAACCCTTTTGGGAGCTACATTTCCTCCACGTGCTAAAAATTCAAACAAGATTAAACATGAAATGATGAACCTATTCCTGCACAATGAGCAAATGTATCAGATAAAATTAGTTCAATACTCCTGATGATGATTTCACTTTCACTTTGATAATTTGATCATGATTCTCCTTTGTACACTTTTGATATGGATGAATTGGATTGATAGTTCATAGCTTTAAATTATTCAACTATTGATAACATATGATGAAACTTTATGTCCCAATCTCTAACAAATCTCTTTAACATCTTGCAAGTACACCTGAACCTAGGGAATGAAGGACTGAAGATAGGAGGGAAGTTGATGACAGAGCTGAAGATAGAACATCAACACAACATTGAACAGGCAATGAAGGATATAATGTTTCGTTATATTCTTTCGTCTTCTTATCTTCAGTTGAATAGCTTGGCTCTCATGTTTTATCAATGTGGTTCAGTCATTCCATGGCTTGTGTGGGACTTTTAAACACTCTCTTATCTTCAAAGCATGAAACAGAAATGTTTATGCAATCTTGTATGTTCTTTGATTCCAAATGGAATAAAAATAGCATTACCATGCAATTTTGTTGAATCCTCTATGTTGTGTGATTTTTTCATAATAAACTGAATCTTATTTGAAATCCTTCATTTGTAAATGAACTATCAGGATAAAATGAATGTACCTTTCACCTTAGATATTGCAAACAATTCCAGATCTACCAAAATGAGATGAAGATAGAAATTTTGGTAACAGTATTATCACACAAGATAGAAATAGGTTCATCATATGATACTTTGATATCCTTTAATGTCTGCTTCATCCATAACACCTGTGTACAGCATGATATTGCTGAAATATATTCTACCTCTGTAGTAGATAATGACACTGAATCTTGCTTCTTACTCAACCAAGAAACTAATCTGCTTCCAAGAAATAAAGCACCTCCACTTGTACTTATTTTTTCATCTACACAACATGCCCAAGTTGCATCTATATATTCACTCAAAGAGAAATCAATATCCCTAGTGATGGCATTCTCAAATTTTGCAAATTTGAAGTGCCCATATTGAAATTTTTGCCTTTGCACATTTATAGGTACCCCTGAAAATCTGCCTAAGTGACCCACTTTGGAGGGTCATATTTTGGAGCCTATTGATTTTTCGTGCAAAACCCATTTGCAAGCTCACTCATGTGTCCTATGTGAGAAGGCATGTCAATTTTCAGCCTCCCATGATAAGTTTTGACAGAGTTTTGAAATGCGAAGCTGAAGGGTTTTGGCACTTTTTTGTTGTTTGCAAACTTTCAGTTTTACAAAGTTGCTTTCCATTTGAGCTTGCATCTTGCAACCGGATGATTTTCAAGTCAAAATTATTGCCATTCTGCATTCTCCATACCAAGATGAGCTCGTATGTCAGGTTTCAAATCCTCATGACAAGATTTTCTATTTTTACCAAGTCAAAACCAAATGCAATTTATTCAATTTCGCACCTGCATTTTTCAAAAACTTTCAAGGAGGTCTACTTTGAACTCCAATATCTCATGTTGAACGATGATTAAAGAAAATTACTTTTGCACACGTGCTCAATGTACCTAAATGATCTACTATGTCCAGTGGCAGCTCGCAAGGAGTTGATTTGATGGGAGTCCTTTTTCAAATTTGTTTGTTGCACTGCATTCTCGAGTCAAATGTCTACATGTCTACAAGATTTTGTGACTCTAGGAGGTCGTCTCACTAGTTTCCCAAGTCGATTCCAGAATTAATTTGGCCAGTTTTCACCACTTTGCAAAAGTGCTTGAAAGTAAGTTCTAATGAAAACCCAATTCATTTTTCACTCCAGAAGCACTCAGAAGCTACCTCTAATCAATTCAAGGAGAAAATTTGTTTGCAAATGAAAATTTTTAATCGGGCCCACATGGGGACCCGACATGCCTCACTCGATTATGAAGATGTAAGTGTTGTAACGTTACATTCAAGGGAAGACAACTGATGAAACAAGTCTAAGCATAAAGGGATCAAATGATTGTAAATTAATGTTAATATGAGTGTATCTATATGGAAGTCATCAAGCACCAAGAAATCTGTCTGGTGAAACAAAATCTACTTTTGAATTGGTGAGTTTGATTATCCCTCAAAAGGGTTTGCCAAGAAGAAATGATTGCTAATAAGAACGATAAAGGTATTCAAGAACATCCTTATGATTCAAATTACAA